>WAAB01008693.1:24456-97964 GCA_013389865.1 Piaya cayana
TTTTTTTTTTTCCCCAAGAGTTGACCTCTTCCTTCCCTCCATCTCCTAAAAGCTTTGTGCTGGCAGACAGGAGTTAATTCCCAGACCAGCTTCATCCCCTGGCACTTTGCAGGTTGGGACCTCATCGGTCGGCCTGAGAACTGGCCTCAAGTGAGACAAGTTATTCAAGGACATACTTTACTGATGGTAAAGAGTCCTTCTCACCTTATAACCCCCTCCTGATTTTTTTCTTGTATTGCATCCCTGATCTCATGCTCGTTCTGGTACAGGTAGGCACAACCAAAGTGTCAGTACCCAACAAATTTCACTGCATTTCTCACTGTTCCTTGGAGAGACTGAAAGAAGAGGAGAACTCAGTAAAGTGAACAGCAGAAAAAAAGAGGTTTGCTGTCTTCCAATTCTGGAGACTTTAAAACTCCAAATAATGAGGTGTGTCAGTTTGGATCTTGCTTTTATTTAGTTTTCTGGAATAAAATGAGCCCTTTGGAACTGGCCATGGGTGTCACTGATGAGTTGCTTGAGCTGGTCTGCCCTTTTCTAAGGATTGAACGTTCACATTCAGTCACCTGGCTAGCTTGAAATAAGTTCTAATTTGCCCCGAAATTAACAGCAATTTTAGTATGAGGTACTAGGGACATGAGGAAAGGCTCGCTTGGGCCTGCACATAAACAAGGCAGCTCTTGTTGACACAGGACAAGTGAGGTGAGAGGACAGCAAAACACTACAGACAGTGCCACCTCCTGGGTAAAATACACAGCCTGGCATTTAGTAGCAAAGTAAATCACTTCAAATTCTTGGCTTAGAGACACTGAAGATTTGTTCGACGGCTGCATACCAATTCTGGAAAATGGCACTTCATACAGAAACATGATTCAAACCCATGACCACCTCCTACATTTAATTTCATTACAACTCCACCCATCGTCTTTTTAAAAATTATTTCAGTTCTCCGAGTATTTCCTATTGAAGGGTGCTTGGTTGATTTGCCTAAATTTAAAACAACCGCATAGAAACTGCAGCAGGTTTTTTCCATGAGTCTGCATGTAACCAGTTTAAAGTTCTACAAGTTTTCCTTTCTGCAGCCCCTAAGGTGGCAAGGGAAAGCAGGATAACAGTGATACCAGCCAGACAGCAGATGTTATAGAGTGTCCTTATCTCTGAGTGTTGCTGCAGCATGGGAAAGCTGCTGTGGAAGAGCCTTGGCATTGCTTTTATGTGAAGGAGAAGCTGATGGAGAACAAAAGTGAAAATATACTCCACGCTGGTGTGGCTACACCTCGAGTATTCTGTGCAGTATTGGGTGCTGCGCTATAAAAAGGACATGAAGCTAATGAAGAGCGTCCAGAGGAGGCCACAAAGCTGGTGAAGGGTCTAGAGGGGAAGTTGTATGAAGGGCAGCTGAAGTCACTTGGTCTGTTCAGCCTGGAGGAGACTGAGCGGGGACCTCATCATAAGTTTACTGCTCCCTCACATGGGCAGGAGGAGGAGCAGACACTGATACCTCCCTGGTGGCCAATGATAGGATCAGAGGGAATGGCAGGAAGATGTGCCAGGGGAGGCATAGGTTGGATGTTAGGAAAAGGTTCTTCACCCAGAGATTGGTGGAGCACTGGAACAGCTCCCCAGGGAAGCAGTCATGGCACTAAGCCTGACAATATTCATGAAGCATTTGGACAATGCCCTCAGACACATGGTGTGAATGTTGGGGTTGTCCTATGCACAGACAGGAGCTGGACTCAGTGATCCTTGTGGGACCCTTCAAACTTGGGTCATTCTGTGATTGTTATTCCATTTTTCAGAGAGAATAATACATTAGTTCATTTTATGTGGTGCTCACTGAACAAGACTTCAAGTTCCTAAATCCAGAGCTACTGGGTAAAGGAGAGGGCCCATTGCACATTGAAACACAGGGAGTGGCAGCTGAAGTTGCTGTGGGAACCTCAAGATTGAATAGCTTTGACTAAATAATCTTAGTGAGTTTGGGCCATGTTTTCATTGCATTAAGACAAGAGATTTTTGTGGTGGCAAGAATTGCCTGTCCAACATTTTCCTTCTGTTTAGTCCTAACTGGTTCCTGTTAGTGTCCCAACAGGTTTCTTCAGAGAACTCATCCGTGGTCACGTCAGTGAACTATGAGGCCCCACTCAAGGCATACTTTGATTTTTTTAAAGGCAGCTTGGTCCCTTTAGGCTTCTCAGTGCCTTCAGTCATCAGGTCAATCAACACTAAATGAGTTAAACAAACTCAGCCCCACCTGCACATAAGTTATACGATCATTAGCAGCAGCTGACACAAAAATATAGTAAGAATAACTAAAGCGACTTTTATCATTTCATAAAAACTGTAGTTTTAGTTTCCAACCCATAAGTCTTGTTCCTTTCATTTCCCTCTCCCCTTTGCCTGGGGCTAGGGAATAAGGGAGTTGAAAGCCCCAGAACAGTTTTTTAGCAGCAGCAGTTAGCTGAGCTGGGGCTAAACTGTGATAGATATGGGTTGTAAGCATTATACATATTATGTACATTATGACTACAGCATTCTGCACCATCCATCTGATGCCCCATTACAGAAACTACTGAGGTATCCATATGGCTGGTTGGCAACCAAGAACAGGGAGAAATCTGCTTCAGCTCACTGCAGAAACTGATATAGATTAGCAACTGGCTGGCTTTCCAGTACAGCTGTCATGTTCCCTGTCCCTCAGAGACATGCAGCTGCCTTGCTAATGACAGGGACTTTCCCAGTTCCTCTTCGACCTCTGCTCTGCCCATCCCAAAGGCAGACTTGGAGAGGATTATCTCGCTCACTGGGCTGCCCATCCCTTGCACAGCAAAGCACGTTTTCATGCTGTATCAAGCTGCATCCCACCACCCGAAATTTCAGCTAGTGGTCTGGTTTAGAATCATAGAATGATTTGGTCTGGAAGCAACCTTAAAGATCATCCTGTTCCAGCCCCTTGGCCATAGGAAGGGACACCTTCCACTAGGATCAGGTTGCTCAAAGCCCCATCCAACCTGACCTTGAATACTGCCAGGGATGGGGCTTCCACAACTTCTCTGGGCAATCTGTGCCAGTGCCTCAGCACCCTCACAGGAAAAAAATTCTTCCCAAGGTCTGACCTAAATCTCCCACCTTTCACGTTAAAACTGTTACCCCTCAACCTGTCACTGCCCTCCCTGTTAGGAATAGCTGGAGGATGTACTGGCCAAACCCCTTTCCATCATCTTCCAGCAGTCCTGGAGGACTGGGGAAGTTCCTCTGGACTGGAGGCTGGCTGATGTTGTGCCCATCTATAAGAAGGGGCACAGGGAGGATCCAGGGAACTACAGGCCTGTCAGTCTGACCTCAGTGCCAGGGAAAGTCATGGAGCAGGTGATCTTGAGTGCTATCATGAGGCACTTGCAAGAGAACCGGGTGATCAGGCCCAGCCAACATGGGTTTACAAAAGGCAGGTCNTTTCCACTTTCTTGACTTCATATATGTCAGAATTTTTTTTTTTTAATCTATCAAGCTCTTTAAAGCACTGGTGAGTTCTAGGCATGATTCCACAGGCAGGTGCAAACAGTGCTGAGCCTGCCAACCTGAAGCTAGTAAAATATAAGCCAGCCACGTGGGAAATAGCACGGAGTCAGAGCTAAATAGCTCTCCTCTGAAAACCGACTGCTTCATAAAATACCTTCAAAATGTTGTTTGATGTTTCTGTTTGTGCTTGTTAGCAAAGTGCTGCTCTCTGCTCACGGCTTCAAGCCCAAGGTGTGTTATCAGAAATGCCAGCATGGACGTTATTGGCAAAACCGATCCTTGCTTGACATCACCAAAATTACCCTGGGAGAAGTACAGCCTCAGTCGAGGCAGGACCAGAAATTTGACTTCAAGGACAGGAGAGCAGTAACACAAACCTGCCTGAAAGGCAACGCTATAGGAAATGCTTGGAGTCGGTGGTGGCTTCCAGGAGGAAACAAACTGAACCTTTCTCCAGGGGGCTGCTGTTTGAACCTCAGGCTGGGGAGCCAAGACCCAAATGCATCAGTGAGGCCAAAAAGGCAGTGACTGCCAGCGAGAGAATCTGTTTAGCAAAGGTTAAACCTGTTGGGAGAAAATGCCTTTGATGACTAAAAACTACTGCCCTTCACCTGCAGGAATATCGTCACAGGATTCAGTATTGGACACAACAGATACGTTGAGATCCACAAAATTATCAGTACAGACATTGTTAGGAAAAATAACTAGTAATGCTAGTTTCACACATTTTATTCTAGCAACTACAGTCTTATCAACCGATGTTTTTTAATCTGTATTAGAACAGGTCCTTTTTTGAAGGTCTTTTTTAAATGTAGATCTCACGTGCAATGGTTTTGTGTAAATACCAGTGATTATTAATTTGTAAGTGGCTCTTGTAAATGAAAATGATTCTGAAAGTAAAGTATCAAAAAATGTTTCTCTCTTACTTTCATATGTAATTTGGGGATTTATAACATATTGAAGTTTTGGACATTACCTCTGTGTGTGATATATATCATACATATTTATTTTTTTCTATTTTTCTGTTTTTCTTGAAGGTAGGGAATATCTGAATCTGAGTGGGAGTCTCTCAGAGATGAAGCAGAGAATGTGTGTGTTTTGCTTCTGCTCCTTCCCTTAAAACATTGTAATCTCAAACCATACAAAAAAACAGAAAGGAGGAGTTACCAGGACTTAAAATAATGTCTCCAGACATGTATTCTTGGCTTTATCTGGCTTTTCAAAGCCCTTACTAACCATGCTGGGCTTCATTTGCACAGTGGCTCACAGGACAATTAATTCTGACTCCTTTTTGGTGAGTCTACAAAGGCAATTTTTTTCTGGAAGAAATCCAGGTGGTGCTTTTCTGCAGGCAGCCCCTGGACAAGGTGGACTCCGCATTATAACTGGCCTCCATGGTAAAACTCTCAATACTCTAGCACTGAATCCCATGCACTTAAGTGAAGGTCGTCCTCAGGCAGTTTCTCCAGCACACAATGTAGTTTGCACGCCTCTATTCCTCCCATGGCCCATCTGGAAGCAGTATTAAGCTTCCACGTGAAGCAAACCTGGCAATAAAACTCCATCACAAGGACCAAGTGCCCAGAGGAATATTTAGTCTCATTTGCTTGGCTGTTGGAGCTAAGCATTAGCAGCAGCTCAAGCCTGAATACTTAATCTGAGCACGCAACCTGTACACGTGGCCTGTAGCCTCTTACCTGCATTTATAGTGTTCAGGAGAAAAACAGACTGGGAATTATCCACAAGACTAATTTTCTAGGGAATTTATTGCACACTATTTTATTCAAAGAAACATTAACTACTTTTCATTGAGAACGTGACTGAAAAGATTCTTAATATATCTCAGAAACCGTTTCCTTGATGGCCGATATACCTGTAAGGTTATGACACATTTGAGGCATTTCTCATAAGCGCAGCTTGATTTTAGATGTCAAGTTATATCACATTACAAATATCTCATCAGTCTCTTAATCCATTAACTACTCCATCTCCACAAGGGCACATCTTCCAGCTACTTCACATATGCTAAGTGCTGGATAAAGCAGACAGGAATTTGGTTTTCTTACTCACCCACTGCAAGGCACTTTAGAAAGAGTGTACCACGTTCCCAAGTGGGAACAGGCAGAAGACTCCTCATCCTGGTGACAAAAATACGCCGGGATTTTATTTAACAGAGAATGAACCATAAAAACAGAGAGGCATTGAGCAGAATAATTGACCTTGCTAGTACAGTGAAACACCTACTAGCTCATAAAAAACATAATTTCACAGCTATGCTCCAAGGTTTCTCAGTTCCCCTCTCCCCTCTCACCTAAAAACCAGAAAAATGGGCATGATTTGAGAACTTAATCATCATTATTAAAATAAAATTAGGTTCTACATATTGTAACTAACTTAGTAATTATAAAATTGCTCAGACCCACAAAAATACTATCCTTATAAAGATAAGGAATACACTAGTCTAGAGGGACTAGTGGAGTCTAGAGGTCATCTAGACTACTGGAGTCATAGATCCTTTCAGAGGTTGTGGTACACCAGGACTTACCATAACGAGAGCTTTAAAAGCATCACAACCAAAGGTTTTAACTTTCCTCAGAGACGAGTCTTGTGATGAGCTGTCTGGTCATTCTTCCTGATTGTCACGTTACCAACCTTTCTTTCTGCCTCTCTCTACATTCTCCCTCCCGCTATATGGTCTGATCGTGGGAGCACAGGCTGAACTAACAGCAAACTGACAGGACTCAATAGAAGACTTAAAAATTACACTTGAGGACATCTCCACTTCATGGGCAGAGAAGGAAAAGAGAGAGCAAGACAATTCCAGCTGGCAATCAGCTGAAGAGTACTAAAGAAAAAGTCCAAAATTTCAAGCACACTAAGGCACCTCACCTCTCCTCTGCATTGTGCAAAATCACTAGCTAGTCTCAGAATCTCTGTTGCTCTGAATATTTTCTTCTATAGAGCGAAGAAAATGCATACAAGTACCCAATTATCATGCTAAAACAGTAATAATCTGTATAAATGCATACAAATTCATCTTGTAAATCAGTACTACAATAGCACCTGATTTTAAAAAATCTCTTCACGCTGCTACCAACTTCAAACACATCTCAAGTCCTGTAGTGATTCATTTTCAGGAAGGTTTTAAGGACTAAACATCACTGATATATGTGTCACAGAGGTTCTGGTCCTTGTTCCAGCTGCTCCTCAAGATTTTTAGGGACCCTTGCCCAGCCAGCCAGCATCTAATATAGTGCTAAAAGGCCAGAGCAAGTCTCAAGCTCTTACAGTCTTACTGGTTAAGTACAACTGTCACAGGCCTCCAGCCATAACATGTGCCTCCCTGGAACATCCTGCAGGCTTTGAGGCCAAACGCTTTCCCTGTACTGGAATCTAGGCATCAGCATTCAAGAAGTTGGTAAGTCAGCAGACACAAGGACTAATTACACTACCTTTTGAGATTAAATTAATATATAGAATCACATAAATACCAAAAAAAAATATATGAAAGGAAGTTTCTATGTGCAACAGTTCTCAGATCCTTTCTCTAGCTGTGTCTCTCCTGCACTTTTTTCATAAATAAATGTGAAAGCAGAGGCCACTGACTGAGTACAGAATGTTTTTCTTGTGGAACATTTGTACACATTCACATTGAAATAGAGGTGCTCAGCTCCATTAATGATGTGCAGCTTCCCAAGACATTCTGATACTCCTGGATAAGGCTACTGAGGACACTTTTTCATGTAAATCAAGAGATAGGCTGTTTCTCCCCTGTGGAAACAAATAAAAAGCAAATCAAGATGTATATTTGAACATCCAGGTTGCAAGTAACCTCCCAGGTTTGCTCCTGCATAGCTTTCTGTGGGCTAGGTCAACTGAATTGGCTCTCTCCAATACTCTTGGGGGAGCATATAGAGCTGTTCCACCCTCCCAGCAGCACTACAGTTTATAGGAGAGATTCTCTCTCTCCATGGCTCTTTTCTTATGATGCATCAAAACAAAAAGCATGGAGGAATCATGGCTGATGTATTTAATTTCAGTCAGGACATTGGGTCCAAGTGGCAATTGTAAGTAACAAGATCGCTCCTGAAGCCCCATTCATGACTACTCAGCAATCCTGTAGGCTCCCGGCATAGTCCTATGCAGTCACATCTGAGAAACCAGAATACAAGAATGCTTCTTCTACTCTCCTACATGCCCTGTACACCCCAGGCAATATGCAGTTCAAAACATTTGTCTTCCCTTTCTTTGCTACCCTCAATCCAAACCCCAGAGCAGTATTAGGTAAAAACAGAGAAGTGTTTGCTTACCAGTGGAGGTTGTAATGTCCATAGGTACATTTAACATCATCCCATGATACCTTAAGAAGAAAAACACACACGGAGAGAATGGTAAAAACTCTGAAGAGATGGACACACTGCAATACTGCCACAGCAATCCTCGTTAAGTAGTGTAAGTGGCACACACTAAATATCATTTAATAAATCGGTTTATTGCTTTTGCCCTTTGAGGAAAAACAGTTCCTTTGCCTCTTCTGAACACATACATTAAAGAGATCTAGAGCATATAAAGTAGGATATACAGAAAAAGGCTGCTTCTGCAGACTGTAAGCCTGAAACCCAAGGCCTTATTTGGTATAGAAGCTAGAGGTGCTTTGCCCTCAGCTCAGAGTATGCTGTAGCAGAGGAATGAGATTCACCAAGCTCTACAGCTTTGGGTTTTTTTCCTGGTCCTCTTTAATCAGCAGTCAGTCAGACTGAAGGGGATCTGAAGGAGTCTCCAGGACAGGAAGCTACAAAAGAAATGTGGATTTGTCTTCTCACCTGGCAAACCTCAGAATCGTTGAAGCAATACCATTTACATTCTGTGAGACTTCGAATATAGGCACAGTAGTGTCCACAATTAGTTGATCCCGAATGAGCAACAACAGCAAAAAGCTCATACTGCCACCCAGCCTGTGAAGAGCCACAAAGAGTAACTTTCAGAGCAGTGATTCTCATTTGCCATTGGCTGAAGAGAAGCAACAGCCAGGACAGCAAGTATGTGTATTTTACAAGGAAAAAAGACAAAGATTAGATTGGCCTTGAGGATCATGCCTTTTTTGCTCCTACTCACAGAGTTTTACCTGCCAGCTATGGGTTGGCAACTCCCCTAGAGAACATACAAATGTGAAAAAAGCAGTAGGACAGCAAAAGGGCAAGACTGGGGTGCTGCAGCCAATACTGCACCAGTGACGTTTCACTGTTGCCACAATTTCTCTTGTTATTTCTCAGTAAGGGGAACAGATCCATAGCGTGGGAGATCACTCTCAGCTGCCTGGCACAGCTATCATCTCCCTGCTAGCCTCAACCCCATGGCAAACACCACTGCATGGGAAATTGCTAGGAATGGAGTTCCCCTGTCTTGAACTAGTGACCTCCGCAAAGCTGTAGGTCCGCTGCTCACTGGGACCACCTTGCCCAGGAGGCTGAACTCCAGGACAGAAGTTGCCTGCAATACACTGGATGTCTGGATTTGGTCATCCAAATGAACTGTGTTTTCATATTTTCTTTAGTACATTTCAAGCAAGAAAACATTACGCTAAACACCTTCAGGCAAATAGGGACTGCATTAGTCTGTTTTTCTGTTTGTAAAGCCTGTTTTTTGTCCATATGGCAGAAAGATCCTGTTATGGTGCTTTTGGTGATTTAATCTGAGCACAGAAAGTTAAATAATGCCTGAACCAGTTAAAACCACAGGATATGAGACAATATCAGGCAGAGGTGAAGCCTGAAACATACATTTTTAAGATGGGTGCTTTGAACTGAGGCAAGTACTGGTGTGATCTCTTAAGTTTTTTTGAGACTAGAGCAAAGGCAGAAGAAAATATACCCTTTTAAAACAGGATATTAAGAGTATCTCACCTTTTCGATGTCATCTGCTGCACACTGATTTTCTGTCAAGACTGCATTGAAATCAAGGTCTTGTGGGAATGGCAAATAGTGACTAAGTTTGTGAATGTAGGTTGACTTTTCAAAGCAGAAACGCTTTAGGTGTATGGTTAGAGTCTGTGGCAGATGCACTAGCTTCATGCTCTGTAAAGCAATAAATAATATGAGGAACTGAGGAACAAACCATGGCGAGGTGGGGTGGAAACAACTGTTGCTGCCCAGTGAGTGCAGCAGGGAGAGCAGTCAGCACTAATGAACGACTGCCAATTCCAACAGACAGCAGATGCCAAACTTTTGCAGCTCATCTGCACGTGAAACACACAGAGGTTACAGAGCTGTGACAGCTATGTTTCTCAGCTTCAGCATGATCAGCATCCAGCCTTAGGTGTCTCACTTTAAAAAATGTAGAGGCCCATGGAGAGCAAGGAAGAAAGGAAATTACCCTATAGCAGCCTACTCGAGTGCAAATGTACAGCTCCAGTAACATATTCTTGCTCACACCTGGAGCTACACAGTGTAAAGCCCCACAGCAGAAACACAGCATAAACCAACAGAAGCTTTTCTGCTGGTGCAGAAATGCTGCAACCCTCAGTGACATATATTAAACCCCATTAAAGCATTCTTTTATTGCTAGAACTACATCTACAGTAAGGAAATTGCCAACAGGGAAGGCAGATGTGGCTTACACCCAGCTGACACTGCTGTGCTCACAAGTCTTTGAGTTGTCAACCTCCTCTTAAACTGACATGGTTGAGTCCCTTCCTGACCCTTCTTTGTCCCAAAGGGAGTTCTGAGCATAAGAGATAAATGGGGAAATAGTTCTCTGATTACCTGCAAAAAAGGTGTTTTCCTCCCACACTGTTCACAGAAACACATGTTTTGATCCGTCAGCTCTTCTGGTTGGAAAAAGTATTGCAGACAGTCCTCCTAGGAAGACAGAGGGATTTTTCCAACTGAATTCCTTCCAGCTGGATTTCTATTTTCATTTACTCTCACTTGCACAGGGTACAAACAGCAAAGCTACAGAAGGCATATTTTATTCAAAGGACAAAAGGCTGCCTGTAACCTTAAAAAGGGCACCTCCTTTATCCTAACTGCTGGTGTGATTACAGCAGTTGAAAAAAAACAGACCACCACACTTTCTACAATTGATCCACAAGTGTCACAAGTGTCTTTTATAAAACAATCACAGCCTTAGTGGTTTTGAAAGAGGCTTCTTTAGGCTGGAACAGCATGAAGTGGTCAGAGAACAAACCAGTTCTAATGGTCCAGTGTCACCTGAAAAATCCACCATCTATTTGTGGCAGCAACTGGATTTACTGCTACTAAACTTACCAGAGTCTTCAGCATGTAAGAACTGGAATCCAACAGTGGGAGTGGAAGGGTTACCATGCTGCTGTACCTCTTTGTTTCAAAAGAGCACTTCTGACAGGCCAGATGCTCCTGTACACAGATAGTGTACAAGTAACGCAGCTCTTCAACCTGGAGGGGTTAAAAATAGGCCAAAACAAGGTTTATGAAGAACCCAACTGAGATGTTGCCCTCATGGTCTGTAACAAGAGTAGACAAATGTCTGCTTTGATGCCAAATTTTATTCTTTTGTTTGGAAATGCCACAGAAGCCCATCTGCTGTATGAATAGAACTATGACAGTGAGTGAGGAAGAATTGCATTTCCACTGAAATTAAGATTCCATCTCCCAGTCGAAAGATTAAGAGGAAAAATTCAAATAGGGAATAGTTTTAAGAATTTAATTTAGGACAATTATCAATGAATGGGATTCTTCTCCAAAAAGGAAACTAAACCACACATGACAAAGGCCAAAGGACCTGGCATTCATTTCAGTGACTGTCCTTACCAGTTCTAGCTTTGTCATCTGCTTCTTTATCAAGTTCCAGAGAGTCAGAAAGAGCTGAGCAGCATCATACTGCACAAACACTGGATAAACAGAAAAAAACAACCTCGATCAGTATTATGGACAGCACCAAACACAAATTTCTCACAGATGACAAAGGAAGATTTACTATCCCCCAACAGATCCAGTTTCTTGTTCCCTTGCTGCTCCCTGCCAGGGACAGTTAGACTGGAGAGGAGCTGTAACATCTCCATGTGCCCAGAGCAGGACAAGATGGAAGGGCTGGAGTGCCTCATTGTACAACCCAGCGCAAAGGTCATGCTCTTGTCACCAGACACAGGGCCAAGATTACACCCAGCACCTATGGGAGGATATGGCTCAGATGTCTCATTGAGTTGATGGTTGCATTTTTTTGAGTCTTTCTTAGAAAAAAAACAGGGAAGATTCTATTCTCTTTTTCACCTTCATTACTCCACGGACTTGTCTCCCCCATCCACTCATTAAGACTGTAATGCTCCTGAGTGCAGAGATAAAAATGATAGGGAGGCCTATCCACATATCTTGACTACAGAATGGTATAAACCCCTTGATCCCTGTGCAGGGAAAAGCCCCACAGCTTCAGCACAGGAAGCCAAGGATGATGTTGTAACATAATCCTTTGGCTTTCTGCTTTGACTACACTGGCATATTAAGAAATCTAAAGTGGTGAGACAAAGCTCAATGCATAGCTTGCTTAGAATGGCTCCACAGGGAATTGCTTCAAGACTGAACTTAGGAGGTGGGTGGAAAATCCACATCCTTGAATGCAAAGAAATGGTGGGTTTAGATGTTTTTAGCCCACAATGAACTCAAAATTTAGGGACTTGGCAAAAAACTATACATAATTTAGCCAAATCTTGGTATTTCTGGAATACCTGTATGGTTGATCAATTGCAAAATATTTTATTTTTAATAATTCAGCACCCGGAGGTTGAAGTGCTTTCAACTTCCCTTCAAGTCAGCAAGATCAGGCAAAGAGTAATTCAGCTGGGTTCTAGTAAGATTACAGACATCCCTGATGAAATGAAGCTCAGAAAATAAACCTTTCCTCATGTCTAATTGCATATCCGTGATTCAGGTAAAGTGTCACTTGCTAGGGTATATGATTTTACGAACCACACTTTAATTTTAATGCCGGACAACAAGGTGGGAAAGTCAAGCTTTAGAAGTCCTCTTTGGGCACCTCTCTTTAATTGGAAGAGAGAAGGTAGAATGCAGAGTCATTCAGTCTCAGAGGGGGAAATTATGTAAATGGAAATATTCAGGTTAGCTCTTGTTCCCTCCTAACATAACTCTGGGCCAGCTACCATGTGTGTCTTTTGGCTTTTATATAATAAAGATCAGAGCACTTAAATATATCATGTGTATTCGTGCACATAAACAGATCCTCAGCACCCAATCATCACTTGTCACCTGTATATTCAACAATCTCTCTTACGTTTGGGACCCTGTCTAGTAGTCTTTCCACCCTTTGGGCATCAGCAAGGATATCCAGCAGCAGTTTTATTCCCCCTCTTCACAAATAAGGTGCAGCCTTTCACTCACCACTGGAAGGTGGCTCTACAAAGCAGTACATCTTCGTGTACAACCCCCCCATATTTCTGAATCTCTGAATGAGATGTCAGGACTCTGCACTGCTTATCAGTGCTTGGTAATTAACACCCCTTGTTAGCAGGCAGCCTTTTATACTCCTCACTGCTGCTTACATTTCACTCCGTGTATGGAAAGACAGCAAGTGAGGTCTGTGGGGAAAACAGCTTTCTGCTTGCCACGCTGCATCGTCTCCAACAACAGGAGCATCTGGTATGGGACATTCCTCCTCTTCTGCACAGCACGTGGTGGCACTGTGATCCTATAAAGAGAAGAAGCAACAAGAATGGTAATCTAGCAGTACAGTGGAGGAACATTAGACATCACACCTGAAGGAGCAGAGGTGGACAGCACAGGTAGCAACTTAACAGGAACCAGAACGTGTGCATTTTTTGCAAAAGAAGGGGAAAAGGGGAAGCAGACACCTACACTACCTCAGAGTTCTAAAGCAAAAGGCCACAATTTTAAGTTGGCCTGAACCTGAAGAAGGGGCAAACTGAGCAGGGTCTGAAAGGATTTCTGGGATCTAGAAACAACACTAGTTACAACCAGTTTCTGAGCTGTTCTTGCCTTCCCCCACCTGTTGACATCTTCATTCTCAATACACTCAAAACTTGACAGGTATGTGTATTCTAATGCTTGTAATACATCTATGTGCCAAATGGAAAACTATTTACCCTCCCTAAATTTACTTTCTTTGCAGTCCAGAGTTTTTTCTAAGTCTTTCTTCAAATAACAATGGTAACCTACTGTCTACACTATATAGCTTTGGTCATTTATGACACTTCTCATCTCTGCATGCCTATAACTTGTCTTCCTCCATCTGTGTGGCGACTGAGGCATGGACTCCGTTATAAGGTGACAAACAAAACCACTTTATTAAGCACAAGCAATCCCTTTTATACTCCTGCCTCATATTTATGCCCCTTGCCTAGATAGCTCAGTTATGCTTTCTTGTTTTCCAACCTTGCACAGTCTGTTTTTAGCACAATTATCTACCACTCTTAGCAACAACCAGGGTATCCCACGGTCTCCTGCCTATCAAGGCAGTAATATCTTTATTGTTTTTGGTTAACAAATCACCACCTGGCCCCACACCCCTCTGCATGTTGCTGAGTGTGTAAGAAATTTGGAGAGAGGAAGACTGAATAGACAAGATCCATTTAGATAATTAAAGCTGCAGTGAACTGAGCAAACTGAAACCAAATTGAACCAATAATTAGTGTGCTTGGCTGGGAGGTGGAAGCACAAATCCTCCTCACAAACAAGTAGACAGTATAGGCATGCAAAATAAAATAACTCTACATATCCGCTGTCTGCAACAGCACTTACTCTGCTCAGCCGGATGTTGCCTAACATCAGGGAGACAGTCAGGGAGAGAGGCTACAGATCACCAATATGTTTATTTTTAACCGCTTAAAGTTACAAAATTAATAGTGAATATGGATACACACAATACATCCTTTACATCCACGAGCATACTTGGAATGAAATCACATCCTGTTATGGAAAAAAGAGACACAAGTCATAAAGACTCGTTGTTCAGGGCTGCAGCCTAGCTGTGTGCAACTAGCATGTGAATCAGAGATGACTAAAAAGTCAGAAAACTGTAATTTCTACCCTTGCATGGCCTAGTCTGTATATCATAGACACAACAAGGCAGAGACCTTGCTGAGTGGGCTGTAGCACCTTGCTGGTAGCTTGATGATCCAAGCATTCAAATGTACATCACACACAAAAAAGAAATGGAGACATCAGAGCAATAATGGAAGCATCTCAAGTGGTTCCAACAGGTCGTACCTTCGAAGTATCCCAGTGAAGCGTATATTCATAAGGAACACCTGGAGCAAAGAGTTCAGACAGCAGGTCTGTCCAACATTGTACAGTCCAACAGCTTCTGTAGGCACAGAAAAAGAGGAAATCATGCCCAGAGACAGGTAGGAGAAAATAAAGTGAAAATTATTTCGAAGAGGCAAACTCCTCTTGCACACATTCAGCCATTCAGTGCATAGACCCAGAATCTTGGTCAGATGTGAGAAAGTGTTCAATCTATTCTATGTTCATGAAGCAGATAACACTTATTTTACTTTGGTAACTGATAGGAAAAATCCAAGTAAGCTTGGATTATCATTGTCTCCCTGTTCCTCTATTTGCAGTCCTCTCTTAACATATCTGAAAATGAAATGAAATATAAAATTAAATTAAATTAAAATAAAATAAAACAAAACAAAATGGAAAAAACCCAAAAAACCAGAAGTCAAAGGCTGCCTATAAGACAATATTTATTCAGCCTTTCACACATCCAGGCCTAATGAAAAAATGAAGAGTTACGCTTGGAATTGCACGCTAGCTGTCTACCACACAGGCTTTAAGTTTCCCTTTCAGCTTACCTCTTCTATTCTTTGTCTCAGTTTCAAAGAAAGGAACTAGGCTAAGAGAAGTGGGAAAAGCAAGTCACAGCTGTTCACAACGCATCTAAAAAGACGACATATTCTGCATTCCAAAGGCGTATAAGTAATTGTGGTCACAAATCAGACATCATTCTTCAGAAGTCATGACAAAAGGGAGAGAGGACACAGAATGGGGAAAAAGCTCCAAGACCTCATGTAATCTCTTTCCAAAAAAAACCCCAAATGGCTACTTGGCAGGGCAAAATGGGAATCAGAATCATAGAATCATAGAATAGTTTGAGTTGGAAGGGATCTTTAAGATCATCTAGTTCCAACCCCCCTGCCATGGGTAGGGACATCCCACTAGATCAGGCTGTATTGTATATTCCTCAGCAAAGCGGTAAAGAATAGGAGAAAATTAAGCCCAAGGACAGAGAATGAATTAGCAGGCATCAGAAACAGAAAATATGAGAATGAACAATAGACAAAACATTATTACCATTTTTTAAGTCTGCCACACCAAAGACTAATGTAATCCTCTGGTCTTTTTCCTTTGGCTCTTCAGCTTCCTCTTTATTTTTCTGCACATCTGCTACTGCCTTCATGGTCTCGTTAAGTGCCAGCTCTAGTCTCTTACTTCTTTCTTGGCATCCACTTCTTTGTCCCATCAACTATATTGTATATTGCAAAAAGCCACAAAAAGATGAGAAAGAGGGGAAGCACCCAGAAACACAGGATTTGTCTTCGTATTTGGTATTTTCATGATGACAAAGCAAACAAAATTAGGAAGATTATTGCAATGGTATTTGGTATATTTGAATTGACATGGGTATCGTAAGTGTGCTATCAGCAAGATAGCAGACAGGGAGCAACTGTAGAGCCTGTCTCCCTATTAAGGCTAAATAAATAAACAAATCTTCAGTTCCATGGCAACAGCTCCACCTAGCCAGGGAACTGGTTCAGGATACTCCTGTTCAATAAGATTCAGTAAATAATATGTTTAAAATTGTCCAAATGGCTGATAGAATAATAGAATCATAGAAACTCCTCTGTTTAGCAAAAGTAATGTTCTATCACCCAAAGTACCCCAAGTATTCAAAAGGGCAAATTTCACCTCTCTAGCCTTTTGAGCTGAAAAGCATTTGTTTGTTTTCTGTACTGGGCTCTCCGCATTGTTAATGAGCACCTTAATCATAGCCCTACTGTGGCACTTTGGACTGTAATTTCCAAAGGCACTTAAGCACCTAAATATGTTTCATTTTATGCTCCTTCAAGATATTACAGGTAAAGTAAATGTTAAGCAACAGAACCATTATAATGACCTGCTTTCCAAGGGAGTATTGAACAGAACATTACTACGATAGTCTCTTATAACTCAGCTATTGGCTTTTTAAATAAAAGGGTTTTTTCAAATCATCAAACTAAAGCAAAGCAAAAATACACAAGCAAACCAGTGTGACAAATGTTCAAATGCGATTACACAAAATGAAGCTTTTAAAAGCTCACAACAGTGAAGCAGAATCAGAAAAAAAGAATATGCTTAGGGAAGCATCGTCGGGGGGTGGAAACCGGAAAACAAATGCTGAGAAATCATTATTTGACAAATAATAAACAGCATATAAAATGAACCTGAGGCCAGGTACTGAAAGAATGAGGAAAAGCTACTAAGAAGGGGAAATAAGCAAAAAAACCCTTGTTCTGCCTTTCATTAAAAAAAGGGAAAATCTTTGCTTCAAAAGCATGGATTTTTTCAGGTTAACCCTGCCTAATAATAATCAAAAGTTTCTGAAGAATTTGTCATGGAGGGGAACTAGAAATGGATTTTTTTTTTTCAATTATTACCTTTAAGTTTCAGTATACTTTTTCTCAACTGTAGTTTTGATTCTTCACTTTTGAAGATTAATTTTGAACTCAAAGTGTAATGCAGTCAGATTCTCTAATATTGTCGAATTTGCTGAGGAGTTTCATTTGGGGAAAAAAATGAACTCAGGCATTCAAACAGATTCAAGACTACTGTTTTTTATATCCAAACCCAGTGATTAGAACAGCTATGCAGGAAAAGAAACTGGATTTTACTTCTTCCTCGGCAAAACAGTCTGAAGCCACACTGACTCTTCCTTTGGAAATGATTTAACAAGGCATTTAGGCTTCTGAAAGCCCAGCTAGAGCAGGAGACCATCTTTGCTCGTACAGCAAGAGTCAGAGGGTTTAGTTGGTGTCATATCAGCTAGAAGATAAGTAATGCTCACAGCTTATGGGTATACCAAAGGAAACAGAAAGGACGGCACAGGCATGGATGGCATAAGTAGATAAACAACTAAGGCGATGAGGCAAACTTGCAAAAAAACAGGTTTTGGCAGGGGAGGTAGGATTAAGGATGGGCTGAAAGAGCAAGCTCAGGGCTAAAAGGCTTCGGGTGACTTGAGAAATAGGTAGAAAGGTATTAGGGCAAGAAGGTGTAGGGGTATACAGAGATGGAAGAACCTGTGTCTCTGGTTTAATGAAACTCTACCTCAGACACTAATAGCAGGAACCCTGGGGTAGGAACAAGGACACAAATTCCCAGCGCTTGCATGGAACTGCCTCATTTTGTCTCTCAGAAATACAGCATTTCTAAGATTTGCACTTGACCTTCCTTTCCCTGCATTAAATGCATAAAAAAACCTGGTGAGTGATCAGAGAAATTGAAGAGCAGGCCCCAGATTCTCTTTTCTCACTTGGAGGAGCAGAGTAGCTTCTTGGTTTCCTTTTCAGGTCGGAGTAGGACTCAGTATTGCTCCCTCAACGCACGTGGCTTGGCTCAGCCAAGAGACCACGCTAGCACTCCGTGGAGAAGAGGCAGCAGGAATACCTCCTGCGTACCCTCCATCCCAGCATCAGCCAGCCCTGCAATCCTTCCTCCACAGCCTACCTGTTCTCCCAAGACACCAGCATATCACCACAAACCCCCAGTGGTCCCTCCACATCCCCACACCACAGCCCCCAAAGTCATAGAATCACAGAGCCATAGAATCACTGGGTTGGAAGAGACCCACTGGATCATTGAGTCCAACCATTCCCATCAAACACTAAAACGTGCCCCTCAGCACCTCATCCACCTGCCCCTTAAACACCTCCAGGGAAAGTAACTCAACCACTTCCCTGGGTAGCCTGTTCCAGTGCCCAATGACCCTTTCTGTGAAAAATTTTTTCCTAATTTCCAGCCTGAACCTCCCCTGGCGGAGCTTGAGGCTATTCTGTCCTGTCCTGTCCCCTGTCACTTGGGAGAAGAGGCCAGCTCCCTCCTCTCTACAATCTCCTCTCAGGGAGCTGCAGAGAGCAATGAGGTGTCCCCTCAGCCTCCTCTTCTCCAGGCTAAACAACCCCAGCTCTCTCAGCTGCTCCTCGTAAGACTCGTTCTTCAGCCCCCTTGCCAGCTTTGTTGCTCTTCTCTGGCCACGCTCTAGAGCCTCAACATCCTTCTTGTGGTGAGGGGCCCAGGATCCTCCTCCTGGCACCTCTTCCCTGATGCCATCCCTCCTCCCTCACAGGCATCTTGGGGAGCGGGCAGATGGTGAAGATGGCACTGAGGCAGGAGGTGGACTTGGGGACGAGATGGCAGCCCAGGAACGCTCCTCAAAGGGATGCCAGAAGGACTCAAGCCCTTCACTCTTCTCTTGGACTGAAATGAGCCCTCCCACTTTGCTGTCAAGCTACACCTTTGCTCAGCTCCTCTTTCTCTCCTCTTTTTCCTGTTTTCTTTTCTCCTGGCACACCGTGGCTCTGGCTCATCCTATCCGACAAACCATCAATTAAGTTTCCTTACCAATTCCGTCCGGACCAGGAACGCTTCGAGCCCTGGCAGGGGCCCCTTCACACCGCACCCACCGGCAGCTCTCAGGGGCTCCGACACCGGGGCGGGAGAGTCCAGAGGGGCAACCCGAGGGTGCAGAAGGCAGTGGATGCGGAGGGGAAGGGGATGCAGAGAGGAGGGGATGCGGAGGGCAGGGGGTGCAGAGGGCAGGGGATGCAGAAGAGCAGGGGGATGCGGAGGGCAGGAGATGCAGCCGCCGCCGCGATGCCAGCGGGCGGAGTGGAGCTGCCCGGCCCCTTTCCCCGCCGGGTGCGTCAGAGGGCAGCAGCGCTCCCCGCCTCGGCTTTAGTTTTCGTTTCCCGCTGCCGAGAAGAGCCGGGACAGAAAGTGAAACTGCGCCTCGCCCTGGCCCTGCCTCCCCTCTCCTCCCGGCGAGTTGAAGAATCGCTTAGGTGGGAGAGAATTCTGAGATCGTCTACTCCAGCCATCAGGCCGGGAAGCTCCGTGCGTGCTAAACCGTGTTAGCAAGGGGTTTGACTGTTGTGCAGTTCATAATCATAGAATCGTAGAACAACCAGGTTGGAAGAGACCCACCAGATCGAGTCCAACCATTCCCGTCAAACACTGAACCATATCCCTCAGCACCTCATCCACCTGTGCCTTAAACACCTCCAGGGAAAGTGACTCAACCACCTCCCTGGGCAGCCTGTGCCCAGTGACCCTTTGTGTGAAATTTGTTTTCCTAATGTCCAGCCTAAATCTCCCCTGGCGCAGCTTGAGGCCATTCCCTCTTGTCCTGTCCCCTGCCACTTGAGAGAAGAGGCCATTACCTTCCTCTCTACAACCTCCTTTCAGCTATTTTTAGAGAGGTCTCTCAAAGCCTCTACTCCAGGCTAAACACCCCCAGCTCTCTCAGCCATTCCTCATAAGGCCTGTTCTCCAGCCCCTTCACCAGCTTTGTTGCTCAAAAAATTAGCGTTAAAATTAGTCCTGGGAAAGTAGCAGAACAGGCCTAAGCTCTCTGGAGAATTTATCCCCACGTGTGTCAGTGACACACGCCCCGTCCCAGCTCTTGGCTCGCTGCACGCAGTCAACAGAGGTCGTTCCCTTGTGTTCCCCAGGGCTGGTAAAAGGCTCTAGCTTTCTAGAACTCCAAAACAGGTCTTTAAAAGTTTATTTGCCAGCATTTTTTGTATCACTGGAATGCCACATCTACAGGTTTTTTTGAACACCCCCATGGATGGTGACTCCACCACCTCACTGGGCAGCCTGTTCCAACGATTCACCGCTCTTTCTGTGAAGAATTTTTTCCTAATATCCAATCTGGACCTCCCCTGTACAACTTGAAGCTGTTTCCTCTTACCCTGTCACTTGGGAGAAGGGACCAGCACCCACCTATCTACAACCTCCTTTCAGGAATCTGCAGAGGACAATAAGGTCACTCCTCAGTCTCCCCTTCTCCAGGCTAAATAATCTCAGTTCCCTCAGCCACTTCACATCAGACTTGTGCTCCATACCCTTCACCAGTTTCATTGTTCCCCCCTTTTTGCTCAGGGGCTGCTGGCTCATTTGTGGAGCCACAGACGTGGGATGAAGTGGGCTGACAGTGGGCTGGAACAGCCATCGGCTCCACTGCCTCCCTGTCCCACTCTGGTGCCTTGGCCTGTCTCAGTCTGGTTTCTTCTGCGCACAGAGGCAAGAGTGAGCTCTAAAGGGAAGGGTGTAAAATGGAACCTCTTCTTCAGCAGAGGCTGCTCCTTAGGGAGTTTGTTCTGCCTATACTTCGTTCTGCCCCATCCCTGGAAGTGTTCACAGTTGGGTTGGACAGGGCTTTAAGCAATCTGATCCGGTGGAATTTGTCCCTGCCCATGTCAGCAGGGTTGTATTAGATGACCTTTGAAGGTCCTCTCCAACCCAAAACATTCTATGGTTCTATGACTTCATGTAGTTGCTCCTTCCCTCTCAACATCAGACCTGTTTTCAGCCTGACCTTTGTTGAGCTCAGCCACAAAAGCAACAGAAAAGACAAACTCCTGTCAAGGCCTTCAGTAGCCTACCTAGAAGGGAGAAAAAGCTCATTTAAAATAATCCCAAATAAGTAACTCCCTTAGAAGCTTAACCCAGGTGAAAAACTGAAAGCCTTGGCAGTTTCCCATCTGATGGTAGCCCACAGTGTTCAGCATGATATACAAACAGCAGCATAATTGACAAAAAAATTAAATACGTGGGCTAGAAATAAAGGTCAAACTCCCTGAGAAAGAGCAAGGACGAGTTCATCGTAACATCCCTTATCAGATCAGCGACATATGTGCGTGAAAACGAGACACCCTTAGCTGAGGTATCAGAAAAAAAAGTTACAAAGCACACGGTTAAATTATGTCAAGAAATTTGGCTAATTCTGACAAGAAATGGTGGCCACCACAAAGAGTTTTTAATTTTGAGAATGTTTGGGATAATTTGGTGTATGACCACCACAAAGAGGATTGTCAAAGTCAAATATGAAAGCTTCAAGGGAGAAGCTGTAGCAGTTTGGAGTAGATTAATCTTCTCTGTGTCACTTGTTGATGTTATCCTCCTGCAATGCAGCCAGCAGCAGAGTGTGTGTGAATGGAATGTTTACCCTCACTTGCCTTTGCAAACAGCAGCTGGTTTTATGGCAAACTGCAGGAATTAACCCTGTATCTCTGCAGGCAATGCCAAATCTCAATGTTGTGTGGAACTTTCCCTGGCCATTGAATAAGCCACATTGAGATTTTCAGCACACAGTCTTTATTAAAATATGGAGGGATGACCTTTCGAACTTTTAATAGAGCACTGGCATTCCAGGATATCAAAAAAAACCCCATACTTTAAGAAAAACTTGCCCAATTGTCAGGGAGAAAACTTAATGTTTTTTTTGTGGTTGTGTGTGTGTTTTATATGTATCAATAATACATATATTTAATATTTAGGGTGGTCAAGTATCACATTACAGGGAATTTTTGTATTATCGGGGGTGATTGATGCATATTATGAAGGGCAAATTCAAGCCATGGTGTGGACACCCAGCCCTCCAGTTACTATTGAAAAGAGGAGCCGAATTGCCCAATTCATACCTTTTAAAGCAAAAAATTGTCAAGCAGAAAATATTCACAGGGGAGAGGGAGGTTTTGGCTGTACAGGGAATGACAAAAACATTTTTTGGGAAGCACAAATGACTGCTCAAAACCCAAAAATATTAGTAACAGTAACACATGTGCAACAACAGCAGTGATTGTTAATTAATATGTTGTTAGATACAGGTGCAGATGCCCGTTATTTCTTCTACATTTTAGTCGAAAACATGGGAACTGACTAACCCCCATGTAGGCTTAATGGGAGTTGGGGGTGTATGAGAAACTATGCAAAGTAAATATCTAATTGAAATAAGAACAGAGGATGGGTTTACTTGTCAAATCAGGCCATACATTGCCCCTCTTCCTATGAATTTAATGGGAAGGGATGTTTTGGGGCAAAATTTGATAGGAATGGTTGGACGCGATGATCCGGTGGGTCTCTTCCAACCTGGTTATTCTATGATTCTATGAATGGAATGTACATTGGCTACTAATAAGAAAAAAATTTAGTGGCAACCACTGATGGGTGACCAATACTCAAACTGAAGTGGAAAACAGAAAAGCCAATTTGGGTAGATCAGTGGCTGCTAACAGAAGAGAAGGCTGCCATTTTACAAGGATTAGTCCAAGAACAGTTAGAGAAAAATCGTATTGTACCAACTACTAGTCCAAAGAACACTCCAGTTTTTGTTATACCTAAAAAGACTGGGAAATGGAGGCTTTTAAATGATTTAAGAAAAAGTAATGAAGTTATAGAGGACATGGGAGCACTACAACTTGGTCTCCCCTCACCGGCAATGATATTTAAAAAACTGGAATATTTTAATCATAGATTTAAAGGATTGCTTTTTCACAATACCTCTACATGATCAAGATGCAAAAAGATTTGCCTTTTCCATGCTAAGTGTTAATTCAAGGGGAACCCTTGAAAAGATATCATTGGGTTGTTTTGCCACAAGGAATGAAAAACTCACCAACAATGTGCCAAATATATGTAGATCATGCTCTATGTAAAGAATTGATTGTCTATCATTATATGGATGATGTTTTGGTAACGGGAAAGGCAGATCTGAATATGCAACTGAAGATGTTGTAACATTGTCTAGAGCAATATAGGTTACAAATTTCTTTTGAAAAAATCCAGAGAGAAATTCCATGGAAATATTTGGGATGAAAAATTTTACCACACACAACAGAACCTCAAAAGGTTCAATTAAAAGTAAAAATCAATACACTAAATGATGTGCAGATATTGTTGGGTAACACTAATTGGATTCGAAACTTGTTGGGGATTGATAATCGGCTATTAACATTATTTGAATTACTGAAAGGAGACGTTGATTTAAATGCCCCTCATTGAGAAAAGAAGCTGAACGAGCATTGCAGGAAATCAGTGGGCATATTAGTTTAGTACAGTGTCATCGGGTCACTTATGATTTAGCTATAGAATTCATCATTTGTAATCAAAAGGAACAGCCTTTAGGGATAATTGCCCAATGGGATGAATCAGCAAAAGATCCTTTAATGATTTTAGAATGGATATTTTTAGCTCACCAACCAAAAAAACCTACTTTGACACGAGTTGAAATGTTTGCAGAATATTTGGGGGTTCATTTGACGGGTTCATTTTGGAACAATTTAAAGGCTTCTATTACTGCTTGTAACTCAACAACTTGGGGTGATCCTGGACAAATCACAATATGCTTTTTCCATTCCTGATCATCTTTCCACACTCCCATTGCTTTACCTGTTCTGCCACTTCCATCTGTAAATACAGTTTTTCCTTCAACTGGATGTTTACAATTTTTTGGCTTGTGTTCTATTTCTATTTGTTTTCAAAAAGTGATTAAGTGCTGGATGTTATATCTGTACTCTCCCTTCATATCCTTATAAGGCAACTTGTATTGGTAGACTATTTTGGTAACACCGTTGTAAATAATTGTCTGCCATAGGTATAATTATACTTTCTGGCTCCTGACCACAAAGGTCTACAATTCATTGCCGCCCCTTAATAACAGTGCTGGTATATATTGGCAAAGAATGTGCTGTGTGAGAACTCTTTGTGATTTTGTATTCATTGACAATGTTACTGTAGGTACCACAAAGCATTCAAATATTTGTGTTTGCAGGGCTTTTTTCAGATTACAGAGTGTGACTTGACATACTGTGTCTGTTGCATCTTACTGGTTCCTGCAATGTAATCACACCCTGATCTGAGAAGTGTGACCCTCACCTTTTAGAATGAATCTCACTCTGATGAAGAACGAGCTGCAACATCAGGATCTGAAGCAGTTTCTGGAGAAAGCCAGGAAAAATGGACAATAAACTTTAATAACTGTCCATCATGACATAGAGGAGATACACCAAGTCCTGGAACAAGTAAAGATGGGTGAAACACAATTGGTGGGATACCCTCTTAGGTTGGTCACCTGCTGCCACAGGCGTTTTTAGCAAAGTGCTTCACTCTATTGTTGCTCTTCTAATACTAATTGTGATTTGCTTTGTTTTGATAGCGGTACTGTATTTTAAAACTTGGAGAATGATGAAGTTAACCTGCTTGATATCAATGTATAGCACACAGAACGCTGGATGTACCACAATAATTTAGCCACTCCCAGGCCTGGTTAGTCATTGTGAAGGCTGAGTGACTATAGTCAAGGGGAGGATTATGTGGGAATAAAGCTAAATGTGGGGGGAAATGGAAACCCTAAAGTTATGTGCCCCCTATTAAATTTCTGTACATTATGTACAAAAAAAGGTGACTTAACGGTAGATGTGCAATACAGTGATACAGTGAGAATTCTGTGCTCACTAGGAACAAAGTGTATTTTAAATTACTCTCCATCATTTTCTTCTTCAAATGAGTCAGTTCCCACTTCTTCATAGTCCTTCTCGAGGGCAGCCAGGTCTTCTCTGGCCTCTGTGAATTCTCCCTCCTCCATGCCTTCACCAACATACCAATGCACAAAAGCCCTCTTAGCGTACATCAGATCAAACTTGTGGTCAAGCCTTGCCCAGGCCTCTGCAATAGCTGTGGTGTTGCTCAGCATGCAGACTGCTCGCTGAACTTGGGCTAGGTCTCCTCCAGGAACTACTGTAGGAGGTTGATAGTTGATCCCAACCTGGAAACAGGAATATGGGAGAGGGTTATAAAAATGCAAGAGCAGAAAGCAGTCAAAGAGAGGGAAAAAAGTGAGTAAAGTTACAGATGCTGGTAGAATGGTGTCACTATCAAAACTGCCAGATGGCAAATGCTATAAAAAGCAGTAACATTGTGAACAGTATGATACATGGTCATTTTAATGTCTGTATTATTCTTCCATTTAATGTACACTGGCAACTTCATAGCTTTCTTAACAACTACTCAACACTGAACATACATTTTCACAAAGATATTCTATAGAAATTAATACAGAAAGTTGGTTCCCAGTTCAAAGTTCGCATTCTTAAACCAGTTATTTGTATGATGAATGTTTTAATCCACTGCTAATGTCTCCATGATTATTAAAATTATGTTTCCCAACACTGCTGTGTAGCCAGTGGGGGAAAGGCTGAATAATATTTCTGGATGAGGATGTTAAATGATGCATTTCCTTTGCTAATTTTACTGGGTCTGGCATTTCCTTAGTTTTAGATGATGTTCCAGAGGGACTACTCACTGGCTTCTTCAAAGTTCTGTTCTGAAATGAATACTACTTTAGACTTTTGCTCACATACACTCCTGCTTTCCACTTAGATAAATATTGAGGAGTCTGGAGAAAGGGCTTATTTTATACAAATGCATCTTTCTTATGTTGTTTATTCTTGCATGGAAAATATGTGAAAGTACAAGCTTTCCACTAGACTGAGCTTGCCCTTTAAACACTAATGAGAAGCTGATGGCAGCCCTACTTACCTTGAAACCTGTTGGACACCAGTCAACAAACTGGATAGTTCTCTTGGTCTTGATGGCAGCAATAGCTACATTGACGTCTTTTGGAACTACATCACCACGGTAGAGCATGCAGCAGGCCATGTACTTTCCATGTCCTGGGTCACACTTCACCATCTGGTTGTTGGGCATAAAGCACGAGCTGGTGATTTCAGCCACTGAAAGCTGCTCATGATATGCTCTGTCAGAGGAGATGATGGGTGCGTAGGTCACTAAGGGGAAGTGAATGCGTGGGTAGGGTACCAGGTTTGTCTGGAACTCTGTCAAATCCACATTGAGGGCACCATCAAAGCGCAGCGAGGCAGTGATTGAAGAGACGATCTGGCTAATGAGGCGGTTGAGGTTAGTGTAAGTGGGGCGCTCGATGTCCAGGTTTCGACGGCAGATATCATAGATGGCTTCATTATCCATCATGAAGGCGCAGTCTGAATGCTCCAGGGTGGTGTGCGTGGTCAGTATAGAATTGTATGGCTCCACCACAGCAGTGGAGACCTGAGGAGCTGGGTAGATGGCAAACTCCAGTTTGGATTTCTTTCCGTAATCCACAGAGAGGCGTTCCATGAGTAAGGAGGTAAAGCCAGAGCCAGTACCCCCCCCAAAGCTGTGGAAGATCAGGAATCCTTGCAGCCCAGAACAGGCATCAGCCTAGAAAGTAAAAGAGAAAGTGAGAAAATAGGAATGACAAGAAATGAAAATACTTCATCTATTATGTGAGTGTATTCTGAGCTGAAGGAGAGAACAACCATCAGCAATACACAGCGTAGCTTTCATGTCTGGTTTTCTTGAGAAAGGGATTGTGATAGTCCTACCCTTTACTTCCTTCACTGGCTCAACTTATGACATAAAAATTCTACTCTTATCTGTGGAGCATTTCTCTCTGAACTTCACAGTTCTCTTAGCTAGTTTAGCTGAAACCAGAAATGCAGAACTGCTTAATCTGCCCTTCTTTATCAGTACTGATGCTCCAGGGCTGAGCTGATAATGAAGAATTACATATTCAGAACCACCTTTTAAGACTATCTGAGGCTGTGTAACTGGGAAGTTAATTACTCTTGGACTGGCAGTGCGTGGGAATAAAGCTAAATGTGGGGAGAAATGGTAACCCTAAAGTTTTGAGTGCAACTCCTCCATAGGCTGAGTACAAGGTAGTTTGTCTTTAAAAGCAAAGTTAGTGCAACACACAGATGTAGCATACTTCTTGCCCTGTGAAGTAGGGGATGGGATGTTTGAAGATGGACACAGCCAGGCGCCACTATCAGCAAGGAGCATTGTGCCCAAGTCTGAGTTGGAAGGGACATTAAAGACTATCCAGTTCCAACCCCCCTGCCATGGGCAGGGACATGTCCCACTACATGTCCCAGGCTGTCCAAGGCCCCATCCAACCTGGTCTTGAACACCTCCAGGGATGGGGCATCCAAAACTTCCTTGGGCAACCTGCGCCAGTGCCTCACCACTCTCATGATGAAAAAATTCCTCCTTATGTCTAATTTAAATCTGCCCCTCTCCAATTTAAAGCAATGCCCCCTAGTTCTGTCACTACAAACCTTTACAAAAAGTCCCTCCCCAGCATTCATGTAGGCCCCCATCAGGTACTGGAAGGTCGCTATAAGGTCTTCTCGGAGACTTCTCTTCTTCAGGCTGAACAACCCCAACTCTCTCAGCCTGTCCTCTTATGGGAGGTGCCCCAGCCCTCTGATCATCCTTGTAGCCTCCTCTGGACCCACTCCAACAGCTCCATATCCTTCTTATGTTGAGGATTCCAGAATGGACACGCTACTCTAGATGAGGTCTCACAAGAGAGCAAGAGAGGGGCAGAATCACCTCCCTTGCCCTGCTGGCCATGCTTCTTTTGATGTAGCCCAGGATACAGTTGGCCTTCTGGGCTATGAGCACACGTTGCTGTTTCATTTCAAGCCTGTTATCAATCAGCGCCCCCAAGTCCTTCTCCGCAGGGCTGCTCTCAGTCACATCATCCTCCAGCCTGTATTGAAATCACAGGATTCCCAGCAGAATTACTGACAAGAGCCCAATAAGAGTGGTGTCAAACAAGCTGGATAAGATTAATTGTCCTGGCATGACTGCTCAGTGTTTACCATGACCTGATATAGTGAACTATTTATTTCATTCTTGTGAAATTGTCAGAGAAAGGGTTAAGCAGATTGGTAAACACTACCTCTGAGATCTCTCCTATTCTAACTTAAATCATGATATAGTGATGCCTCTGTATGTCTTGCAACCTCTTTTCTGAGCCATTGATATCACACAAAATTAATAAGCTACCTGTTCTACAGTTCTTTATTCTGCGGAATCCAAACTGCTGTTGCACAGCTACTGGGACTTACCAGCTTACGGACACGATCAAGCACAACATCAATGCTTTCTTTGCCAATGGTGTAGTGGCCACGGGCATAGTTATTAGCGGCATCTTCCTTTCCAGTGATCAACTGTTCTGGATGAAAAAGTTCCCGGAAGGTGCCAGCCCGTACTTCATCTGAACAAGAAACAGAAATTGTAAGAAGCTTCATGGCTGTGAACCACTTACCAAAAGTTCTGGATGTAAGCTTCTGGCCACCAGACCACAAAAAAAGTTGCTGGCAGAGAAGGGAAAACTGTTTTCTAAGTGCTTATAAACTATTGCATTCTGTCCTTCTATGGTGTGACTTGTATCTAGGCACAGAAGTTGTTATCTTCTCAAGAACTTGTCAGTTGTACAGTCTGTACTGACAAGAGGACAAGTCACCAGAAGAAAAGGTGAAGAAAATCAGGCTTCCCCAGGTGCCCCAATTTTTAGAAATCGTTCTGTTCCTGGAGGGAAACAGTCAGGCTCCCAGTTTGGCCATGAATTAGAGAGAAAGCAGAATTTGAATGGCAAAAATGCCACAACAGACAACACCAAACATGGAATATTTTCACAAAGGAAAATCATACAAACCATTTGTAATAGCTATTAAACTGGAAGGCACCCTGTCATTAGTATAGCACCTGCGAAGATAACTGAATCAGGACAGAATGTGGCATTCTGTGTTACAAGACAATTAATTTTATGCCATCTAGTGGGAAACTAAGACACAAAGGGTGCTCTGGTTTGTACCAGCAGAGACTGGTGGCACACCATGGTGATCACAGAATCATAGAATCACCAGGTTGGAAGAGACCCACCGGAGCTCTACTCCATTTCCCAGGTTTATTTCTATACTGACCTACAACTGTTGGTTCCAAGTCCACCATTACAGCCCGTGGCACGTGCTTCCCAGTGGCTGTTTCATTGAAAAACGTGGTAAAAGAGTCACCACAGTTGAGTTTATCGGGCGGGGCCTTGAAGGTGCCGTCTGGCTGGATGCCGTGCTCCAGGCAGAAGAGCTCCCAGCAGGCGTTTCCTATCTGAACTCCAGCCTGCCCGACGTGAACAGAGATGCACTCACGCTGAGGGGAGAGAGCAGAGATAGGGTCAGAAAAAAAAAAACTACCGCATGTTAGTCCTCCTTATTCCTGGTTACTTTTTCCCAGTGTAGTTTTCAAAAAAACCGGTGAATTGTCACTGTCAGCATTTCATTCGTTTGTTCAGGCTTCCTCGGCGGCACCAGGCAGCAGGACGGTGAGGTCTGCGGTGAGGTGGCCATTTGAGGGAGTGGGGGCTTAGAGGGGCTGGAGACTAGCCAGAAGACACTGAGGACCATGGGCTGAGACCAATGGCATGAGGTTTAACAAGGTCAAATGCCGGGTCCTGCACTCGGGGCACAACAACCCTGTGCAGAGCTACAGATTGGGAGAAGTCTGGCTGGAAAGCTGCCTGGAGAGAGGGACCTGGGGGTGTTTGTTGACAGCAACTGAACATGAGCCAGCAGTGTGCCCAGGTAGCCAAGAAGGCCAATGGCATCTTGCCTTGTATGAAACGGTGTGACCAGCAGGTNCTGGACACCAGAAAAAAAAATTTCACAGAAAGAGTCATTGGGCTCTGGAACAGGCTGCCCAGGGAGGTGGTTGATTCACCTTCCCTGGAGGTGTTTAAGGGACAGGTGGATGAGATGCTGAGGGGCATGGTTTAGTGTTTGATAGGAATCGTTGGACTCGATGATCCAATGGGTCTTTTCCAACCTGTTGATTCTATGATTCAGCCCCAGGACCACAATGAACCTGTACAGATACACACACCAGGTACTGGGATGGTTCTTTGCAAAACTGACATATTTGTGCTGTAATATACGGCACATGGAAACAGGCAGAAATAATTTGAGTTACATAAACCCCACACTTTCTTCTATGGACTGGCCCTGCTAAGGAGCATACCCCAGTTTAGTTTATTTTTACTCCTGGCTGGAACCTGACACAGCCACGTGGTATCCTTCAACCTTATGTAACTCAAGACAAGTGATGTCTTTTGATCCTTTTACCCTGTCATGGCAGGCTAGAGGGGAAGTGTGAAAGAACTAACTTAAGCAATATTCACCTCAGGACATTGTTTCATATTTTCTCAGTTGAAACCAATGTTCTTTCAAGCTCCTAAGCAGTTATGAATTTTATGTTGCACCTATTCACTTATTAACTGCTTATTCAGGCAGTGTCATTGCAATATAGTGTGCTTATTTGCATCATTTTGAGCATAGTTCCTATGGCAGCCAGGAACTTCAGTGAAAAGGAAGCAATGTATGTAACATCAGGCTAAAATAGGCAGGTGCTTATTGCTCTAAAATGCTTTACGCTTAGAAATACGGGAGTACAGAGCACCTGGTGATGGGTTTCATAAGTTATAAGGCAGACAGTTCTGAGTTAGTTCACTCAGTTATGACACCAGGTGTAGTGAAATGCAATTTTGTAAGGAAAGAGCAGTTTCAGACATGTAGAGTTTTTCAGCTTAAGTTTCTGCTTTGGAATAATTGTAATTACAGTCTTCTGAGCTCTGCCCTCATGATCTCAGGGGCTGTGTCTATACTGAGGACCAGGTCATAGTACTGAACTTGGACCTGTGATCATCTCTGCCAATAGACAATTAGCACAGACTCTGGCACAGTTTTGGTTTGTGCAATTTCATGCTTTTCCACGCAATGCTTGAGCACCATCCAAAACACAACTCATTGCCAAGAATGGTTTCCAGTGAGAAGCTCACTGACCACTGTCTGGCTTTGGAGAAAGAGAATTCAGATGCCTAAATATGAGGCAGGCCATGCTACCTGGCTTCAAGGCCAGAGAATGGTCCTCAGTCATTAATATGCTATTTAGAGATATCCAATGACTTAATATCAGATTTGGCCAGTTAACTTTTTTTTATTATTATTATGTAACTTCTTACCCTGCAAAATACTCCTGTGACTTGAGAGTGAAGTGCATCTTCCCCCCCAAAATAAATCCTCAAGCATAATGTGTAGACAGCAGCATCTCCGAATCAGTGTTTTCTTTATAGATTGGCATATATTTACATTTTAGAAACATAATTAAAGGTATTTTTCAGAAGGAATTTCAGAAGTTGCCACTGCCCCAGTTAGTCATCCTCAGAAGTTCAAATGAATATCGAAAGTAAGTTTAAAGATTTCATTCAATTAAATGCATAATTTCTATTCAGTACTCATTAGTAAGTTGCTGGTTTTGCAAATGTGTTGCAGCTCTGTGTGTAATGTGCTTTAAAGTGTACTTGCACAACCCTGTTTTTCTCAAGTGAGTTGTGCAAAAGTATTTGAGTTATCTGAGTGATGATGAGGCTTCATACATCAGTATGCTGCAGGGCAGTTGCAATCTGTGGGATTACTCAGAAGACACTGGGGGCATGTTTGGATTTAGAGAGTTCAATTAGTGCTGATTTTGTACAGGATGGGCACCTGCTTTTCTTTTAAATCCCAATGTGAATCTGTGAGGCTGCAGCAAGGAAAAGGGGTTATTTTGCTTTTAAACACTGCATTCAGACTGGGTGACTTTTTTGAAGAGTATCTTTTGGAGAAAAACTACAATAACAAGTCAAGCAATACTTGGAACCTAAATGCTGCTTTACTCTTGCTCCTCAAATAGAACAATTGGTCTGTTCTTTCACAGATGGAACAACTGAATGTTGCCTTGCAAAATTTATATTGTAAAGCTCAGTAGAGGAACTGCACAACCAGTTCCTTTCCTTTTAGACAGACCTTTCAGCTGTGCTATTTTGAAGCTGTATCTCAACCCCGCCTTTTGAGCCAGGCCTCTTGACGTGGCTGCCTTCAGTTCCCATCTTCTCCTACCCCAGCACCGATTTGGAAATATTCTGACAAGAAGAGATAATAACAAAGATATTTCTAATTTTGCAAATTAAACAGCTTTAAAATAGGTATCAGATTTTTAGTAGGGAAGAGAGTGATCCTTCCTCAGCGTCCCAAGAAGAGTAAACTGATCTCTGTGTGATATTTACATTTGGAGCATACTCCAAACTCATGTTTCACATCCCATTACTAATGTACCAGGACCTGTCTTAAAACTGTGGCCCTGATTTTTTATCTACCAGGAGACGGTAGAAAAGGACAGGTCTTTAAAAAAACTAAACCCAAGACAGCTTTGTCTCTATAAAAAACCAAACCAAAACAAAACCCAGTGTACTACCTGGCTTAAGTATTTACTGCACAAAGGCAGAATTTAGTCTTCTAGGTATTGCCAAAATGTACTCACTGCCCTAGGTCTGTCTTAAGGTATGGGGAGCCCGTGGAAGTATTTATCTTGCCTGTGACGTGAGTGCTCTCATTTTGGATCTGCTGCTGTACTGGCAGTAAATAACATGGTTCTCTGAACCAAAATAGGACTCTATGCTAGACATAAATTGGGATACGAGATGAAATGGATTTTTCACACACTAAGAGGTTTTGAGAGATTTCTACAAATGCATAATGTTCAGATCTTGAAAATGAAAGGTCTTTCTTACTTACTTAAATGCATATATTTTTAAAAACTTTCATGCAGAGTCACAGAATAACTAGGTTGGAAAAGGTCCACAGGATCATTGACTCCAACCATTCCCATCAATGACTAAACCATTTCCCTCAGCACCTTGTCCACCCGTGCCTTAAACACCTCTAGGAAAGGCGACTCAACCACCTCCCTGGGCAGCCTGTTCCAGAGCCCAGTGACTCTTTCCGTGAAAAAAAAATTTCTGGTGTACAGCCTGAACCTCCCCTGGCAGAGATTGAGTCCATTCCCCTTTGTCCTGTCCCCTGTAACTTGGAGGAAGAGGCCAGCTCCCTCCTCTCCTCAACCTCCTTTCAGTAGTCGTAGAGAGCAATGAGGTCTCCCCTCAGCCTCCTCTTCTCCAGGCCAAACACCCCCAGCTCTCTCAGCCATTCCTCATAAGGCCTGTTCTCCAGCCCCCTCACCAACTTCGTTGCTCTTCTCTGGACTCCCTCCAGAGCTTCAACATCCTTCTTGTGGCGAGGGGCCCAGAACTGAACACAGGATTCAAGGGGCAGTCCCACCAGTGCTGAGTACAGAGGGAGAATAACCTCCCTGGACCTGCTGGTCATGCCGTTTCTGATCCAAGGCAAGATGCCATTGGCGTTCTTGGCCACCTGAGCACACTGCTGGCTCATGTTTAGACACCAAAAACGTGTGTATACAATGTATAGCTATGAACAGCACAGCCATTGAGGCTAAATTAATCTAACAAAATACGCAAAGGTCAGTAGAGTTTTGGTTTGTTGTCTAAAAATTATCTCCTACGTTGAAAACATATTGTCAAAACAGAAAGTACTAAATACATGTTTACTTTACCTTATAATTCCACTAATTAGAGACTCTCCAAATAAAATTTTGGTTCACCGTGCCTTACAACTCCAATGAGATTATTCTGGCACTCCTTTCCCATCCTCTTACATGGCAATGCATGCGTGAGATCAGGGGTTTGTGGCACAAACCACCGATAACAGCAGCAGATCCCCCTGGCCCACTCCCACAGGACTGGTGTTCTCACGTCCACCTTACCATGGTGTCTCCAGCGGTGTTTCCTTCCCTTTCGGATCAGGGATGGCAGGTCTTTGCAGAAGCCCAGCTCTGGGCTGCAGGATGGGAAGCAGCCTGGGCTCAGCACCCGGCACCTGCTGCTGCACTTCAGTGTCACAGTACGTTGCGGAATAGGTCACATTTCTGCCTATTGCACCACTGCCTCCTGCCCTCCCCACTGCCCCATGTATGCAAATTCCTGCAGACAGGCAGGGCTCAGACCTACCCCACATTTCTAACTTAGTCCCAGCTGGTTTGGTGTGCTTATTAAATCTGAGTAGGGCCACATAACGTGCCATATGCTATACTTTCAACACCTGAGTATTATTCATGTATAGATGAATAATATATATATAAGACATATGCAATCCCAATCCCCTGTTCTGCCAGCACATACATATGTAGACGAAAATCACTCCTAAACTCCAATACAGGAGACCAGGAGGGCATAAGAAAGCACATAAATGAAAATAGAAGGATAGAAGAAAAACAATAAATAGAAACTAGGAAGTAAATATAATTACCATTCTAGAGTGTGCTCTAGCAGGGCTCTCAAATTCTGGCCCGACTCCTTGCTGTCCTCACTCCAGCTGCCTGTCTTATTAATGTTTCAATTTACTTGTGTTGCTTCTCTTTCTGCGTGCAGTCACCTGGGCTGTCAGCAGTGTGGGGCAGTACAGACTCTAAATCATCTGTCCAAACACAGAAAGAAATTTGATTCTCGTTGCAGTGCTTATTGCAAAACATAGCTGGAGGCATCACACAAAGGTTCTCACACCAAATTAGGGCAGTTGCCTCCACCACTTTATTGTTTGCTCCTTTTGCATTAGCTCCAGTATTGGAAAGCAGCAGCCTCTCTCAGTGAAGTAATACTTGTGTTTGCAACTCCCAGACAATGAAGAGGAAGGCATGCTTGGTTGCTTGAATCTGAGTAATATTTATCCTCTGACTTCATAAATGTACTGTTTATTATGATGTTTAATCAGTAAAAAATTTAAATACACATTTCCTAGAAGTTAGGTTAGTCTACTTTGACCTGATGATATTCATAAGTTGTTCTGCCACTGCTGGCTACCAGCATCCAAGTATCTTCTCTAACTAATGCTTATATTTTAATGGTGTGAAGTGGTTCATATTGTTCTTTATAAACTCTCACTTACTTTGGTATACGTGTTTTTCATTTTGCTGACCTTTACATAAACTTGCAAATCACTACTCTTTGATTTTGGCTAGGAAGAGCTACGGAGATTTCTGGAGCCACAAATATTTTTTTTACAGAGGATGAATTCCCATGAAAATTCCTATCTGATGCTTTGTTTAACCTATCAGAATCCCACAGTTCTCCAGAAAAATGTTGGGTCATTGCTTTGAGACTGAGAAATAGGCTGTTCCTGTGTTCTTCCAACAGAACTAGTAACATTCCAGTCAAGCTCCAGCATTCCAGACAGTATGAAACGTTAAAGTTCACAGCTCCACCAGGTGTGGAGCTCTGTGCAGAGCATCCCTCAGGGAAAAGTCTCACAGCAAATACTTTGAGCAGTCCATCACCCAAATCCTCTTAGGCACTCTTTGAGTCAACACGTCAGATCTAGCAGCTCCAAAACCTGAAGGAGTTCTGTGAATTACTAAATTATTGTCAACTTAGTCCATAACTGCATTTCCTCTGCTCTTCCCTTGCTTCCTCCTCTTTTCTAAACTAGGCAGTGACAGCACCCCTGGGGGTGGGCGTTAATCATTCTTCTCTACACTCCACTCAAACTCAACTGTCCTGGGACCCATAGACTCATCAGTGTTGGGTTGCCACGTTGAACAGAGTCTCACCAGTCAAAAAGTTCCAAGGAACAGAGAGTGACGAGTCCTGAGCAGAGTTCCTGGCCAGAGTGATTGCCACGGATATGTCCTTTCTGACCCCAGTTGAGCTAGAAAACCCTAGAGATAACTCAGCTTACTGTTTTATCCTTTCTCACAGATACATAGCCAAGAAAAAGACCTGCACAGATCAGCTTCACACCAAAGACTGTGTTTGACCTGCTCTACATTGAGATAGTCCATAAAGTCAAGTGCTGGAAATACATGCTGGTCTGGGGAAACGGTCAAACAGAGATGTGAAAATGCCAAGAAGGGCTTCGGCATACTGTCTTTCATGAGCTTTCCTTAGGTTGCTCTGTCAACCTGTGTTGTGGAGTGCTTAGGCAGAACCCCCTCAGCCTAGGTTTAGAGGAGAACCTGAAAGGACAGTGTGGACCTGTGGTCCCAGGTACAGGTGAGTGTTGCTGACTACAAAGTTGGCCTCTAGGCTCTACTCTGTAGAGACATGAGGCAGATATGGCTTTCACCCAGATTCTTGGAAAGAAACTCATCTTGCTTAATGCCAGCATTCAGCCTGTGTGGGCAGGTGTTGAGCTCATGTGGGCACCTCTCTGTCCTGCATGGAGACGTGCCCTGAATGGGAAGGCTTGATAGCCCAGCAACCTGGTCAAGACTTCTACCTTACAATGCTCATAAATGATGATGATGAGAGCTAAATAAGGCTAAAAAAACCTGTGTCATGGAGTCCTGAGATGTGAAGATAAGCAAATTAGGCATGAGTCCTAGAGTGGGTTTGCTGGTACAGCCATAGGGCTTGTGAATGTCCCATGCTCCTCAGGTTGCTGCACTGCCTGCATCCAACTGGGATGACCTGGATATGCTCAAAGGGCTTCTCATGTGCACTGTGCTATAGGTGCCCTCCAGAGCAGTGCAACAGAGCAGTGGAGTTGGAAGTTACTATCTCAAATTATTTATGACTCTGCCGAGATCAACTTCTTAGAAAGATTTTAAAAGAAAACCCTTAACACTGCTATACATAACCTAAATTGGTTTTCTTTGTTTAAAAACAGACGCATCTCTGAAGATAACATTTTTGAATAATCTACTGCTTAGAAGTACTGTCCACCAGATCTTAGGTCAAGAGAACCACTAAGTCCTGTGATCTATGAGTTCTGTTCTGGCTAGAGATCAAAATACATCAACAGGTAAATGAGGGACAGTTAACTTCTTTATCTCCTCTACCAGGCGTACATCACTCCCTACAGATCGGTTATCTAAGTGACCCACCAACAATGCCAGAAGGGTGAATGATTTTAGAAAAGTAATTTGCTGTCTTACAAAACAGTGCACTCAGTTCTTTGATTATACAAAAAAAAACTCTTTTGCTTTTAATTTTTTGTGTTAAAGTCATCGCATTTCCCACACATTATATTACATTCTTAGGTTAGGTGAAGAAAATTCTAAATGCTTCCCAGTCTCCCCCGTAGAACTCAGTTCTGTCATTCTGTTGCCACCTACTGGGAGAATTAACAGCATCTCATTGCAGATATTTCTGAAATCATGAGTCTACTATTTCAGTATCCACATAAAACTCTGTTATGTTTATAATAGACTGGTTTTCAGGCACCATCACTGAAACAGAGAACTGTGCTATGTATTTTTAAAATTACTTTTAAATAAAGAAAAATTAAGTAAATCTTGGGATACACTTTCCAAAGAGTTATTTCCTTTTTACTAAGAATTGTGATATATGACATTTCTATGTATGCATTAAAAATGGTGGAATTAGACCTGGACTTGCAGAACTATCTTCCCTAACAGAGTAAGATCAGAACTAAAGTTACTAATATAAAGACCAGGCATTCATTTTGCTAATAAAAAGGCAAACTAAATGAGTGATGTTTCTGGATATTCCTGCTTTTCTTACTGACGTATCAGCAACCTTAATACAAGCTGAGCTACCACGAAGGGCACAACGCTTCTCAGCAGGTTAGGCAAATCATAATGCATTTCTATAGGTCTGCTGGAGTTGTATGGGCTGAGGATATGTTTCAGTGAAAACATGGATTCATTTAAAAAAAAAAAAAATCAAAGATCAATAAAACCCCCAGCATTAAAATAACAGTGGTGTGTATTTGGTTTGTCCTCCATCCCCTCCAGCCTGTCTTTTCATCATCAGTGTTAAGATAAACCATCCAGATAAGGAAGGACATGGAACTGTTGGAGTCCAGAGGAGGCCATGAAGATGATCAGAGGGCTGAAGCACCTCCCATACAAAGTCAGGCTGAGAGAGTTGGGGTTGTTCAGCCTGGAGAAGGATTCAGGGAGGCCTACAGGAAAGGTGGAGAGGGGCTTTTTATCAGGGAGTGTAGTGAGAGGACAAGGCAGGGAATGGTTTTAACCTGAAAGGAAGGAGATTTAGATTAGATCTTAGGAAGAAATTCTTACCTGTGGGAGTGGTGAGGCACTGGAACAAGTTGCTCAGGGAAGTCATGGCTGCCCCATCCCTGGAGGTGTTCGAGGCCGGGTTGTATGAGGCTTTGAGCAACCTGGTCTAGTGGGATGTCCCTGCCCATGTCAGGGGGGTTGGAACAGGATGATCTTTGAGGTCCCTTCTGACCCAAACCATTCTAAGATTCTATGATTCTACGAAATTAATCAGGTCTAAAACAAGTTTTCCTCCCTTTGCTTCCCATGTTAAAATAAAAAAAAACCAGGTCAAATCCAATGAGTGAGCAAATACTCCATATAAACAACATTTTAAGATAATACATTGTCAAAATTGTACTATGTGAAATACTTAAAGACAACTAAAGAAAAACAATAAATGTAAGAAAAACAGGAGACAGAACTGCTAAAGATAAATACTAGGTTCTTTATTCTTGGTAGTACTGGGCTTGGCCATCCAAAGGTATGCAGAAAAAGTTAAATATTAAAAAAAAAATGCTGGATCTTTCACAGAAAGTAATTAACACTCTTTGAAGGCATATGAAAATGCAAACTTACACCTCATCAACATCATCAGTTGATTAGATGGCATCAGATTCATGCTGAACAAGTCCTCTACTGAATTCAAAGATGCCAGTACAATAAGAACATGTAGTGAAACATTTCTGGAAATTATTTAACAATACATTAAAGAGAAAAGATGTCATATACTTAACCACTGCACAAATAAGCAACTCTACTAAGAGGTAAATCAGTAGTCACTTTATTGTGAAAATTAAATATTTCTATTTTAGTATTAACTACAAATCAAACCTGATAGCTTGTTTCTGCCTTCTTGCCCTCTCATGATGAATAAACTAAAACAAATGCAACATCAGTAGTACTCAAACAATGAAGGTTGCCAATACACACTTAAAAGTCAAGGTGAATGTTGAATTTCTGGTAAATGAACATCTATGACATTTAACAGCATTCTTAACATCATATATGGCTTGTTCAGACCACTGGTCCCAACCCCCAAAATGCAGCTCTGCCATCTAACTGAAAATGTTAATGGAAAACTAGAGAAAGCAATGGTTACCTGAGCAGCCATTTCAGTGAGAATTTGGCTGAGTAGTGAAGTTTACTATCCCATTAATTGCCTTACAAAGTACTTAAAGCAAAGCCTTACTAAACAGGGGACGAGTAAATACAACCTAGTGACTTCTTGGAAGTGCTCAACTTCAGACAGAGCTTTTGTGTCTTATTCTACCTGCTCTCCCATCAGCTGTTGGTCGTAGAGATGTACCTACACTTACAGTTGGATTACAAGAACCATCTAGCAATATAAAGAGCAGCTCTTCCCTCTGTGCACAGGGTGTATAAGAAATACCTGTTTAATATGGCAAAGCATTATGTGCTAATTATCCTGGTGTAAAGTCCTGCAAGAGAAAACAGCTTTGGAGAGGGATATGAGATTGTTTTGGTTTTTACTCTGAGATCCATAGGCAAGGTCACTACTGCAATAATGAATTATGAACCTGCCTCAGTTTATCCGACACTAATATTGGAAGTCTTTCTTTATTGGTACTATCCAAGAAGAAACAGACACAGAACTACTTTTAGCAGTGAAAACGCAGACTGTTTTCCAGGTGTCACTGTAGACAGCATAGCAACAGATGGCACGCAGTTTGAAGACACCAACCAGCTGCTATCCGTATGAACAGCCACAACCTCAGTGTGTGGCTACCAGTGGAGACAAAGGAATTGTTGAGACACCCCACACTGGGATCTATATTGTCTACTTCTCACAGGTTTGGTGTAGGGACAGAATTTGCCCACAAAAAAGGCTGCTTTGTTCAATACGTTTTTTAGCTTGGACTGACATAAGTCAGCCTGAATTCTTTTGGCATAGATGCTGGGATGCCATTCTACTTTGCCACAACAATTTCTTGCCTTTAACTTGTCCTTTCTAGCACACAACAGTTTGCTCCAGTAAGAGCAATATTAAGTAGGTCTGCCTTCTGCTTTGGAATTTACCTTTTGTCAGTCGATGATAAGTTCGTAGCTGGAGAAGCAATGAATGTTCTACTCCAAACCTCCGCTTTCTGCCCTGAGTGGTCAGAAATAAGGTTTGTCTGATGACACATCTGCAAAGACAATAGTTTTATTGCTGCAGATCTGGAGAAGGGTTTGGGATCTCAGAGAAGTCTCTCTACCTATTAATAAACTTCTGTTCTGAAGGATAGAGCATTGCTAAATGGCTCACATGTAATCCAGGAATTTAGATACTGGGGGTAGGGGGCCAATTCTAGACATATAGAGACTTTTTGACATCTATATACACAAAGAGGAAGGGAAAGAGTAAAATGATGCAGCAACTTTAGTTATTCAACTAGACCATAATATAGAATATAGTTTAAAAAAATAAATCTATTTCCTTATCACCACCACATACTCCTAAGAATTACTATTCCTAAGAACTAGGAAAGCAGAAAGTGCTGTCATTTGCATTTAAGAAGTGTAGTCTTTGTGGCCCATCACCTTGGCTTTCTGGCTTAAAAACTACTAAAATCAAGACAGCCTGTATAAGGAAGCATTAGTTTCAACAGAAACCTTGGCCCTCAAAATACAATAGGCTTCATTTGCTCCAGTGTTTTAATTCCACACGCTTGTCCTAAAGCCTATATTGCAGGCACTAGGCTTTTCAGATCTCTCAAGCAAAAGAGAACATTCTCCTAATTACTCCATTGCCTTTTACAGTCATGCCTTCAGGAACACCACTTCACTCGTTCAGAGAACTGCTCGTCATTTGCACAGATGAAACCTTCTTCCATAGTTCATAACAAGCTACCCAACGCTCACCCAGAACTACATCCACAGACAAGTGTTTGAAAAGGAGAAATCTTATTCAGACATAAGGAGTAGCTTTGCCTTGGTGTTATGCAGAATGATTCTGCAGAACCAAGCAAAATGTCAGGAATACTTGGAAGTGGTTTCAAAATTCATACGCAACCTTTCCCTGTTGGAAACAAAGATATAACCACACAGGAATTCACAGGTTGTCATCTCAATTAGGATGCTGATTTCAACAGTCCCTGAAGAGCTTCATAACATCCTCAAAACAAGCCAACGCGTTTACAGCAGTAGAGAAAAAAAATATCCTGTGATGGAATACTCTTAGTTTTGAATCCGAGGCCTATGCATTGGAGAAAATACAGATGCCCAAGCCTGTCGAAAGAGCTGGACCAGTTTGTAAATGAACGGCAGTGATGTGGGAGAAGCTGCAGAACAAAACAAAAAGGACAAGGGGCTTCCATTATATAAGGTAAAACTAAGGGTACACTAAACATATTAAAAAATAACTGAACCCAACTAGAGTTAATCGAAACTTAGTTTTCATATTTCTTTCTCTTCGGTTCAGTACTCAGGCCTTCACTTGAGGCACTGCTCCCACCCCTTCACAAGCCTTCTTCATTATTTTCCAATGGATCACTTGCAGAATGGCTATGGAGCACCTGCCACCCAGTAGAAACACCCATCCCCTCCACTGTACCTGGGTCTAATCTCACCACCACCAAGTAAAGCAGAAAAGTAGCCAAGAGCATCTTCTTGTAAGGAAGTGTGTAGAAATGGCTTGACATGGACCTCAGTGCTCGACGTAGTAATGTCAACATGGTCAAGAGTTTTTGGGACAGAGCCCCTAGAATACAGTAACAGAAAGGCTGTTAGGGTAAAGTAAACTAAAGAGTAAAGAGTAAAATGGAAAGCAAAAAGTAAACCAAAAAGTAGTAACCACAGACACAAACAAAAAGAAACTAAGATACTAAAATAAGACTGCTCTAGTTTGATTGCAGGAGAGTTGCATTGTTTGGGTTTTTTTTCTTCTAAAAGGAAAGAGACAAGCAGTACAATTTTATAGTACAATCCATTATACCTTTTTTTAGGCATCTACCTTAGTATATTATGATCTTATACCATAGTAGTGCCAGCTTCTCACCTGGGAGATAATGTCAAGTGAGTCTCCTGGAGGAGAAGCACAATGCCTTTAAATACCAGACAGGCATTGTTCTACATGGGCTCGACTGTAAATGGTGATGAAGCAGAGTACACAGAGTCAACCACATGTACCCTTCAAGGATTGCTAAGTGGCTTTAGTTTCTCTTTTGTACCTTTTTTTTTAAAAACTACAACCCACATTTATTCTGAAGTGCTTTTGAACGTGGAAAATAATTCTCATCTCTTGACAGCGGCAGAGACTAAATACACTTTTTAATTATCAGCAAATGGATCACTAAGTGCTCAATTTCCTTCTGTGACACATAAAAGGACTTCCTTGTGTCTGGTTTGCCTTGACAGTGTTCTTAATTCATAATTAATACTTGTTACGCTTTGTTAGGAAGGGATCAACTAACTTGAGATAAATTTATGAAAAAGAAGAGGAACACAAAACAAGAGAGAAAGCCTACCCAAAACAGTTTCTGCTGCTTCATCTTGCTGTTCTTCAGCCCCTGAGTGCATCTCTTCCTGTTGAGTCCACTGACATCGGCTTTCACAAATGGTCCTGAGAAATGTTTGCTGCTGCTCATTGTCAAGAGCATCACAGCCCCGTACAAGCTCTTCTGCCCCCTCAAACCGTCCAAGCGGGAGCAACACATGTAACAGATACAGCTCCATCAATGAACCATACTCGGAGTGGCTCTTATTGGTTTGGTCTCTCAGCCAGCTACTTCCAACCTCCAGCATCACCTGAGGCTCATTCACTTTGCTGTATAACAGGATACTGAAATACAAAAAGGAAACGTTAGAAAACACTAACTCTTTGTAAAAGCTGGGATAACTGGCAGTTACTCCTCACAAGTAACTATCGTGAAGGCACGTTTCAGGGTCTATACTAGACACACAGGTTTCTGAGGTAGACAGTAAGTGCAGGCACTGATGTTAATTTCTCAGCATCGGTCCTTTTGTATTTTATCACCGCAAAGCAATCTGCTGGCCTGCAGCGCACACGGGTCGAGAACAGGCCTGTCCCACGTTCCGCTTTCATCCTCACTTACACTGTGCAAAGCAAAAATATCACACAATATTCAAGTCTGCCCCACTATGAAAGCAAACACAAAGCCTGCGTATCTGGCAGCCACAGACAGAAACTCACCACAGCTCCACAACTTTTGGAGGCAGATGCTCAGGGACCTGGTAATACTGTAGGACCCAAGACAGAACTTCTCTCCACCGGTTCATCTCTGCCAGCGCCTGAATCCCCACAACACAAAGGGAGCATTTCACTTCTGCAGAACTGGTAATGAAGAAAATAAAAACTTCTTACAACCATGCTTCCCCTTTCACCCCTTCCAGTCAGCTTCAGCCTAGCTTAGGTACTCTAGAGCTCACCAACAGCCGCTTCTCCTCCTTGTCCCCTCCTCCTATCCCTCACCCTCAATCAAAAGGCAAATTCAGCCCCCAGAGAAGATGCACAGAGACTGTATCTCCAGAAGGATGTGGGAAAGGCTCCTAGGCACACCTTGCTTCCCTCAGAAACGCACAGATCCCTTCACACAACACAAGTAAACGTAGACGGGCCACTATCGAACGGCAGCAGAAGCCAACCCAGGATTTAAATGATCACCGACTCACTCTTTAGCCACGAACACTTTGGGTTAGAAGGGACCCCGTCCTGCCAGGGGCAGCGACACCTCCCGCCAGATGAGGCTGCTCCGAGCCTCGTCCAACCTGGCCTTGAACGCCTCCAGGGATGGGGCAGCCCCAGTTTCTCAGTGTACTCTGTTCCAGCGCCCCACCGCCCTCCCAGCAGGGTCACAGAATAGTCCGGGTCGGGAGGGGCCTTAAAGATCACGCAGCTCCAACCCCCCTGCGGTCTAATCGAAATCCCCCTCTCTCCCAGCTTAAAGCTGTTGCCCCTAGTCCCATCCCTACGCTGCCCGACGAATAGCTCCCCCAGCTTTCCGATACGAGGAGGTTTCGGATCCCAGCCCGGGAGGCTCCCAGCCGCCCCCGACCCGAGTCAAGCCCCGTTTATTGACTCCCCCCCGTCCCCGTCCCCCCGTCCCCGCTCGCACCTCTCGGCGCCGGCGCCCAGGCGCTCGCAGCCCGCCTCGCATCTCCGCACGGCGGCCGCGAAGTCGCGATGCAGGACCAGCAGATCCGCCGCCTCCTCCAGCAGCGAAGCCGCCGATGGCCACGCCGCAGGCTCCCCCTTCATCGCCGCCGCCGCCGCCACCAGCAGCCGCGGCCGCTCGGGCAACGGCGGCGCCGCCTCCGGAAGGCAGCGAGGGCGCCCGCGGCAGCGGAAGCAGCGCCCGCCCCGGCAGAGGAGGGGGCGCGGGCTCCCTCAGGCCCAAAGCGTCCTGGGACGGGGCGGGGTCTGATCCAAGGAATCTGCCAGGGCGGTTCAGAGAAGCGTGGGCAGCAGGGAGAGGGATTGGGGGGGTGTGGGGTGTGTGTCTGCCCCTCTGTGCCTCTCCTGTGAGACCTCATCTGGAGAACGGTGTCCAGTTCTGGAATCCTCGACGTGAGGAGATGGAGCTGTTGGAGCGGGTCCCATGTGAGGACAGGCTGAGAGAGTTGGGGTTGTTGAGCCTGGAGAATAAATAGAAGGCTCCAAGGAGACCTTATAGCAACCTTCCAGTACCTGAAAGGGGCTACAGGAAAGCTGGGGAGGAACTTCTTACAAAGGCTCGTGGTGATAGGACTAGGGGCAATGGGTATAAACTGCAGAGGGGCAGATTTAGACTAGACATTAGGAAGAATTTCTTCACCGTGAGGGTGATGAGGCAGTGGCACAGGTTGCCCAGAGAAGCTGTGGCTGTTCCATCCCTGGAGGTGTTCAAGGCCAGGTTGGATGGGACTTTGAGCAGCTTGGTCTTGTGGGAGGTGTCCCAGGGGGTTGGAACTAGATGGTCTTTAAGGTCCCTTCCAACCCAAACCATTCCATGATTCTATGGTACTGTTACCACGGGGACATCTTCCACCAGATCAGGTTGCTCAGAGTTTCATTCAGCCTGGCCTTGAACACCTCCACAACTCCCTGAGCAACCTGTGCCAATGCCTCACCACCCACACAGTAAACAATTTCTTCTGAATGTTCAATCTAAGTCTCCCCTCTTTCAGCTTAAAACCATTACCTCTTGTCCTATCCCTGCAGTCCCTGATCAAGAGTGCCTCCCCAACTTTCCTGTAGCCCCCTTTAAGTACTGGAAAGTCACTGTATGGTCACCCCACAGCCTCCACACTGAACAACCACAACTCTCTTACCCTGTCCTCGTATGGGAGGTGCTCCAGCCCTCTAATCATCATGGCCTCCTCTGGACTCACCCTAACAGACCCATGTCCTCCTGTGCTGCGGACTTAAGAAATGAATGTAGGATTCTAGGTGAGGTTTCACAAGAGCAGAGCAGAAGGGTAGTATCACCTCCCTTGATCTGCTGGCCACACTTCTGATGCAGCCCAGTATAAAGTTGGCTTTCTGGGCTGCAAGCCCACATTCCTGGCTCATGTCAAGCTGCTCAGCCACCAACACACCCAAATCCTTTTCTTCAAGGCTATTCTCAATCCCTTCATCCCCCAGCCTGTGTTTGTGCTTGTGCTTACCTCTACCCCAGTGCAGGACTTTGCACTTAGCCTTGTTGTGCTTGATGAGGTTTGCACAGGCCCAGCTCTCAAGCCTGCCAAGGTCCTTCTGGGTGGTGTCCCTTCCCTCCAGCGTGTCAACTGCCATGCAGCTCGGTGTCATCAGCAAACTTGCTGATGGTGCCCTCAATCACACTGTCCATGTCTGTGACAAAATAAGTTAACACTGGTCCCAGTACTGGGCAGCAGGCCTGGGCAACACAAGGGAGTGATCTCCATCAATCATATGCAGTGAGACAAGAGCTGGGGGCAGAATGTATGTCCCACTTACACGCATGTTGAGGTTCTGTATCATGTCCAGAGAAGAGCAACAAATCTGGTGAAGGGGCTGGAGAACAATTCTTATGAGAGACAGCTGAGGGAACTGGGGTTGTTTAGCCTAGAGAAGAGGAGGATGAGGATAGACCTTATCTCTGCCTACAACTACTTGAAAGGAGGTTGCAGAGAGGTGGGTGCTGGTCTCTTCTGCCAAGCAACAACTGATAGGGCAAAGGGGAACAGCCTCAAGCTCTGCCAGGGGAGGTTCAGATTTGGCATTAGGTTGGATGGGACCTTGGGCAGCCTGGTTGGGTGGGAGATGTCCCTGCCCATGTCAGGGAAGTTGGAGCTAGATGATCTTTAAGGTCTCTTCCAGCCGAAACAATTCTATCATTCTATGATTCTAGTGTCTAATATAAATCTTCCCTTTCCAATTTAAAGCCATTCCCCCTTGGCCTATCACTACAGACCTTTGTAAAAAGTGCCTCCCAGGCTTTCTTGTTGGCCCCCTTCAGGTACTGGGATGGGTTCCCTCCTTTCCTGGTCTCTAAGCCCTTTTTCTTAGACCTCCCTTGCCCACTGTCTGTTATTTTCTTTAAGGAACTAGAGTTCAGGCAACAACACTGTCTCTATCAATACCCTGCAGGCAAGGATTCACATTCTTCTTTAGTTGTTATTGAAAAACAATAGGCTGTCTTGGTTACAAGGTAATTATGGCAGTCAGTGCAAACTCCCCTGAAAAATTAACCTCTGCAGGAGGCAGGATTTATTTACTTTGTAATACTGAACTCCTGATTATTTAATTTGAAAAAAATCAAATATGTTAATACAGAATATGTTAAAGGGTGAAATGCATCTTTCAAAGAGGAGTTTCTATTACATTTTAGTGTTGGAAGAAGGGAAGAAAGCATGGAGAGTATGATGAAAAACTTAATCATAACTTTCTTCTTTAAAGTAGTCGTTTCCAGGAGGCAGGGCCATGCACTTGCCCCTCACAGCAGCTGTCACAGCACTCTGCAGTAGCAGCTTTCACACAGTGGTGCATCCAAGAGGTTTGTATATTGTGCCATTAATTGTGGAAGAAGTTCCTGGAGGATTCAGGCTGGTTAAGGTGAAGCCACAGCACAGAAACATAGTAAATAGAAGGACCCAGCAGCTGAGCAAAGGTGGAGGTAAAGGCGTTTCAGACTTCTGTGTCTGTTGCTTGGTGCTTGCAATTTGGAAAACAACATTCCATTTTGGGAACTACAAGTCCCAAAGTGCACTGTGGGAAGAACATGCTTCGTACCAGCTAGTGCCCAGCACAAATTCCCAAATATGGAAAAGGAATCAATTTTGAAAAAGACTCGTGCTGACAGGATACTTCCCCATGGCAAATCAGGAAAGGAGTGAGACAGCACGAAAACAAGGTAAGTTTGTGATCTGCAAAGATACATATTGTTGAAGAATTTGTTTTTCAGGGAGCAGACAAGAATGCTTTCCTTAGAAGGGCAGCACAGTATTGCACTGGTGAAGCTGGATTTTGCCACTGTGGCAAAGGAGATGACTTTTGAGACAGGGCACTGTTGTTTCAGGTGGGGAAGTGAGCAGCAGGAGCAGCTGCTGCAGTGTGAGTCAGATCCCGTTTCCTTGCAGATGCTTCTTACTGGTAAAGACCTGTGGAAAAATATGCGAGCTGAAACACTTGTGCGGTTCTGTTAGATGCAGGGTAGGATCAGGGAAAGGTAGGAGCCGCCCTGAACAAAAGATCTGTACGAATTGCATCGTCGTCGTTTAAGAAGCCAAAGCGGAACAAGCAGCCTTGTAATAAAAGAAACATAGAATAGTTTGAGTTGGAAGGGACGTTAAAGATCATCTAGTTCCAATCCTTCAGCGAAGGGCAGGAACATTCCACTAGATAACGACAGGTAAAATTAATTTCTCTGTAAGGTATGGTAGAATGTTTTTGTACTTCACACCTCTTCCTAGAGGGGACAGTGTGGTGCCTTGAAGGCCAAACCTCATGCAGCTCTCTGACCTGCAAATAATACTAACTCAGTTACAGGATTGTTTAACTTCAGGCCAGAAAGAATAACCTACTTTATTGGCAATTTGTTAAGAAGCAAAATGAAATGGTTACAAAATAGAATCATCTTAATGGAGATGAGAGATGCTTCAGCTGCAGACTCGGAAATGCGCAAAGCTTTGGAGGCTGACCTGGTTGCAGGCAGCATTGGCTGCTGTCTCCATTCCTCTCCCCAGCAGTTGGGCATATTCCTCATGCAGCCCAGATGCTGTGTGTGGACTCTCTTCTGCTGGGTGACGTCAAGTGCAGCTGGTCAGCTTGATCTGTCATCCCAGCATCCTCCTCCTACTATGTAGGGTCATGGAACAAGCAGAGTCTGCACGGATGGCACAGTGAGTGTAGGAGGTGCAGCCCAGCCCTGGAGAGGAGCCTGAAGCTGTTTGGGCTGGTGAACCAAACTGTCACATGAATGGTCATTGCTAGAAAAGGATGATGCTGTTTTTCCATCTTTCCTTAAGCGTGAACAGCTTAAACTGCTTTTAAAACTGAAAGAATCACTCTTGTACATTAATAAGCCTGCACACCAGGGCTATACCACTACACAAATGCTGGAGGAAATCAGTGTGTTTGCCTGTGCTCCTGGATAACTACTTCTAGTAATCAGAACAGCTAAAATCAAGCAAACTTGCTCTCAGTGACACGTAATAAGAGAGAGCATCACTGGATTTTGTGTCCTGGGTGGGGGGTTGATGCCCAGCTCTTCACCTTTTACCTGAAGTCAAGGATTGTTTTGCTGCTGTCATGCTGATTTTCTACAGGAAAAGTGAGTTTCAGAGAGGCCTTGTTTGTGCCTGCATCAGCTGTGGGTTCACAGGTTCCCCTCCTCCCTCTGCTGCCAGGCATTTCAAGGAGAGTTTAGAGTTACGGGCACTGGTAACAAGGCCTCCTGAGGTAAATCGCCTCAAGTATTAATCCAGATCTGACCAGCACACGGTCACAGGGCCAGAGAGCTGGCAATCAGTCTTTTCTGTGGTCTCTTTGGTGTCAGTAGGCTGTTAATATGAGATTAACAGCATTAGGGAGACTTTGAGCTAGAAACAGTGGGGCCCTATGATTTCATTTGAAGAGGAAAGAACCCGTCTTACACCCATATAAAAACAGATAGAAGAGCTGGAAATTATAAAAGGCATTATAAACACAACTGAGGAAAGGAAAGCTATGGAGTTTTGTAGTCCAGCAAGTCTAATAAAGCAATGAGGTCCATTGGGACCACGGGTCCTAGTGTGCAGCACTCTGCCCTTATCAACCATGTGCTTTTGTTTGGGTCTGGCTGGACCATGACATGGTGGAACCCGTAATTTGCTTGTAATTTTCAGCAGCAGCACATCCCTGTCAAACATGAAAATAGCTGGCTGAAGATCCCTTCAATTTAGCCCAGATTCAGGGCTCCTCTAGCTCCTGGCTGCCGGTGGTTGGGTGAAGGTGAGCACTTTCCAGCTACGCATTGAACAGATGGCCAGTAGTCATGGTCTGCTTTTTTATCTCACCAAGCATGGTGGCACAGAATCAAATCTATTTTGATGTTTCAAAAATAGAAGGAGAAAGAGGCGACTCACCTGATTTTCAGGCCACCTACTGATGTTCCTGGTTACTGTATTTAAAAGCAGTTGCCTCTTGCTTTGGCCACATAAAAACCCACATAAACAACGGGTGAGGGCAGCAGGAGGCAGGAAAGGCTCCTATGGGAGCAGCCACAGTCACAGTACAACGTAAGAGTATGAGCAACACCCTGTTTTAACCTTCTTCAGAGATGCATAAAGCACTATGTAAGTTGTAAACACTTTAAACTGGAAGCAGAATTGTTTTCACAGCTTGTTGAAACTTGAGTGCTATTTTAGGGTCTTAATGGCTTGAGGGGTATGCTTATAAACTGCTTATAAAGTGTAAAACTGAGGTCTTGAGCAACTCAAAATAATGGCAAAAGCTTTCAGAAGCAAAGGGTAATTTTAACTTGATTAAGTCTTGTTCTTTGCTCTATATCAAACAAAATACCAGCCTGGCAAGGCAGCAAAGAATAACAGCTGTTACTTTTTATTTAATTGTTACTATAATAATAGCAATAATTAGTGCTGGGTGGGGCATTTCACAGCTTTGGTTACTGATTTGGTTAAAGGCCTAAGGCATCTTCTTTTCTGCAACCAGTTATTATCTGAGAGAAAATACTAAAGCCTGTCATCACTGTAGGTCAATCAAATCCCGCTCGCCTAGCCCAGCATCTCTTTGCTCATTGGTTTAGTGTATCAAGCCCTTCTGACAGTTAATACCTCTTTCAGAGCCCCACCTGCCTAAATCAGTTGTCATCCATTAATCTCCACCTTTCCTCTTTTTCAAAAGCAAATCTTGTGCTCTCATGGTTGGGAGAAGTTCTTCACAGGGTGAATCCTTAAAGTAATTGTACCATGAGGCAAGTGAGGCAATCTGAGAAAATATGTTTCTTTTAATTTCTAACTTAACTTCCTAACTTCTCAGTACTTCTTTTTTTCTGTGCTTCTCTGACATCTGACCCTCATTTTCAGTGCATGCTTACTGTGATCTCCTGTTACTTATCACTAGGAACAGGCAATGCCTGTTCTGCATCTTGTATTGGAAATTGCAGAAAATGTTACAGCTGTAACAAACTCTTCTGTATCTCAGGCTGCAAGTTCTGACTGTGTCTAGCCAGGTCTCATTATGCTTACAAAAGCTGTGATGGGTTGTTTTAGGAAAGCCAGTGGTGCTGCAGTGTTGCATAGTAGCAGCACCTTGGGACGTGACCCACTGGCAAGGGGGTTTTTGTTAGTGCAGCCTTTACACCTTGTGTTTCACAGTGACCATGCACCTGTATGGCAGGAGGGCTGTGGTGGGCAAGACTTCTGTTTACTCTTTTGTTTGCAAATTTGATACAATAATTAAGAAGCTATCGATGTTGTGATTAATTTATTTGCCTCTGGGCTTTTTTATGTAGGCACAGCACCTCTCTTTTGGGGATGATTTCTCCCCTCCTTTGGAAGACTCATGTGCTATTTTAGGGTTTTAATGGTTTGAGAGGCATGCTTATAAACTGCTTATAAAGTGTAAAACTAATATCTCGAGCAATGTATTGGCCTATGTTTCTCCAACAAGCTGATGTTCTCTTTCCCTCTGTTCCTACCTTACTTGCTGCTCCTTTTCATCTTCCTCAGCAATACCAGATGCAGACAAAGGTAGGATTATGTGTCTAATTAGTTTATGCAGCCTTAGACATAAGTGTTTACTTCTTGACCTGGGGGAAGGGCAGCCTGTGAGGAATCTAACTGTGGTCTCTCAGTGAGGTTTTCAGCTTTAAGAGCAGTCTAACTCCAGGCAGGCCAAAATTTTCTAGACACATTTTTGTTCCAGACGCCTGTTGACAGAGGAAGTTGAAAACCCAGTCTGTATTACCAAATCTGAGATAATTTCTCATTTAGGGTCAGATCCAGAATGTTTACTTCCAAAAAATGACTCAATGTAGACAGCCTGAAAGGACATGCTTGAAACATTATGGAAAAGCTATTACACTGTAATTACTATCTTTTGGAACTCTACTGTAGATCGGGTAAGATGTATTTGAAATATTTTTGGTTTATCAAAGGTGAACTTTAAGCTGTAATTCTCCTATTTCCCACTGCAGTCATCCTTCAGTAGATATAGCTAGGGGAATTCAGTTTGGCATTCCCATAGGAACTTACTCTCACCCTGGATCGATGCTGGCTTTTATGGAGAACAGTAATACAATGGCTGGTGTTAGAGCTTGGCAACCACTTTGCTACAAAGTCAGTGGCTGCTTTTCAGCCATCACTGAGAAGGGTTTGGACCAAGGTGGCTTGTTGGCTTTGCAGTAAAGTGCTCGCAAGAGCTTTTCCAGTATTTCCTGTATGAGAATGACCTAGCTGTGGGAACAAGGCTGTCAGGGAACAGAAAGAGCTGTGTCCTCCCTGAACAGGGAGCAGTTGTACCCAGAGGATCTGCGCAAGCTGGGCAGCACCAGCCGCTGCTAACAGGTTTCATCAACCACACCAGGCAAGGCAAGGTTATGAATTTGGTTGAGGGTCCATCCTGAGAGTCTAGTCAGGAGCAGCAGGAGGCAGGACAATGACAGAGGTCCAATGTCCACCCAGGAGATAGAGAAAAGGCCCCAGACTTGCACAGATACCATGTGGCTTAGGCCAGGCCTGGGAGCCTAGGATAGGGCTTAAATGGAGCCCCCCTACCCAGGACAGGGGGTGCAGGGTAAGAGTCCCTGCTGAGGATGGTGAGGGCATTTCAGGTCTGTTAGTGCCATTGGGCGGGGGTGAACCGACCAATGACTTCTTAAGCTACTGCAGGTGTCTCTAAGATGATTACAGAACTAGATAATGGAGTATTTTTTTAAAACAATTCTTCTAAATATTATACTTGCACAAGTGTCTTGATTTAGCTAAAAATTAAAAGTTTCCTGAATAAGTACATTTTAAGCATTAAAAATATCCCAAGTCACCTTGGATGTAGAGTTTATTAACTAGAGATTTCTTCCTGTAAAATTTCTCTCCTTCTGAATATCAGCTTCTCTTTTCATAAAACAGCGATGATAATGTCATTTTCTTTTCTACCTGACAGAAGACTTATTAGTTTTGTAATTTAAATTGTGTTTAGGGAGTGTTCTGATATATTTGGATGAAAAGAAATAAACGAGTGTAAAGCGAAGAAGCGAGAGTACATTGTGGATGTATGCACTAGCAATATAAAATTACTCAAGAGCAAAGGGATGGTAATGAGATTCACGTATAAATTTTGACCAGAACTTCAAGGATGTAAAACAGGGTGAGTTCTACCACAGACGGGGTACTTCATTTCTGCACTTGGGGACAGATAACATCTGCCTTCATGTTTCTCACCGAGTACATTTGTGAGGAAGAACTGGAAGCGTGGCAAACAGAAGGAGATGATAGCTGCATGCTGGTGTCTTGGGCTGGCAGTAGGAATAAAACCAAGTCACAAGGGTGGAGATCACTGTAAACACAAGGGAAGGTCAAGAGATGTAGAGGGCTGAGGAGGTCATGGTAAGTTTGAAAGGGAGAGTGGTTGGGCAGACATGAATGTTGAAAGCTCTGGTGTTTGGAAACAGAACCTTAAATAGCTCAAATTTGTTATTTGTATTCAAGAACACTTGTCCATGCCAGGCCTCGGCATCTGTGCAGGAACAATAGATCTATTCTGAGCTCCCCTTACAAGACTGTCTCGTGCCAGAAGGTGTGTTCACCAGGAGAAATCTGATACCAGAAAGATACTTGGATATTTTAGGAGATAGAATCAGTGCACGCTAAATCCCAAAGGAGGTGACTCTCAAAATAGTCTTAGCAGGGAAGCATGCTCTGTAAATCATTACCAAAAGTTAGGCTGAAAGCATTAAACCACTTTGCATAATATGCACATTGTTTCTGCCTTGATCTTCCAAGCCACTGTTTATTTTCCTAAGCTTGCTGTGATCAAAGCTGGTTCTTTGGTCTCACTATTCATGTATCAGTTGAAGATTCAGACTGGTCAGAAACAGGACTATCATGGGACTAAATCTCCTTAGCTTCCCAAATCATAGGGTTAAAAGAAGACTGTGAAGTACTTAATAGGCTGCCTACACATTGCTCAGCAAGTTAGAGGTTAACAAAGGACCTTATTATTTGAAAAGATAATTGAGGCTGAAAACAAGTCAACCATCACACAACTAAGCCCTGGAGATCATCAGTTCTTGTGAACAATGGCTGATGATATTCAGGATTCAGTGAGTTAAGTGGCTAATCCCATACAGAAAGCTGCATCCATAATAGTGTTTAAATGGGGGGAATCCACCCAATTCCACCCCTAGAGAATTGTTTCCTGCTGTTATGCTGATGGATATGTCTGTAAATATAATGGTAGCCATCAGCAGATAAAACTCTCACAGAGCTGAAAAACCTCTCCCTATTAAATGATACATTGATCACGAAACAGCAGTAGCCTGGGCTAATGAGCCACAGAAACTAATCCCTCTGCTTCCATAGAGCGACTGTAGCCAAGAAGAAGTGATATATCTTCTTCTTGATTTAGTGAAAAAAAGTCAAAACCCTTATATGCTCTTTCTTCCTTCTGCCCAGTCTTCTCCATGGGCTGTATTGGGTGCTCAGGCAGCATCTCATCAGCCTTTTGTTCCAAATTTCTCATTTGTTGTTTACATCCATCAGAGAAAGCTGTCAGTCAGGACAGTTAGGGCAAATTTGCCTTTGCAGTTTTCCTCAGATAAGGCAGAGACCTCCGCAGTGGCAGAGAATGCATTGGCAGGTTTGTGTACCTTCTGCAGCACAGGTACTAAGGGGTGGCAGAGAGACAAACTTCAGTAACCATTTCTGTTCATCCTCACCGTTTTCTGTCATTTTTGTGATTTCAGAAAAAGAGTGCTTACAGTCCTGTTTCATAGAATTGTAGAATAGTTTGGGTTGGAAGGGACCTTAAAGATCATCCAGTTCTAACCCCTCTGCCATGAGCAGGGAAACGTCGCACCAGATCAGGCTGCCCAAGGTCCCATCCAACCTGGCCTTGAACACCTCCAGGGATGGGATATCCACAGCTTCCCTGGGCAACCTGTGCCAATTTGTTTGTTGTTGGTTTGTTGGTTTGGTTTTTTTTTTAATTTAGAGCTCAAAATGTAAGGGGTTTAAGCCTATCATGTTATAATGCAAGGCCTTAGTCATTATTTTCTACTCTCAGAGCTATTGGTACCATGCAACATGCATGGCATGGTAACACATAGCAATACCTAGACTTAAACTCCTGGTTTTGAATTCTCCATAATGCCTGAATGTGCACAGAGGTCTCAGGACAATTATGCCACCTTTGAGGTGCTTCATCTAGCTCTCCTGCTATTTAGAGACGTCAGCCACAAATGACTTAAACCGTATTAAGTGGGTCTGATTTCTCTTTTGTTTTCTGTATGTTTCTTGTCTGCACTGTCCATTTCCTTCCCTTTGCTTTTCTTCTTCCATTTTGTCCTCTGGCTCCTTAGTCCTCAGTACCTGACTTACTACAAATCCCATGTGTTCACAGCAGTGGCAGCTGTGCTTGGCAGACATTACTGTGGGACTTATCTGGAGAACTTTGAATGGACACTGCACCAGCCAGCAAATGGTGCTATTAACAGTCTTCTTCCAGAGTTAACAAGAGCCAAGAGAAGGTTTAGGAGAAAGCAGGGCTTCACTGTCCTCCCCAAAACCATGCCCATAGCTGCTTACTATGTGAGAAGGAAAGGGGATTGTGAGGGCGAAATTATTACCGTGCTTTCCTCTCTTCTTTCCCTTCCCTGCATGGATGTTTCTGCTTAGAAATAGTCCTATGCTTGTCTAGCCATGACCTAGGCAAGGCATCAAGGAACACTACAGGAAATTGGTTTTACCGCACTTGTCCTTTGCTGCATCAGTGTCTGAACGTGGGACAGTCTTTTGCTTTGGAGACCCTAGAAAGAGTTAAAGTGAACTGGAACATGAGAGAAGGATCATGAGATTCACCAGCTCAGGCTGACCCTGTTGCTCTCACAGTTGGGTGACTCAAAGAAATGAGCTGTCATTACCTCTGAAGAGCCAACACGTTAAGAGAAAATTATTCTGCTCCATTTTCAGCAGTACCAACAAAATTGTTTACCAAGTTCCGAAGAGTTATATTTTTGGCATCCCTGTGGCCTGTTTTGGCCTGTTGAATGTTACTTATGAGTAAGAAGGAAAGAACTTGACTTGACTCTTAATTATAAAGCAGAATTTGTACGGCTGACAGTTAAAGAAAAACAAAGCAAACCCAGTATTTTGTCCATTTACCTCACATGATCTGGAGAGACGATAACTACAGAGCCCGCTGTTTTCAATTGGAGGGACACATCCTGTTTTTTAAAGTCATATCTCTGGTGTCTCAAAAATACTACACCTCGAGACATTAAAGTGGGGTGCCTGTACCTCTAGTTGTAAATGGCCCTCTCAGTGTCATACAAGACAGTGGTGAAGCTCGGAGGTGGCCTCAAAGTCTTTTTTAGGAAGGTGAAATTTCTGTCTCAGACAAGCCTCGTCTTTGTCCTTGGAGGCCACGTTCACCATGACTCTGCTGTAGTCTGTGCTTAGCCCCTGTGGCATCAAGAGAGCTCTTGTTGAACTTCCTGAAGGAAGGAGAGAATGGTAGGTGTTTCCAGGACTCAGTTAGGAAACCGAATCCCTTTTGAGAGGGGCTGCAACCACCCCTGGTTTCTGCTGTTGTACTGACCAAGGAAAGCCTCCATCTGTTCTCACTGCTGTGCTGATGTGAACAGGAGGTAGGTGCAGCGAGGCTGGAGTCTGAAGGTGAGGGGAAAATGCTGTTCGGTGGACAATGGGGTGCAAGGTCTCACTGTGAACTCAGGTTCCACAAAAGTACATGTAAACATGCCAGAAAAGCTCTGTATCCTTGAAACAGCCACTGGAGGATGCAGTGACAGTGTTGCTGACTGCATAACTTGGGCTAGGAAGAACAGCCATGGTAGCACTGGCCACTGACTATGAAAGGGAACATGAAAAGGAATAGGAAGAGCCCAGAGAGCAATAAGAGCTAAATAAACAGTAGCCTAATAAACAATTCATGCCAAGGATTTATATGGTGCTTTATTTATTCAAAGCACTCTGCAAAACATTAGCTGATTAACCTTAATTAATCATTCAGGTAATTAAGTGAAAGCAGAATGAAAACGGTTAGAGGAAGTTTGGAGTATGAAGGCTTCCTGAAATCATTACATGATTTTGCTGTCTTTGATGGAAGGAGGAATTTCTTCCTTTAGGGTTTAAACATGATTGCAGTGTGGGTGTTATTGCAGGAGGTAACATTTCTAACTTATTTCCCTGGGACTGGAGATTACATGCAGCACAGCCAAAGGTTTCTTGTTAGAGTAGCTTTGGCAGTTGTATGGTCCCAACAAAAACAAGAGGTATGTTTCAGACACAGAATGATGTTCCACTTCAGGAAGAAATCCTCTTCCTTTGACTTCTCATCAGCAGGATGGATCGGCACACATTCTTTTGCAAAATTTTGAATTTGCCATTGCTGGGAGATAGAGTGTGGTTACAGCATGACCCGTTGCTTTAACTTCAGCAGGAGGAAAAGACAAAGCTGTTCTGTCATTCAATGCAGAAGAATCACTGAGTGAGTATGGCAAAGTACGCTGAGAACACTGCAAGAGAAAGCTGATTTTTATGGGTTCATTTTTTCCCCTGCAGCAAGAAGATAGGATTCTTTGGCAGAGAATCGGTGCAACTTGTTTCTTGGCTGTAGCGTATTTTGGTTTGTGTTATCACCTGATGCCCACACATACATAGCACAAACCTGTGAGGAGATGCGTTTTTAGTCAGCTGGCCTGCATCGCTGCTATGCTGGTGAGCCTCGTAAGCTACTGGAAGAAGACCTGTGTCATGCCAGCAGGCCAGGATAACTGCAGACTAAGCATGTAGCTCTGCTTTCCTAAATTCAAAGACTGATTTACCGCACTGTGTAAGCCAGGTTTTCAATTCACCTGCAACCTGAGAGCTCAGTATTTTAAGCAGGCACAATACAAGCAGTAGTTACCCGATGAAGCCAACAACCTTCAAGAAAGCCGTGATTTAATAGACTGCTAATTGCTCTGATACCTTTGCTGCCCTCCTTCAAAAAGGCTACAAAAGCCTGTGTTTCCTTTTGACCTAAGATACTGTCACTGTAAGCAATGAAAAGTGCCAGACTTCTCCTTTTTCCTCTCCCTTTTCCTCTGTCTAGTTCCCATGGGGACAGGAGGTTCTGCCAGCCACATCTACCCCAAGCTTTTGCCTTTTGTTTTCCTGTACTTTTCTCTTGGAACAATTCAGAAGTTTTCAGTGTTGTGCTTCCACAATCACAAGCTAAAATATTTGCACAGCTGTCTGATGACAGAAAAGGGGAAGAAAGAAAATCCACTCTTCTGTTATTTGAAAAGTTTAAAAAAAACCAACCCAAACAACACAAAAAAACCCAAACAAAAGCAAAACAACCAACCAGAGTTTAACATGAGTTAATCATATAAAATGTTTAGATTTCTCTGCCTTTGGATAACAGAATCCTCTTTCACCTTGTCTGGTTTCCCTGTGGCCTTCACCTTCCTCTGATACATTTAAACACACCTTTATATGCTTCTCTTATAATGCCTGCAGGTAAAAGCAGCTGTGGGAGTCCATTGCCCACCTGTGTGTACTCACTTCAGCCTGTTCCTGGGTACAGAATAGGACCAACTCCTACTGGCTATGATCAGGCATTTTTCAGGCAGATCTCTGAAGTCAGTGGAAGTTTTGGCAGAAAGACCACAAAACTAATTACATTCCTCCCCCAGGTATGTATATATATATATAGGATGGTGATGAGAGATGAGACATACTGCCTAGAAAAAAAGTCCATTAATAAATGAGAACTAGATGTGGGTAAGAACAGTTGATTGAATAATTTATAATGCAGTTATAAAATTGCTGAACTTTCCAGAAACCCATCAATAACAGGCAGGACCATAGCAGCAGTTAATAGGAGTATGGACAAGCAGGAGCAATGATCTCCATGAAAATCAAGTGTGGGAATATTGGGGGGGGGAGGTAACATTTCTAAACAGTTTAGCACAGAATATAATTTAGTGTGGTAATAACTTTCCCGTAGCCTTGAAAACTCTGTGAGCCAATTTCACCAGCAGTGCACCAAAGAATTTGAAGCAAATACTGAGCAAATGTGGGCCCATCTTTTAAAAATAGAAAACCAGCATAGACACTCCCTGGTAAAGCTAACTATAGATCAGAGTGAAAAAAATGAAATGCCTGTAAAAAATAACTGGATAGTGATACTAAGAGCAAAAATTAACCTCAATGTTTGAAAGAAGAAATCTTGTCACAGATTTTTTTTGTCAGAATTACCTAACGAGTGACTGATGATACTAGAGCAGATATATACTACATTTGATTCTTTGGTGCTATGACTGGAATATACAGCTTTTCACAGAATCAGAATAACCAGTTTGGAAGAGACCCACTGGGTCATTGAGTCCAACCATTCCTATCAAACACTAAACCATGCCCCTCAGCACCTCATCCACCTGTCCCTTGACGCAACCACCTCCCTGGGCAGCCTGATCCAGTGCCCAATGACTCTTTCCATGAAAAGTTTTTTCCTAATGTCCAGCCTGAACTTCTGCTGGTGGAGCTTGAGACCATTCCCTCTCGTCCTGTCTCCTGTCACTTGCGAGAAGAGGACAGCTCCCCCCTTTCCACAACTTTGTTTAAGGTAGTTAGAGAGCAATGAGGTCTCCCCTCAGCCTCCTCTTCTCCAGGCTAAACAACCCCAGCTCTCTCAGCCATTCCTCATAAGGCCTGTTCTCCAGCCCCTTTCAAATCTTCAGTGGCTGCAAGAAGGAAAAGTGAAAAGGCCAACAAGCTCTTTTTCAGCTTCGACATCCATAGTTCTCATGCATGGACTGCACTCCCACTACAAACAGTCCACTCCCTTCCTACACACATAAACACACTCCCTGCCTTTATCCTGCTTGCAGACCACACACACATCTCTGTCCACTTTCTGCCCTTCGCATCAGCCAGCTTCCCCCTTTAGAGACATGAACGCCTCCTCTGAGCTAACTCCTCACTTAAAGGTGTGATACCACCCTGGTCCAACGAGTATGGGGGGTTTTTTTTAAGGCTTTCTTGCTGCTTCAGTCATAAGCTCCAGACAAAGCCTTCCTTTCTGTGAGGGAAGTTCACAACCAGGAATGTGGTTTGGACATTCATGGACAAAGGAACATACATGTTACCATTCCTGTTGCCTCTTAATTATTATGGAAAAGGAATGAGCTGTGGCTTTAACCTTTCAGTTTAGTTTATGAAACCTATGTTTTGTTTGTGATTGAGGCTGAAGTGTGCAGGCACAGGGATGTATTCTGTCTGTACTGGCCTGGATCCAGCAGCCAGATTGCCGTTTCCAGACCTTTAGCCTCTGAAACGTTCTGTTTGTAAAATTAGCCTGATGAGGCGACTGATGAGAAATTGGTGCTTATTAGCTGCTGTCATTTTTATACCCTCTTCCGTAAGTAATGGCACAGCAGCCCTCGTGATCCCATTAAATAGCTCTAGCTAGTGCTCTGACTGGGGGAAGATAAAGCCGCAAATGAAAAAGGCTTCTCAGTGCTGCTGGCCAAGCCCAGACACCTCATCTACCCTACGTTCCTCAGCTGCTTTTGTACTCCCTGCTAGTCCAGCATTTTCCTTCTTGGGATTGCATTCTTTAGAGAACGGCTTCATTTTGAATGGCTTCATGCTGTCACACACAGAGACCCTCAGTCTTTTCCACTAAGTCAAGCATAAGAATGTCTGTGGGAAGAGGGAGCAGGGTCAGCAAGACAGATTATTTAATTGTCTGTACCAACCAGCATTCTTCCTATGTAAGATTAAGTGTGCAGTTCAGTTTTTGATCCTGTTGCTTTCTCATTTACGAGTACTGAAGAATCAGCCATAAAATGCCCATGATAGCATGGAATTTTATAACATGCCATCATATTTTTAGTAACTTCATATCTGTGTGCAACCAGATGCTTGTAAGTCTGAGTGTAGTCAACTAATTTTGAAGAAGCCACTAAGCCACCATGGAAGGAGGTGGTGGGAAGGCTGTTGAAGTCCAGCATCTTTAACGTAAAGGCTCCGGACTTCCTGAGACTGAGCCTAGATGGTCTTACATGCTTTACAGAGATAATTCTGCAATGCCAGATCTAGTGGCATTGTCATGGCCATCACTGCATCTGGTGACGTTCTCCAAGTCCCATGTTTTAGAATAATGTAAGCCGAGGAGAAATGGAGGTTGTTTTTTTTTCCAAAACCAAGTTAAACTGTCATCTTTGTGGTGTGTTGGAGAAAAGCTGGAAAAGTCAGTCAGAAAGTGGAGGCAAAGATGAGTAAAAAGACTCAAATTGTTATTGTTTTTAATGTATGGGATTTTTTTTGAGCCTACTCTTAGTTTTTATGAAGCTGGTTCATGTCTTTTTAGCTCCCTTCTGGCTCCTGCTGTTCTTCTAAGCTAGTCCCATCTCCACTGCTTCAGACTATAGTGGGGCAAAAAGGTCCTTAACCCCCCTGTCATGTTGGGATCTTTAATATTTGGATTTTGGCATCTGGAGGCCTGTCCTTGCCTAGCAAGTTGTGATGAGCTGCTGTCAGAGAAAGTTCAAACAACTGGAGTTAAAAGTGAGGTTAGGAAAGCTAGTTAAGAAAGCATATGTGTGGGGTTTACTTCTGTGTGTTTGTTTTTATCCGTACCACCTACACGCACACAGCGCTGTGTTTGTTACTGGCGTCCTGAGAGAGGAAATCCATTACCTTAAAAGAAGCACTTGGCGTTAGGAGAGAATAATAAGGAAAGCAACAAAGAGCCATTCGCAACATTTTATTAAGAAGAGGAGATAGATAGTCTGTTTCATAAACAAGCGGTATTGAACTGTCCAAGGATCTGCTTTCCAAAACAAGCCTGAATTGTTCATTGTCCAGCAAAATAACGCCTGTTTCTGCTGCTTCTCTAACTACAGCCCAGAGTCTCAAGATCTGTACTGCTGGGGACTGTCCTGCCTAATGTTACTTAATAATATTTATGTCAGTGCTACAATAAAAATATTTTAAGCAAGTAGAAAACAGCAATATTAAGACTCAGGAAAAATAACATCGGGACTTTTCAGTTGAGGGGACAAGAACAAAGGAACTCTGCCTGCTTTCAGCTTCCCCATAGCTTTTAACAGGGCCTCACAGACACACTTGCGCTTGTTCATGTTGGCACAGAAACAGTTGGCAGAAAAATACCCTATTGCCATCTTGACTGCTTATTCACCTGCTCAGAGAGACAAAATTATATCGCTTTGTCCTAGCACTTCTTCAGATGCTGGGGAGCATGTGCTGACACTCAAATGTTTACCAGAACAAGGTTTCTTTTTTCCTGTTTTCACATGACATAGAATTTCCCAGAGGAAGCAAGTGGCTCTCTCGGGGTTATGCCAGCTTTCATATACCATACAAATGCTGTAGAGCTCTGTGAGTGGAGTAACTGAAGTGGGTGAGTGGAGGGAGGATGTGCAGGAAGTACCTTCTATGTAAAGTAGGGTGGTTTTTTAAAAATAAATTAGTGGATTAGCTTTGTTAGAGGAATCCTCAAAGGAGGAGGAAATACACACATTTGGTGCTCCCACTGCCACTCCCTTACCAAGCCACAGGGGACTGCTGCTCTGTTACCATGGCAACAGTGATGAACTGGCAGCCAGACCCATCATCACTCAGCCTCTCCGAGACCCAGCGAGATGCTCTGGGAAAGGCATACAGAAGGACATTTGCATCCCAGATCCCATTTCCTTTTTACTTTGGCTTTACCTTGCAAGCCTAGAGGAAGAGGAAATTGTTGGTGTGAGCTCTTCAAAGAGAAACCTTGGCAAAGGCCGGGCATGGTGAGTGGCAAGAGGACTCTAATTTAGATGCTTGCTCTGGCAGAGGCGGGTGGACTATGGGGAACTGTCAGGGAGGACTTAACTTGTGCGAGAAGGTCACTTATGCATCCTTGCTCTGTGAGTACTGACCCAACTGGCCTCTCATACCTTGATGAAAATGCTATTTATCATTTGTTACAGACTATACAATTCTGGGGTTTCTTCTCTCTAAAGGGAAGAATTTTATTTTGTGTTAGCTGTTCTAAATAGGTTTCATGCAAAATCCATGCATGTGCTACTACTGGATTTTCTTTTCTAGGCATGAAGTCCTGCAGGAGCTGCAGACCTACCCATTAGCAGCAGGTTTCTCACAGCAAGCTTGATGGTATCTGCTGGGCAGTAGCTGCAGTTTGCAGTAAGTACCACACAATCCATACCTTAATGCATTGATACCAGGGTTTGTACTCTAGCCAGCTGATATGGTACTATCCAAAGATCAGCTTTTTCATTTAATGCATGATTCCAGCCTTTGTTGTACATGCTAATTTATTTGGTTCTGTTGAGATTAAGAATTTAAGCAGTGAGTAAACCAAATGTCACTTGGAACAGGTGCAGAAAGAGTATTTGCCCTGTGTAGGATAGAGTTACAAGCAATTTAATTCCAGTGAGGCAAACAGATGCATCAGATAAACTGCTGATAAAAAGGATGATTATTCTGGCAAGGATCCACCACGCTGCATTGTAGCACAGGGATCTCATAGGCAAGCATACAGAGAGTAGTTAATCATACAAGAGCCATGGGTGAGATCAATCTAGCATGGCTAACAGTAGGCATCTATAAATGTAATTGTGCTACAGAGCAGTATGGTCATCGGTTTCAAATTCTCATCTGAAAAATGTTAATTAAATCTAGGGATCCATGAGGATAATATGCTGTTTTGAAAACAATAATAACACATTGCAATAAAAATTATAAGGAAAAAGAGAACAAAGGGATCCTTTACACCAGCGATCTGAAATCTTGTTGAACCTGTAGCCTGCTCACATGAATGCTCACATCCTTCAGGTGAATTTGGTGCTTGTTCTGTTCCTTGGTCAGACAGCAGCAGTGAGGCATCTCTAGCTGTAATCTCATTAAGACTATTAGGCTGTTATTGTGCTTGTGCTCTGTTGCTGGCATGGGTTTAGGCAGACAAATGATCCTCGAAGCATGGATAGCTCTCACAGTTAAGAGGAGATGGGCTACGTTCTTCCTCACGAGGTCTGAATATTCTTACAACTTTGACTTCAGAAAGGCACTGATTGCAATCCAGACGGAAAGGCAAACAGGGACAGGTCCGCTCAGCCCAGGCACACAAGGGCAATTTATGAACATAGCTTCTGTTTGTGATAATGGCAGTCACATGTGTAAGTTCTCTGCACAATAACAGTAGAATACACTCCCTTCAGTGTGTAAATAGTATAAAGCTGTGCCTGTGTGAATGTTGGCATGACAGGCTGGGCTACAACAGAAGAAAAACAGAAATCAGAAATGAATTACTTGTTCATTTTTCCACCCCCAGAACCAGTCCTGTGTTCTGCTTTGTCCAGTCTGTTATAACTAACATGTACATAGCAGCATTTTCTTTTCTGGACTGTTTGACCAGATTTGGAAATATTTTGATGACAGAGGATGTTTATGGAGTCAGATAAAATCCTTTTCATTCAGTTTTATCCCATTACTCTTTATTATAATTCCTTAGAACACCAGAAATACCCGTTCTTCCTTTTTTGTGTTCCTGCATGACTCAAATACCAGTAGATAGTTCTGTTCCTCTGCAGCAGTGGAGTTTATGTACTTCTGGATGTAATGGGATTTCTAACCCCCTCCATGACCCCTGCACATGTGTACCTCTTGCAGATAACCCCCTACCGATTTATGTCATTTGCGCATGAGCTCCGGGAACGAGTCTTTGCTGAATGAATGCCAGTGTACCACACAGTTCATAAATATGTAAAAGTAATGGGCCCTATCCCAACAAGCTTAATCGCAGAAACGTTTAGCAGATGTTCTGGCTGTGGGGGAGGAAAACAGGAGATGAATAAATACAATACTGCCATAACAAATAGTTTGTTGATGAAACTGCACATAAATTAGAATGACAAACACAACCTGACCAGGACTTTGACCTACCCATAAACAACATCAACATGTTTTATTAATAGTAGTTCCATGTTCCCTGGATCAATAAAGCGACTTCAGTGATTTACTTTCTCCTTTCTATTAATACTTCTCTAAACAGTGATGCATTTGGATGGAACAAAGGTTGGGTCTTTCGTATAGCTTGTCAAAGGACAAATCTAACAGTTGTAGTAAAGCAATAAGATTCTCAACCAGAGCCACCTTTTGCTAAAGAGAACCTAACCATGGGTAGGGTAAGAGTCTGAAGAGAGCTTCCAGACCTGTTTGTGATTCAGAGCTGTTGATTGGTCGTAGACAGCCCCACAAGGGAGCTGTTGACACACTTGGTTAATGGAGTAGAAAGCTGTTGCTTTAAAAACAAGTATACAAAACATATCTCAGGCTGTCCATTAATCCAAACTCCAAGTAGTAAACATGCCTTTTAGACCTTAATGCATACTACGTGGAGTAAATCAGTCCCAGGGGGAGCCCCACCCATTATGTGGAATTTGTATTGCTCAAATTAGGTGAAGAACCAATGATATGTCTCAATAATGAGCTCCCAGGACTTTCTCTTTGTTACATTTCACCAAAGTATGTTTAAATCCATTCCTTCTTAGGGACTGGCTTAGTATAAGAAAACCCTGTACTTCTGATATTTGTTTAATATATTAATTGTAGTACGGCAATAGACTAGCAGTGCTTCATCTGGATATGATCTTCTTCTTCCATATATGTATTTTCTATTTGAAAAGCACTTGTCTTACTGCTTTAGATGATCTTGCTCTTCTTTACTCCCCTGAACTGTTGTTCTGAAAGGAAGCCTGAAGTCAAACTCCCCTGGGCCACTTTTCCTGGCCCTTAGCAAACTATACAGCTTTAGAAGGAAGGTTTCTGCCTTTCTTCCTTGCTTGTGGAGCCTTTGTATTGGGTTACCTCTACTTAAAAATTTACAGTATAGTGAAGTGAAAGTTGTGTGTTTCTCATTACCTTCTTGTATGCCCACAGTCCTGAGTAGTAGCAGCAAACCCAACTACAATTTTACATTTTACTGCTTGGAAAATCTGTGAGCAGTGAAATTATCTCATGTGTGTATGCACAGACTCAGAGCCTTGCTTATTCTCAAAATGCTCCCAAATGCTTATGTCTACACTGAACTATCAGCAGATTTGCAAGTAGCCCCAGAGAAACTTTCCTTAGCAGTTCCTATCTGAAAGCTTATTTTCTTAGCCTGAAGGGTTAGAAACATTTTTCTACGTGATGAAAGTTTACTGGATCTGATGGGCTGGCTTTTTATTTCCCTGTTGAACTGGAGAAGTTTTTACCTAGAGAAGCTTCTACTTTTCTTAATAAGCCAATAGGTAATTTTTCAAATGAATTAGCCTTGTGTTTGTTTTCTTGTAATAAAACACCACCAGCAATTTATTTTGGAACTCAGTTCCCACCCTTGTATATATCACTCCAGATTAGCATGTGCAGATGAGTGTTCAGGGGTAGTGGAAGGGGATTAAAGAGCGTCATTAGAAATATTACAGTTATTCAAATGCTTATGCAGTGAATAACCACTTGCATCAGCAGAAAGCCGGATGGTTGATGACTTCTGCCTTATATTTCAAATACAAGTTGAACACCCGTGTTACTGGTTAGGAAGTAATCACTTTATTTTCTCCAGAATTGGACAACTCTTCCTGCTAAGAGTTGCAGCTGCTGCAGAAGACAGCAATTTTTAAGACCTCTGTAGACTAGACTTTCTCTACCGTCCTTCAGTTTCTTCTGGAAACATTTCTTCTTCTGGAGGCGTTCAGCTGCTAATATGTATACACATTATTTTTAGATTTAAAAAAAAATTGCTCTAGCTGTCCAAGTAAATATGAGCATCAGAAAACAAGCCTACCACTCATCAAGAAGATCCCCAATTAAATTGCCTCCAGTGGGCAGCAATTTAAATATAGGAACTTTTAGCAGAAACACTTATGTACAGGAGATAAGAATTCTGGTTAACAACAGAGCATCTCATGCTTCAGTGGCACTTTGTGACCTTCACTTTTTCAAATACTGTTGCACATGCTGAAAGCAAAAGAAATCCTCTGGCCCTAAAAATGTCGTAATGTCATGCTAAGATGTGTAAACAGGTGTGTGTTTAGAGAATATGCCAAGTGCTCCTTCCATTTTACATCCTACTGGTAAGGCATCAACTGGGAACACGCTTTGTGCTGTTCCTGCACAGAGAAATTCAGGAAAGTCATGGACTGAAGTGAGAGCCACCAAAGGTGAACACTGACAATTATCAGAGGTCTCACAATGTAACTGAAGAGGACAGGCAAGGAGAAACTAGAGTTTTAGGTCTGGGTAACGCAATAAGAAGTGACGTGATCAACCTTCATGCATCTGAAAGGCTGTTGCAAGAGTGAGAGTAACAACTGTTTTCTTTGCTTGTGATAGGCAGGATGAGAAATAGATGTAAATTATGGTAAAAGAGATCCAGATTAATCATTAGGGAAAACTTTCTAAAGGCAGAAAGAGTGAATCATGAAAAAAACAACATCTTGCCTGGATAGATCATGGTGTCTGCAGTACTGGGGAGGTCTTCAAGGGGTAAAACTGATGGGACAGACATGCTTTCACAGGGATGGAGTTAGATGATCTCTCAGTATCCCTTTCTGCCCTGTAATTTGTGATCACTGCCTCATTTGAAAATCCACTTGCTGTGTTTTTACTTGCTATTTCCAGATGTGGAGACTCTGCTCCAGGACAGCATGCCTCCAGTGGAATGTGCTGTTCTTGGTTTTTAAAGAAATTACAAATTCCCACAGGAACAGTCATGCACCTGGCAAGTTTGAACCTTGGGAGGTCATCAAAAGAGAATTCAAGATTCTTTGTCATTTTAATAGTGTAAATAGCTTCAATATCATGGAGATAGAAAAAACATCCTTGAATTTCATCTTACATCTTCCGTAACTTGCCTTCCTTGCTATATTCCTTGTCTAACTACACCTGGTCCTTATGAACCTTAAATAATTTCTCTTAGAAACAGAACATTAAAAAAGGTCAGGCCTTGTTTTTGTATATTGATTTTTCAAAATGGGACACCATACCATACTCTGATCTTATTTTGAGCAGTAGCAGAGCACCTCCTTTTAAGAGCTGAATCGTGAACCACAATATTTTTCCCTGGGATGGTTTGGGATTGCTTCCTCAATGACTGTTCTTCTTACCAGCAGTCACTTCTGGAGTGCCAGTCATACAGTTTTACAGTGCTTGCTTGACACTCATTCACAGGGAATCACCACTTAGCTGGGGCAAGGTGACTGTTACCTACTCCCGTGCAAACTAGCAGTTCTGTAAAGCCCTCAGGCAAGATATGGCAATGGGCTGACTTTGCACATCGTTAACCTGGAACATCAGCCACCCTCTATGGAGTGAAGCAGGATTTCAGCTGTCTTAGCTTGCATTTACAAAGCAGTCCATTTTGTACTGATGTTGGTGCTCCCTTGTAGAATCATAGAACACCAGATCATCGAGTCCAACCGTTCCTATCAAAAACTAAACCATGCCCTTCAGCACCTCGTCAACCCGTGCCTTAAACACCTCCAGGGAAGGTGAATCAACCACCTCCCTGGGCAGCCTGTTTGAGGGCCCAATGACCCTTTCTGTGAAAATTTTTTTCCTAATGTCCAGCCTAAATCTCCCCTGGTGTAGCTTGAGGCCATTCCCTCTTCTCCTGTCCCCTGTCACTTGGGAGAAGAGGTCAGCTCCCTCTTCTCTATAATTTCTTTTCAGGTAGTTGTAGAGAGCAATGAGGTCTCCCCTCAGCCTTCTCTTCTCCAGGCTAAACAACCCCAGCTCTCTCAGCTGTTCCTCATAAGGCCTGTTCTCCAGGCACTGTGTGCGCACTTTCTTAGCCTGAAGTTCTGCACAGTACTGCCTTCCACCCTCCTCCCAGTCTGAACACATGTGCACACAGTGAAAAGAGACATGCAAAGGAAGTGTAGTGCTTTGTTTTTGCTTTAGTTCTACTTGTTTAAATCCTTCTTCTTACAGGGCACTGTGAAAAATCCTCTGGGAATCTGACAGCATAATGATGCAAATAACCCCGTCATATGACTAAGCCTCTATGGTGCTGGATTCCAAAGTACCAAGCCAAGATGTACAAATGTTCCTGTGGATGCCATCATCAGCCTAATGCTAGATGGCTCTTCAGTTCCCTAATGGGAATTGTTTGGGTCCTTATTAGCATTTTACAAAGATTGCTGTTGAACGCAGAGCCTCCTCCTGCCTCTTCAGAGGCAGAGTGCGCAGTCAGTAATCAGTGGACACACTGTACACATTGGCCTCTTGGAAACCTCACTGCAAGAAGGATGTTGANCAACTGATAGGGCAACGGTAACTGCCTCAAGCTGTGCCAGGGGAGGTTCAGATTGGGCATTAGGAAAAAAAAATTCACTAAAAGATTCATTGGACACTGCCAGAGTCTGCCCAGGAAGGTAGCGGAGTCACCATCCCTAGAAGTATTTAAAAGATGAGTAGACAAAGTACTTAAGGATCTGGTTTAGTGGCAGATAGGTATGGTTGGACTCGATGAGCTCAGAGGTCTTTTCTAACCTGGTGATTCTATGGTTCTAAGACCATTTTAAAATGTCTCCCATATCATAGAATCAGAATCATAGAATCATAGATTGGTTTGTGTTGGAAGGGACCTTAAGTATCACCCAGTTCTAATCCCCCTGCCATGGGCAGGGGCAGCTTCCACTATCACCTTATGTAAATCCCCTCCTCTGTCTGCTTTCATTTTTCAATAATCGAACACATTCTCAACCTGCATCTTTGCAGACGAGGACACCTCAGCATTTTGGCTCTCTACAGGTAATACAGACTCCCCTGCAAAGAGCTACTATGTTAGTGACCTTCATTGACTTCACAGGTGGAAATACCCATTGACTGGAGCTCTTACTGCCCTTTGACCTCGTATATGCATGACTATGCGCAGCTGCTCAGGTAAGGACAGGCGTCTTTGCCAGGCTTTCCAACACGTAATCTGAATCATCAGGCTGCAGGTCTCAAGTGATTGCAACCAGTATCTCTAATTTCTACACGCATGGAAACTCCATCAGTAAACAGGGTGGGTTGAGCCAAGTTTAGATCAGCTAAAGGCTTTCCTCCATCTGTTCTCAGACAGGGATATAGATAGTGATTTGGGAATTGTGCACTTCTGGCTGATATTTGTCACACCATATTGTAGTAAGAATTTCCCCAGCCATGTCGTAAGCTCGTTTTATACATCTCTTATGAACAGTACCTATTGTAGGTTTTATCACATATGTTATAGCAGTATCCGACTGCTTTTCATACCAAAATCCCTAATGACCTGTGTAGATCAAGACTTCTCTTAAGGTAGGGTGGGTAGACTATGGCTTTGGTAGGACATTGTGACTGTGTGGGTGTGGATGTGAAAGCTGTTTGAATTAGCTCTGCAGGAAAAGCCTGCTTAAAGGAAAACTGGTGTACTTTTTGTGCTACCACTGCTGTTATGGTATTATCCTGGGCTTGTACTTTATTCCTAATCCCTGGGTCATCCACAGTGCTTCTGTATTGGTTTGCATTCCTGCTCTATTCAGGTGCTCATCATCAGCTGGCTCTTTTCGCTGAGGAATTCAGCTGAGCTTTGCAAAAACAGCACGTATGTGTGCACCACTTTTACACACTAAAGTGTACGGATAGGAATGAAACACATAGATTTATAAACAGTATACAAATGCGTACATATAAACACACACAGACATGTGGTTGTACGTATATGCTGAACTGACAGTGCTCTTCTTGACTGCTAGTTCACAGTGTTCAGCCAGTAACCAGTGGCCTCCAAGAGCATTAAAACAATTAAGCAGATGTACATACATGTACAGACTAAACATTTCTGTGTTCCTTTTGCTACTGTCTTGAAGAACAGGGGTTTGTAATTTCCCTGTCCATCCAGTACCTATTCTATTATCTCAGTGTAACCCGATGGATTACTTATTATTTGGGTCTTCCAGGTTGATTCAATTAGCAGGAGACAAGAATAATGGGAGCAGGCATTCATCTGATGTAATTCTGTACATTTCGCAGAGCACACAGGCGATGAGCTGTTTTCTCTGAATGCAGCAGGATCCAAACAGGAGTTGCTATGACCACAGCTCCAAGCTTCTCCCCAGCCAACCCCAAACCCGAAAATATATTTAGCTCTTTCTCATGATGATTTTATAAGCCTCTCCTTAGCCATTTTTAGATCCATTCTGCCACCTTTCCCCACCCTCTCCTGTGCAAGGCTTCACCCACATTCATAGAATCATAGAATAGTTTGGGTTGGAAGGGACCTTAAAGATCACGCAGTTCCAACCTGCCTGCCAAGGGCAGGGACATCCCACTAGATCAGGCTGCCCAAGGCCCCATCCAACCTGGCCTTGAACACCTCCAGGGATGGGGCAGCCACAGCTTCCTGGGCAACCTGTGCCAGTTCCTCACCACCCTCACAGTGAAGAGATTGCTCCTTATGTCTGGTCTAAATCTGCCCCTCTCCAGTTCATCCCCATTCCCTCCTGTCCTATCACTACAAGCCTTTGTACGCAGTCCCTCCCCAGCTTTCCTGTAGCCTCTTTCAGGTACTGGAAAGTCACTATAAGGTCTTCTCCGAGCCTTCTCTTCTCCAGGCTGAACAACCCCAACTCTCTCAGCCTGTCCTCATATGGAAGGTGCTCCAGCCCTCTGAAAATCCTTGTAGCCCTCCTCTGGACCCATTCCAACAGCTCCATATCTTTCTTATGTTTAGGATTCCAGAACTGGACACAATACTCCAGATGAGGTCTCACAATAGAGGAGCAGAGGGGTAGAATCACCTCCCTTGACCTGCTGGCCACGCTTCATTTGGTGCAGCCCAGGCTACGTTTGGCCTTCTGGGCTGTGAGCACACACTGCCGGCTCACGTCGAGTGTCTCATCGACCAGCACCCCAAGTCCTTCTCCGCAGAGCTGCTCTCTATAGCATCGTGCCCCAGGCTGTATTGGGACAGTGAGGGAAAGCGCGCCGGGAGCCTCCCAGGCGCACACCTGGGTCTCACCCCTTCGAGAGGTGGGTGACAGCAGGAGGGACCCCGCCCGCCCAGGCCGGTGTCACAGGACCGAGGGGTGGGGGTTGGGGGGGGCATAACCCCCCCACGGCGGGGGCTCCTCCCGCCCACCGGCCCCTCGGGGTCGCGTTTAGGGGCGGCGCGCGCCCGGGTCATGGAGCAGGAGAGCACGCGCGCGCGCGCCCGCGCAAACCCCTTTCCTCCCTTCGCCCCACTGATCGTCTTGGGCGCGCGCGCGCGCTGTGGCCACACCCCCCTTCCCGCCGCCACCCCCGAATCCCCTTCGAGAGGCGGCCGGGGGAGGGAGGACCGTACCATTGCCGGGCAGCACGGGGGGGGGGTATGTGTGTATGTATGTATGGGGGGGGAAGTGGGGTAACGGAATATGTGAATGGGGGGCGCGGGGGGCTAGCACCGTATCCTTTTTTATTATTATTCCTTTTGCTGTGTCGCGTCTGTTTTTAGACGCACAGTGTATCCCTCCCTAGGGGTGGGCAGGGTGTAGGTAGTGGGGTGGGTAGGTAGGGGTGGGTCTGTAGGTAGAGCGGTTAGCGGGGAGGGGTGTGTGAGTGAATGGTCCGGCCCGTCCCGCTCCGCCCGGAGGGGCGGTCCCGCGGCGGAGGCGGCGGGAGCTGCCCGGGGTGCGCGCGCCACCGGCTCGGCCGCGCAGGGCTCGGGGCGCCGCGGGGCTCCCTCCGCCTCGCCCCTCAGCGCAGCCGCGGAGCAGCAGCAACAGCAACAGCAACATGCGGCGGAGGCAAGTGCCGGGAGGGAGGGGGGAGGGCTCCGCTCCTCGGGGGATCCGCCGCATCCATTGGCGGGGCGGGCAGCGCCCACCCGCGCGCCCCCGGTTCTGTGCCTTCGTCGGGAATGTGGGTGTCCCTGGCACGGGCGCCTCTGAGGTCCCTGTCGAGCCGTTCCACGAGTCTCCCCCTCAGCGGGTGAACTTCGCGGCGCCCCATAGCTCTACTTTGTCCTCGGAGGGCGCGTTAGCGCTTCCATTGCCGCGGGGCTGGTGGCACCGACCGGCTGCTTTGGGCAGAGGTTGGTGCTCGCCTCGCAGACCGAAGGCTTCAGCCTTTTTCCCGCTGCTCCGGGTCTGTTCGGTACAAGGGGTGGGAGAGTCGTAGAGCGGTCGGAAGGGACCTCAAAGACTCTCTGATTCCGACCCACCTGCCCCGGGCAGGGACATTCCACTAGACCAGGTACTCAAAGCGTCATCCAACCTGGCCTAGAGCCCCTCCAGGATGGAGCAGCCACAGCTTCCCTGGGCAACTTGAGCCAGTGCCCTCACAGTAAACAATTTTTTTCTAATTTCTGATCCAAATCTCCCCTCTTTCAGCTTAAAACTCTCACCCCTTGTCCCATTACTGCGTTCACCGATAAAGAGCCCCTTCCCATCATTCTTGTAGACGCCTTCAGGTGCTGTAAGGTCGCTATAAGGTCTCCGCGGAGCTTTCTCTTCTGTAGGATGAACAACCACAACTCTCTCCACCTCTGGTCTGCTT
>WAAB01008693.1:97987-112648 GCA_013389865.1 Piaya cayana
CCTTATGGTACAGACTTAACCTCCACATGCTGTTGTCCTAAGGTGTGTTTAGTGTGTTAGAATACCTAACAAGCATAACTGCCTCTAAACATAAGTCTCCTTCTCTTATTATAATAGAAGTATGATTATGCATTCCCTGTAACAGCTTCATTCCATAGTCTGAAGAAGTCATCTCTTACCTCATGTATTTAAGGCTATTGCTGTGGGGCAATTGACAACAACTTTTATTGAAGTGGAGGAATACTTTCCCAGTCTGGCGCTACAAAAATTGCTGCTTCCTTTTTTGATTCTGTTGTACTTCTTTGAAAGTTTAACAGAATGAATTAACTGTGAAAAATATATTTGAGACTTAAAATTTGGGTTCTTTGTTATTATACGCTTCAAATGGACTGGGTCAGTACCAGGGCCTTAGGGAAGCTGAACAAATAAATTGCCTTTCATCTGAATATACAGAAACTGGCTGTCCATTAAGGCCATTTTAGTTACAGACTTTGAAAGCTAGAAGTTAACTGATCATAAAAAAAAAGAGAAATAATAGTAAACAAGATTTTCAGTGTATAACCAAGAGCTTATTGCAAATAGTCTTCTTTTCCAAATAATTATGGTAATACCTCTTTCTGTATTTCTTTTTAGAGAATGTGCTTATTGTACTTATTTTTCACTGTCACGTTTCCAGCACTTGTGTTTGGGTTAGTTGTTCTGCTGGGATGTGTTTCATAAAAATATTTCACTACATGGCAATTGGCTTCTTTAATCATGGGAATATTTCCACTGGTAAGTCTGTGAAAGCTTACTTGCACAAAACTAGCTTTAGAATGAGATTGAAGTTGGCAACGTCCTTTTAAACCAGCCCAAAGTCCACTTGCACATTCATCTGCAGCTGAAAAAGTCATGCTGCGGTTAAGAAAAGATATGTTTGTATTTAGCTTGCACCTTGCTAAAATATTCGCGTTTAAGATCACAGATGAATGTAACTAGACATACTAGACTTGTATTAATTCATATTTTAAATTACAGTGGGGAGGTGCACCTTAGAGCTACTTGGTGAAGTTGGAAATCCTTTAGTTCTTCTTAAATTGATGGACAGGGGAACTCATTTAAATATTACAGGACAACCATAAAGTTTTTTTCTTTTAACTTTTAATTTAAGTTATCCTTAAGTATTTATGCAGAAAAAAATAATTAATAGATATGCTGGTTACAAATGCCGTGTTTTCAGTTTTCATTAAATTTGAATACAAATCCTGATCTTGACTATCATGCCTGTAAAGAAAGTATCTGTAAATAGTATATGTTCCTGTTGTAAACCTAAACACAACTGGTTCAGGTCAGAATGACATTTTACTCAAAGCTTTCTTGCCTCCGTGGGTTTAAAATATCCTGCAGTCGTGGCTCACATGAGAAATTTTAGCTATTTTGCAGGTGCAGGTCTCCTTTGATAAAGACCAACAGCACTGTTGCTTTTTCATGAGGGAGCTTGAATTGTTGTAGACATGATGATGCGGAGCTGATATGTTGCTTTCATTGGAGAAGGCTGAAGCAGAACTGGTCCTCAGTTGGATGTGCTTCTCTCATCTTGAAGGATTTCAAAATGAGACTTCTCAGTCACTTAAGTAATCCCTGAATGGATTAGTGGTTTTTTTTTTTTCCCTCTGCAAACACAAGGGCTGTCTTGCCAATGTAATCTTAGAGTAGTATGCAGAGTAGTTCTAGGTAAAGGGAGAGGGAGAACTCTCCATGCTGCTGCTGTGTTTCTTTGGTAGAGACAGAAAAATTCCACTGTCTGGGCTGCTCATGGGAAACTGCCTGTGAGAGCAACAGCAGAGCCTGTGGATGTGGACTTCCTTTGGCGTGATGGCTTTTGTGCTGTTATTGTAGAGAAGGCTTAGGCAGCTGTGGTAACAGGTCAGTCAAAACTTGTTTCTGTCGTGCAACTTCTAGCTCTGAGATTTTAGGAATCTATTCTCTGATCTACATCTTAACAGCCTGGGGTGGAAAAATCGTTCAATTTACAGCTGAGCTGAAGATGCAGTAACGTCTTCCATCAGTGTAGCTGTTGAGCAGGGGTATGAGCAGTTGTTTGTAAAGTCCTCGTGCAGATTCAATTATACAAGTAAAGCACACATGCCATTAGGGCTTGCCTTAACACTGTGGTCTGTTAATAAATGGGTGTGAAATGATGTGTTGCCACTATCCTGTATAGCTGTTCCGATACTGCTAACATACTCCTAGTGCAGATGCCATCTGAGAGAGTTTTCCTGCGTGAGTGTTTATACTGTAGCAGGTCCTAAGGATAATCTCACCTTTCATTTGAAAAGGGGAAGAGGGGGAAGTTCCCACTGGTAAATTCAGGAAGTGGCTTTTTACCTGAGTTCCTTCAGGGGAGACTGGCTTCCATTTGTTTAGTTAGGTCTCTTGACAGCACTAGAGCCTAGAACTGACCTTAGGCTTGCAAACTAGCAGGATGTAACTGAGATGTCAGCTGCAGAGGTGCTGTTCATAATCTGATAGGTGGAAGTAAAGCATGAACACAATCATTATCATTGCTGTTTGGAAATAATGTGATAAGATACAAGAGGCAGACACTGTTTGTTTACTAGGAGGAGAGCCCAAAACAGTGGAGACGAGCAAGAGGTAAACTAGCATAGGAACATCAAATCACCACCCTTTCCTTCCTTTTTCTCCCCCTCCCTCTTCCAGCTAAATGACATCTTCTGTTGTAATTGCACAAGGGAGATGGGAGAAATGCATCTGAGAGAGATGAAGAACATACCCTATGAGGAATGAGATCTGCATGTAGTCAGTGTTTTTGAGCAATATGAAAACATTTGGATTTTGAGTGGGACGCATGGTCACCAAATTATTTGTTTCTGCAGTCTCCTCTGAAGGTAGTTGGAATAGGTAGTTGATAGGGCTGTAACCACAATGTGGGTTTTTATTTTTTGTGTGTGAACAGTAAACTGACATGGATCATAGCACTTCTCATTCTCCTGCCTGTGATGTGTCTTGGTTTGAAGAAGCACTGTGTTGCTCTTATGTATGGAGTGTCTTGTAATAGAAAATTCAGTGCACAGGTGTGGGAAACAATTTAAAGAAAGGAAGGTTGCTCACCTGTGTGGGCAGCCTGTCTCTTCTGACACTCCCTGCCCCCTTTTTCTTTTAAAGTTAAATAGCAATTATTTGGTTTTAATAGCAAGAGGAAACTGAAAGATGTTTTTCTTTTTTTTTTAAGGTATTGAAATCGACTCCATTCAGAAGTATTCAGTGAGACTAGGAAAGGAAATGCAAGTTCTTGCTCTTCATAAATTAACAATAGAATTATTTCAGTTTCAGGAAAGAGGAACCTTTTTCATCCCGTGCTTCCTAAAGAGAGTTCATAACTTTACTGCTGAAGGCGTGCAGTAGCTGCATAGCTTCTTACTGAAGACAGAAACCTAATTGCTCCAGTAGAGACCAACTGTCGTGCAACTGTTATTTTTGCAGTAGACAACATGAGAGTCTGCATTTAATTTTTGAGAAGAGGCACTGAAGAAAGCTATGGAAGTTGTTAGGAAAACCTTTTTACCACATTCCTGTCTCTCTCGGCCTGTCATCTCTGCCTTGTCCCCAGATCTTTATCTGGGTTGTATGTTAACCTTTTTCATTCTTTCTTCACAATGTCTTTGAGATATGATCTTTTGTGTCTACCCACATGGTTAAAACTAGTCTAGGGTGCCCTCACTTTGTGTCTGGATTTCTTTTTGACACTCAGCTGTTCAAAACAATGACCTTTTTTGCTGGAAGTTATTAGTGGGTTTTGGTTTTCTGTCTGCTGTTAAGACTTATAGCAAATCATTTGTATTCAGGGTCCTGCAACTACAAACATTAGCTAATTTTCTTCTTGGTCCTTTTAGACTGTCATCTAGAGTGGTATACTGTGGAGAATTTGGTATGTATGTAGTCCCAGCTGTTAATACTGCTAACTTCTAGGCATTTACTAAAGACTTTTGTGGTCTGTCCTGACCTTGTTCATCCTGGAATTGGAGTGTCAGGTGGATGCTATTCAGCCATCATGGAGAAGGGTCCCGTAGACATCTACAGAGCTACCTCATCTTCTACTTTCAGAACTTCAGAAAGGTTCTTAATGCCCTCCCCTGTCATGAGCTGACTTAACCAGAACAGCCCAGTAGTGAACTGAGGATGCCACTGTGTGTCTTTGAGTGTTTTTGCCTTTTTGCTGCCTTTTTGCTTACTTCTTTCTTTGGATCCATTTGTTCCACTGTTATTTCATTCCTTTGGCTGGAATCTCTGTGTGCAGGAGGTGTGTTTTCTTTTTCTGCTCCTACATTAGCACGTTACATCCAGTTCTGGTTTTAAGATGACGAATGTAATAACAATAGTAGGATACAAAGTGCAATTTTGCAGTTATCTGTGCTGTTTCCAACATCAGCCTAGGAGTATTTGTCTTGTGCTACGGGCCTTTTGCTTTGTTTCCATGCATTAGGATTCCAGTTGTACAGCTTAATTAAGATCTGTGAAAAAACCCCACGTATTGCATCAACTTCCTCCTTGGCCTGCAGGAAAATTTTTCTGTATTACTGCTTTCTGCCCTGCTCTTTGGAAAGAATTCCTCTGAATCTGCAGTGCTTTGAACTGAGGCAAGGCTTGCTGGGAGTTGATGTGGTTGACAAAAGGGGACATTTCAGTGGATTGAAAACTTCTATTACATCTCTTCCTAACAAGCTTTAGTTATCCTTTATCATTGTGGTTGCAGGATGCTTTGGAATGAACTTTGAATGGTACATCTGAGGAAGTCTTAGGGTATAATCTTTTACTCTTTTAAGTAACTTTTGAACTAAAGTGACTTGACAGACAGCATAACTTTTATAGTTATAACCTCACTTTAAATTTTTTAGATTTCTTTACCTTGAGTCTGTGGGGAGCCTTCTCACTGGAAGCTAAAATGCAGGTGGAATGGTGGCATTTTTGTGGGATCATATCTTGGTATCTCTGTCATGCAAGTAAAAGTGCTTGTGGCCATGTGAGTCCTATCTAACATTTCCATCTCTTTAGGGCTTTGGTGGAACTGCCTTGGTTTAACGGGATGGTTGGGAGGCCTTTCTTGCCTTTCTTTTAGTCTTTCCAAATACACCACATTATACTTGTACAGCTGTTGAAAAGAGCTCCTGTTGAGTCCTGTGAACAGCACAGTTTAAACTCTGCTTCATTTTTGTGAGGTACAGCAGCTTGTGGTGATTTACACCATTTAACACTTGCTTAAGTTATTTCAGCGTTCATTAAAGAAATTAATCTCAAGTCAATGAGAAACCCAGTTAAAGAGCACAAGACCAATTGGTATTGATCCACTGGTACCCATGTAATAGACTACTCTGAGTCTTGTTTTGAGAGGTGTCCTCCAACACTTGTGATGTTGTGGTCATATGGCTGAAGAAACGAAGATGAGGAGCATGGACCTTCTCATCTCTCTTGTGTCGTCATCTGCACAGAAGTGAGGAATGGGGGCAGGTGTTTGTTTAAAAAGTAAAATCCCAGAATGTTTTACTAATCTCCTTATTTTATAGGAGAACTTTATTTCTTTAATAACAGTCTGTGTACATTGTGTATGGTGCTCCATCTGCTATAAACAGTTCTGCTCAGTTAGAGAAAGAAAAGCCAAATTAGACTATGGCAGGGAGGGTAAACAGTTTTGGGGAGTGTGGCATGCTTTTGATGATTCACTTAGACACACTAAATCACTAATTAAGTGAGGCTCCCATTCAGAATTCTCTTGAGCTCTTCCTCTTTCTGCATTCATTGTAAAGACAGACTGGTTTGGAATTAGCCTTTGTGTATAGTTTCCTTGGTAAGCCTGGGAATGCCCGTGCCTCACACCTGGTATCTCAAGTTTCTTCTGGATCTTGTAACTGTCATTGACTTGCTGATTATAAACAGAATCTGATCATACTGTGGACTTCTTGGAGAGCAGGACTGCTTACACATCCAGAAAATACAGGAAAAAGCTAGGTGTCAGTGATACCTGGTGTGCTTCCAGTACTTCAGAAAGAAAGGAGTTTGTACACTTAAAAATGGAGCAGTTATCCAGAGGGTGCGGTGACTGCATCAGTAGCAGATCTCCGCAATTAATTCTCCACAATGATGGTATTTGGTGTTCCCTCAGAGAAGAAAGACAGATGGGTTACAGTTGAGCCCATCATTATATTTTTTAATTATTATTCTTGTTTTTGCATTATGTATAATGGTATAATGCCTGTTTTGTTGCATATGCTGGGAGACCCACCCAGGACTCTGCTGTGCCAAATATTGTATTCAAGCAGTAAAGAAGTCCCTGCTTTTCAGATATTTTTTTTTCTTAAAGTAGATGAGAACAGAAGAAAGCAGATATGATTTTTCTGTTGATGTTTAGAATGGTAAATGCAGATAAGTTTAGAATTCAGCATGTTGAATAGAATTATTATTTGACAGTGGATTTATTTCAGGATGTGAACCAACCTTCATTCAGTGGGACACCTCTAAAGCTGTGGTATATAAACTCTGTAAGCTTATAAGGAGCTATGTGTTCGTGACAGGTCTCTTACTTACATCCTTTGGGAGACTGCTTTGGAATAACCAGTTTGAATTCAGGGCAGATGTCCCTGGCATGTTGTCCCTCGTCTTTAGCTGTGCTCAAATTGTTAAGCTTCATGGCACTGAGTGAACTTGCTTCTGAACTGTCCCTCCGACACCTCTCTGTGCTCATACCACACTTGTTCCCATTTCCTTGGCCTGATATCCCACACAGAGAGTAAGGAATGTCACTTAGTAAGTCAGAAGAGTGATAAATATTCTAGGTGGGCAGCTTGTATGCTGAGCCAATTCTACAGTCTGCTGATACAGTCCTTCACACAGTTTTGGTTGTGAGTGTATTCAGTGTGGCTCACAAGAGGAGGGAAGACTCTCCTGATACGTGTTTCCTCTGGGGCAGGAGAGTGATGTTAGTTGATGAGCATGCTGTGTGTAGCATGTGCAGCACCTCTCTCGTCTCCAGGTCTGCTCATTTGGTTTTTGACTGTACTTTTCCCTCCCATCTCTTCTTGCCCAGTGCCTCCCCAGGATGCAGAACCTTCTGACCATGGTCAGACTGAACTTCAGTAGCTCTGGGGAGGATGTCTGGCATCCCAGCAACAGTGGACTTCATTTCTGATATCTTATCCCTGCATCTCGGGGCATGGTGCCACTGGAAAACTGTCTTTTTGGGTGCATTCAGAGAGCAGAGTGCACTATTCAGGTTCATTATTTGGTGTTCCTTCTGGTTACCTCCTCCTGCATGTTTTCTTTCCTTTAATCCAATGCCCTCTTTTTCTGTTTCATGTGCCCCACAGGCGTTTGTGGGGTTTTTTGCCCTCTTGGCTGTTTACTGTGTTCTCCTTCTTCGTTACATGGAGGAGAAACTACTAAACTTTGTTAGCAGTAGCCATAAACATGTTTTTAACAGGGGCAACCAGTAGGAACGTAAAATGTGTCCATGATATGCCTCATGGACTGGATTAGCCGTGCAGTTCTTTATATTTTCTTGGAGGGGAATTGGTTAATGTTAATTTAAGAAATGGTATAGTCTCAACTGTGATCTAAACCAGGAAAATTGCTTTGAGACTGTCACTCAAAATGTTTGCTTCCTCTGTAGGAGAATTCTTCAGCTAATGTGCCCTTTGGTGGATGATTGTCTAGATGTCTCATCAGTCTGGAAAGGCTTGATTTAGTGCTATGTACTCTGGAGAGTTTATTTTGAAATAGTTACTGAAGCAACAGCCTTCTAAAATGCTGCACTGTTAGGATAGAAGGAATTAAAATGTTTAGCAATCCTCCAAAAGGGAAGATTGAAAAAAAAATATGTTCTGTTCTCTAAGGCTGTTTGAAAGCGTTGGTGAGACTGTTGTAGAAGACTTGTTTACTTCATAATTTTCTTCTTCAAAAATTTTATACTCTAGTTTAAATTGTGGACATTTTTTAGGCTGAAATATTGTCAAAACCAAATGTTTTATTCTGGAAACTACTGTATGTTATCCTTCATCGTCTGCTATAAAACCATTGCCTTTTTAACTGGTGATGAATCCTGCCATCTCAAGATGGGCTGCATCTTGAGATAGTCACCTCAGGACTGTAGCTCCCATGGAGCAATAAGGTGCTATTACACAAGCAAAATAATTTTACTTTTTTGAGAAGTGTTTTGCAAGTCTCTCTTCTTTGTGCCAAGAACTCAGGGATGTTACTGTTTACCCTTTGCCAGAAAACTGCAAAGAAAATGTTTTCAAGAGGTCAGATTTCCTTAATGCGTTGTAATCCTGCGGCATTGTAGTGGTTTTACTTTATATAATTTTCTTTCTTAATCTGAAGTCTTCAGATGAGTTGTGTCAACACAGCAGCTACACTTAACTAAGTTATTGTATTAATTTGAAATCATGTGTCACTGATAAATCAGCTGATTAATCAAATGTTACAGAATGTCCTTTCGAAATATAAGGGTTTGCCTTTCTCCAGGTCTTCATGCCTTTCCTGCTCTGTTCTTGTACTCAGCTATCACAAAAAGCCTTTTGTTGTTCATTTGACTGTTAAACTCTGCTTGTTTTATGCTTCATCAAACTCTTAATGAGCCCAAGGTCTATAATATCAAAAGTCTGGATCTCCAAGGGTCAGAGAAGCTAACAGATTTCGTAAAGCTATAGGGATCAACCAGCATACAGGAAAACATGCCAGGCAGTCAAGACTTTTTTTTTGTTTTGTTTTGATGATAGAGGACAATGGTGGTGAATTCCTTATTATGCATTCATGCAAACCATAATGATAACTTACAAGGTGTGGTGCTTTCTCACAGTCAGTATCTGCTGGTGAATTCAGCTATCAGGCATAGTACTTTGGTTCTAGACTTTCTTTAAAGCAGGGAATTTCAGAAAGATGAAATATGACAAAGTTGGAAGAGAGGGTAGTGAAAGGAAAGGATGAGGTGTCTTGAGTAGGTTCAAGATGCATAGGTCAGACTTGACCCAGCAGGCCAGTGCACCAAGCTAGCTGGTCTCAGCTGTTCCGTTTCCGTTGGTGTCACAGGAAAGGTGGATTTTGTAGGGAAGACTCTTAAATGGACTGGGAATAAAGTGCTGTGAGATTAACACAGTAAGTTAAGTGTTCATTTCTTATGCTGAAATTAAAGATGAATTGCCTTACAGTGCTGTGCTAATGAAGGCAATTCAGGAAATGATTCACAAGAGTGGGTAGCTGAGCCTGGCCCTTCTAGCAGCTGTCTTAGCACAATCTAGGTTGACTTATTTACTAGAATTTTGCTTTATTTGCTACAGTCTTGAAATAGCAGCAATTGTAAATGCTCTTAATTCCTGTGACCGAATGGAGTCCTCTGACACCTGACAAGAATGGGAACAACCTTCAGACTATCTACGAAGTGACTTTGGCTTGTATTTAGGAAAGTTTCTTTACAGTGGTATGGGCTAGAAGGATTTTTCAGTGCTGTAAAGTAAATGCTAGACTGTGTAACACAATAGTGGCATTTAGTGTTAAGTTACACCATGTATTGCACAATTTTACTGAGCTTTGTTGCTCCCTTCCATCATGTAGGCTCCAATATGGAGGCAATATCTGTAGTAAGTATCAGGGCATCTGAGAGCAAATAGATTCTGTGATCCTGTTCTCAAATGCTGTAATGACTTAAAATATGTAATATGGTTTTTTCAGTTACAAAAAACTATATTCTTCTGTTTTCTGAATAGAAGTACAAAAGATATTAGTATTCCCTTTTGATGGCATAGCTTCTGCTATGCAAATACAAGTTGCTGTGACATATTGGAGTTTATGCCACTGTTATGCACAGCAAACTCATGCAGTGTCTATGGAGTTTCAGTTGTCACAGAAAATCTTTAGGTGGCAAGAACAAGGTCACAAGTGCGAGATTAACTGACACACAGCAGGCCTTGTTGTGGAAAGGAATGTTCGGCAGGCAGTAACTTTTTTATAACCTAGTAATATTCAGGTACTACAGAACAAAATCTCCTTTTTGTGAAGGTCCTTAAAAATGGTGGGGGTATGAACCCTAGCCACCTCCTTCAACTCTGGCTTCAAAAGGGCTTTTCTTTAGAGGTGGAGGGGGAGGAAAACCCTGTTGGGTTGACCAGCCTTTTGGTAACTATGTTCTAATTTGTGACAACTTACTAGAGCACTGAAATTGAGCAGTAGCCCGTTGCTGGAGTGTGTTCTCACCTGCAGGATCTAGTTCTTAGAATGGTTATGGGATAGGAAAGCTAGTGGTGGAAATAAGCTGTGACCTTCTCTGAGGCAAAGCCTTGACTGTAAGGAGTTAAAACTTGGGAGAGGAATGAACTGAGGTCAGCAGCACAAATAGTCTGTTCAGTAAATAATTTTCTTTGCATACTGACTCCATTCTTTCACTCATTATTTGCTCCACTTATTCTTTTTCCCTTCCTACACACACACACAACACACCCACAGAAACGTGCCCCCGTGTGATTTTTCTGGCTTTATTATTCTCTCTTGCCCTAGTTATCACCTTCCAGCGGCCAGTTGTCACTGTGAACCGCCCTCTGGCTAAGGGAGCCGTAGATGATAGGTTTACTGTGAAAGAACCACCCTCAGTCTGGGATGGACACCTATGTTCAGCTTAGAAGATGCAAGGCTGTTTTATAGCTGCTCCTGTGAGTCTGCTTGCTCTGAGCACTGCAGTGGCTATACAGAATGCAGCACGCAGGAGGGAGAATGCTGTTCAGCCATGCACGGAAGAATTAAGAGCTGTTGCTTGCCTTTTTCCCCCTCTTGGTGACAGGCTACCAGCTCCTGGGTGAGTGAACATCTAGTACGTGGCATGCGTTGTTCCAAGATTGGTGGGGAAATCCATGAAATAGCTGCGCTGTTAGTGAGAATTTGGATACATGTAGGACGAAGCATTGGTTAGTGCTGGAGCCTGCAAAACATAGCAGGCTTTGATGCTGGTGGTTGGATATGATGCTATGAAAAAAGAAAAAGCTTTTAAAGATCCTGTGTCTGAGGATCTACAGAAACCAGCTAGAGGAAAAAGTAGGATTTTGTGGGTTGTGTGACCTTGAATGTCTGAAATAATGCATGTGAGACTGGTATTTACAAAAATATTTTCTGGGAGGCCCTTTTGTTAGATGGGAGCACTTGGCATGTTCAGAGATTCATTTTGATTTTTCAGTGAAGTGTAATAGCTGCTACTTGTCACCTTTGTATATGATCTTGTAAATGCTGCTATCTGAGGCTCCTAAAAGATGTGCCAGATCTCTCTTTGTGGGTGATCTTGTAAATGCTGCTATCCCCAGTCTCTTGAAGGATGTGCCAGGTCTCTCTTTGTGGGTATTAAAACAGACTTTAAAACCCCCGACAGACAGGATGAAATAGATATTTAGCAGGTGTACTGTAGCATGACAACTATTGAGAAGACAGCCCATGTATAATCATTAATATATCCTTCTGGGCTGAAGGGGGGCTTCGGTTCTGCACCACTTGGCAAACTACAGTCCAATAATTCTTGCCTGCTGTTGGAGTGCAGCCTCTGTGTTTCTTCCCTTTCCCTTAGGGCACTGCTGTCTGTTTCATTCTGCTGGGATTTTTATGCGTTCCATTGTGTTTTCTTAAATAAAAAGGCAACTCTAGAAACAAACAAACAAACAAAAAATTCCTTTCTTGCTTGACTTGTGTTTTTCACTTAAAAATGATTTTCCTTTCCCTGGTATGGTGGTATTATTAAAACCAGGACTTTTCTCAGCTGAGCTCTGTTACTACAGAGCCAGTGGGGTAAAATGAGTATAGTGCTTGCTATGAGAGTTATGCTTTTCCCCTTTGGTGTAAATATTGATAGTAGTGAAGTTACAGATCTGAAGATTCTAAATCAAGACAACTGTTCCTTGTTCTCTAAACAGACTGTAGATACAGCTTTCCTATAGCCACATTGTTCGGTGAAATGCACTCCTTTTCAGTAAATAGACAGGCTTTTAAGGCCCTCAGGTTCTTAAGATCTGAAACAATAGGAGCAATGATTAAAGCTAAATGCATGAGGGTAACAGTTGCAGAGGAGGGATGTCTTTGGAGTGTCTCAGGCAGTGCCCCACCTCTAGCTGCCTGTTGTGGGTTTTTAAAATTTTTTTTGGTTTGGTTTGGTTTTTTTGTCCTAGGGTGCTGTGTCCTCTTGTCCCACAGCGCAGCTGTCTGGGTGTGCATGAAGACTGATCAGAAAACTGATCTGGCTCTAAAAATAGCCTCGTTGGAATAAAAGATAGTGAACCTGGTCAGGTTTACTGTGGTGTCCCATAGCTGTTGTAATGGTAGTCGGGTGGGGATGATTTGGTGATAAAGTGAATCATAGAATTGTGAAGGTGGGGCTGCTGTCCGTGCTTCTTGATGTATGGGAGGAAGCAGAGTCAATGACAAAGAAAAATTGTTGCCTGATGATTTTGTATTTGGGTGGACGTACTTCATGCCTGTGGAGAAAAGGGAGGAATGTTCTAAGAACTGTTGATAAACTATAGCTTCTATGAAAAACAGAGGCAATGGATCAGCTCAGCTTAATGAAGGAGAGAAAATACAGCTAGTGCGCAGATGAGATGCTGTAAAATCACTGTTTATCTTGAACCATTATTCTTATTTTTCTGGTGCAGGGTTTTAGTTACTAGGCTCCTGTTCTGACAATGTGCTATGTCTTTAGGGCCCCAACTAAGAGACAGATGGAGCAGTACTGAGAGAAGGTAGTTGTTCTGCTAGCTGATGTCTTGTTTTCCCTGTTAGCTCAGTGAACTAACTTCTTCAGGTGTGCTTGTGCACTTGTGAACACGGTCACTTCTGTCTATATCTAGTTTTATAAAGAAAAATCACCTCTCTCCCTGTACATGATGTCATGTATTTGTAGTAGCAAAATGTATTCTAATTGCTCATTTGTTATAACTACTGAATATGTGAAAAACTCAAGGCTTCTAATAATTGAAGAACTGACTGTGTTTTCTTTTTATTTGGCAGTTAGGAGCAGCTCTTTGTAAAATGCTTGGAGGATTAAAAAGTTTTTTTCTTTCCTTTTTAGTAGCTAGTTTTGAGATTGATACCATTTGGGTTACACTGAGATTTCTAGCCAGGTAGCACCTCTTTTACGGTTCTTTCAAAGGGCTTTTGCACTGATTCAGAATGGCAACTTTTGCAGTGGTGTGGCCTTCGGATGGTGCTTTCACATAAAGATCGATAGAGGCAGGACTGTATCAGAACTCTTTGTGAAGTGGTTGGGTGGGATTGGCTTAAGCCCTCACTGTACTTGGCGAATGAGAGGAGCTGATTTCTCTTCTTATAAATGAACGGCTACTTCAAGAGATGGAATTTCTTGCCTCTCTGCAAAGAGTCTTGAAATAAAATGCCCTGCCTGCTCTGTGAAGGAGGAGCATAAACCAGATGTAGTCTTAAAATAAATGCTAATGAAATATATGAGGCCTACCTTGATGAGTCTGAACACAACTCACCTTTACAGGGCCTAAAACAGAAATTGAAAGGAAGTAAAAATTGGAAAGGAAGGACCCAGCAGTCTTTCCTGTTTCACAGAACTTGCATGTGAACTGGGGTGGAGTATGCAAGAGAATGATATTGACAGCTGATTCTCTGTCTTTCTCCTGTACTTTGCTCTCTAGTTTAGATAGGTATTTGCAGCATTGCAGGATTTCTGTCTGTAGCCTGTTCTTATCTAGGTGAGTGGCATTACCTTTTAAATGGGTGAAAATACTATTGATCTAATGTTATACTGAAGTTCTTTCATCTCTAACTGTTCCGGCACTTTACAAAGGGGATAAAAGTCCATGTCCCCTCTATTTTTGAAGGCAGATAAATGAAGTGCAGTGTTACTGTATTGTAGTTGACCTTCATAAGCTTAGACACAGCTAGAATAAGAATCTAGGCCTCTTCCTGTTCCTGGGATCAGTACATTAAGAGGGAATTTTTCATTATCTTGCAGATGTGATATACATGTTTATGGACATGAACAGCAACTAATGAATATTTATTCATATAGTAATGAAGCTCTACATATGTTTTTGCATGCGCATGTGTGTATGGATTTGCAAGATAGCAGTGTGGGTGTGAATAGGTGCCGGTCTGAGAAAATTGTGATAACCTGTAACAGTGCTGCTTGGCACACACTGTGTACAAACACATATTTGCAAAACAGTATTAAAAAGCAAAATAAAAACTTCCACCTTCCCTTTTCAAAAGAGCCGTGAAACCTTAGGGGCTTTTTAAGCGCAACTAGCACTTGCTGAAAATTTTAATATAAAACTTCTATTTCCTATCTTTGAGTTTCTGAATGGGAACCACTGTTTATATTCCCAAGTAGTCAAGCTTAGTAATGGTGTAGATGGGAAAGTGCATGGTGTTAGTGTGATCCTTAACAACCCTTTTTTAGTATACTCTGCAATTTAGAATTTAGATGGCTGGTGTTGCAGTTACCAGCTTCATTGGGCTGCACGTTTTTGGGTGCTTCCAGGGATGTATGCATTAAGCCTGTTCTGTGACAAAGGTGCCCCCTCCACCTCTGCTTGTTTTTTTCCAGAGATTGATGATGCACAGTTACATTACAAAATCTGATCTGCCAGAAGTTGGGATTTAGTTACAAGAATGCTT
>WAAB01008694.1:0-10194 GCA_013389865.1 Piaya cayana
GAATCATAACCCACATTTTCCTTTGGTAGGCCTTCTACAACCAGAGCCTTGTATCTGTTGTGCAGAGGCATCTGGGGAGGTGTGGGCAAGCAGGGAGGTTGTTTTCTGCACCATTACTGGACCTGCTTCCACTCACTACTTCCCTTTAAGTCCCTGTCTACATCCTGGTGGGGGAAGGATACCAAATTCCTTTGATCAGGGGCTTTTTTTTAATGGTGGTTGTCTCTGTTCCTGTATCAGGGAGCTCAGGGTGTGGTTCCACCAGTCAATTTCTTGCTCAGACTCTCTGATGCTCCTTAGCCTCTCTGCTTCCGCTCACAGCTCTGCCACCAGGCTGAGAAGATATTCCACCTGTTTGCACCTTACATAGATGTTGCCCCTGCTGCCCTCTGTTTCCAGCACAAGCTGGTGGCAAACCCTGCTGCCAGAGACCTGGATGGCGGCATGTTTTCCTGGGGGCTCAGTCTGGGCTAACAAATCCCTTCTGGCAGATGCAGACGATGCAGCCTCCTGCCGGGTGGGCACCGTGGCTGGCCTCCCTCTCAAAGAATGAACTCACCTCCTGAGCATGGAGGCTGCATCCTTCTTGCGTGCCCTGCCTTTGTAAACTGCTCTCACAAACTGCCAAACCTGCCTTTCTGATGAGGCCCAGCCATGTTTAAGCACTCCTGCTCCCTGCGCTCCTAGGGGGGCATTTATATCTCCAACGGCTACTTCCAGGACCACCTGCCCCACAACATCAGCCACGTGACACGTCAGGGGACCAAAAGTCAGGAGACACCTACCCTCACTCCATCCTGGAGGATTCTTTTGCTCCACAGAGGTTGGACTTGATGATCCTGCGGGTCCTTTCCAGCTTTGTGATTCTATGATTTCTGCCTCGATCTAGCATTTACTAGATCTAGCCTTGATCTAGATCTAGCCTCGACTAGATTTCTGCCTCAATTTAGTACTTACACAGCTTCCCCAGCTGCATCATTTACTGTGTCTGCTGCCGTATCTCACTGATTGAGCATTGCTGCTGGCTTTGCCATATTTGAATAGTTATGAGCTATTCAAAGCTGCAGACAAAATACTCTGCGAGATAGTCTTGCACTGCAAATTAATCTAATTTTATCTTTTATGGAGAAGAAAATAGGTTTTGAGGGACAGACTCTTCAGCCCTGGAGCTTCACTTCACTGAAAGAAAATTTTCTCTTTAATAAAACCATATNTCCACTTATATCCAATTAGACACAAGCAGTGCTTGTCACTAAAACATTTATTTAAATAGTTCATGAAAATACATTCATTTTACTGGATAATTTCCAATTTCAATACCCTGTGTTCAGTGGGGCAGCTTTTATGCTAATATTTCAAACTCCTGTGACTACTCAAAATTGTCATAATTATTTTTTTCCATAAGTATTTTCTTAAATGTACTAAAAAAAAAAATTAGTTTCAGTACATTTCCTTTTCAAAAATATATTATTTTAAAATGTTCTGGAGAAATTATTACTCTTGAAAGGAAAGATGGAGCATATCATATAAGGCAGTTTGTTTGTCTTTGTTTTACAAAGATCCAAGTTGTGCATAACAGCCAGGAATTACTAAGAAACTTGTTGTTCACTCAATAATTTATAATGAGTGCAGAGCTAGTCAATCTTCTGTTTTCAGGGCATGATGTATTTTCCCACAGGTTTCTTTATGTTTATATTACCTTTATTTACCAATGTTCCCCTGAGATATTTTAGTAATAACTGAATTGTTAATATGTGGACTTTTTCAAAATAGTCATCTCATTCAGAAACAGTTTAATCTCTAGACAAAAATCTCTACCACATCCCAGGAGATCTTTGTATAACTGAAGCACAAATGTATGCTTTGCATTGCTCTTTAATTCTGTCACCTATAACTGTGTACACAACTGAGTTTCACAGTAAATATATATTTTTTTTACATTAAAATGCTGCATATTTATAATTTAATTGTGATGCCATGTTTACAAATCAATTGTATTATCATGATAAGAAATGTGTTTTTTCTGAAGAGATGTTGCAGAGACTACCATTGAAAACACCATAATTTAGTTGAGTGGAAAAGGGTACTCTTAGTAGTCGGTTCATTTTGATTCAGTGCTTTCTTTCCAAACTCATATTGTATCACACTAAAAATAAAGTGTTACAATAAGATTTCAAGACTTCTTGACCTTTTAAAATTTACTTTAGAGTGAGAAGTATAATTGAGATAGATTCGTTAATGACAACTGCTTTGGAAAAGATACTATTCCTTAACATTATTGCAGCATTTCAAAAGAGCATTTTATGAAAAGGTAGTAAAGACATTTTGTGCATTATTCACATAAGCACTCATCTTGAAATCTTCCTGGAAAGATTTAACCATGGAAGTCCTTACCCACAGGACACTGAAGGGTTGTTTACAGATAGCTTTGAAGAGATGGTTAATAAACTATTGTTTAAATTAATTACTCTATTTTCTGCTGTGATGGGTTTGATTTTGGACCCTTCTGAATAGCCAGGTTGTGGCTGAGAAAGAACTACATCTCCCAGTATTCCATGCGATTTTCTACGTAAATCTGGGGTATAAATCAGAGAGTCAGACACTCCTCCCTCTCTCTTCCTCTTCCAGTCACCGTGTGAGAAAGGTCTGCTTTGATGTCGGTTGCTCATCTGTGGGACTCAGGCCCAGTGAAGCCTTGTGGGCTCTGAGTGGCGCAGAGTACCAGGGAGTCATTGATTAATGAAGTTCTGCTACCTGAGGAGAGTAAGGGGGCCCGGGGAGCGTGTGGTGCTGCTGTCGGCTGCTTGTCTGTGGGAGTCAGGCCCAGTGAAGCCTTGTGGACTCTGAGCGGCATGGAGTGCTGGGTGGTTGATTAATGAAGTCCTCCTATCTAAAAGGAGAGTGGTGATTTTCTCTCTTGTTGACTTTTATTGATCTGTTTCTGGATTCTTAATTTCCCTTCGTGGCAGGGGGAGGTTTCTTTTTGGGGTCTCTGATTCTATGTATATGGTATTTTAGTTGCATATAAGTGTTAATACATGAGTATATAATCATACAGCTTTGGTCGGCTTGTTTTCAGCATTTTCAGTCTTTCTTTCCTTCTACCTTTCCCTTGGGCTCATACAGGGGGATGGGGGGAGGAGGAAAGACTGCACTACTGTGAAGTTTGGATGTTCGAAGGGGGTTCCACTCAAACTGTCATATCTGCATGGAGAAAGACTACAATGTAGTCTGTCATTAAAGTAGTACCTGCTTGGAGAATGATTTTATGTTGCAGAACAGCTGAACAAAAGCTCCTTATCTTGTTTGAAGTAATGAGTAAATTCTAAGAGCTGGAATGCCTTTGTAATTCTGTGGTGCAGAGTTTCTCAAAAGAGGTTCCAGAGGAACACATGGTTGCTAAAGGAAAGACAGAACTCAAAGGTGACTCATGAGTTCTTCACTGCTTGTGTTCCTGGGCTCTCTTGTGAATGGTAATCACTACAGAACATTCTGTGGCCACTTTGATTGGGTTTTGTTCCATCTTTTGTCAAAGTAAAAAGACAAATAAGCTTGTTTACCCTGATTAACAATTAAAAACAGTTATGAAGAGAAAACATCAAACATCACTAATTTCTCTTTCAATAGTAAGTTTTCTGATTGGCTAGTTCCCAAGAGGCACAGCAATCCCCCCGCCTTGCCATACTACTAATTGCTATCTCAAACTATCCTCTTCTTACCATTTCAATTTAATATTCCCACAGAATGCTGTAAAACTGCAAGTTTATGTTTATTTTTTTCTTGTGTCTTGAGAAGAACAGAGTTTGGTACCATTTCAAAACCTGCAGGCAGGCAGGGAGTCTTCTTATCCCAGCTGACCTGCAGACAAGCCATGTTCTGCCCATTTCTGTTTATGTATTTTGAAGAGTTGTGCCCAATATCCTTTTTATTCAAGTTTGTACATAGTCATGCAAGGGATAGTTCAAATTAAAAATGACAGTGTTTTAATTCTAAACAGGATTTTTTTGGTTTAGGACATTCAATAGGAATTTTTTTTTAATACATATATCTCAAAATGGCAGTGCCAATTCTATTGAAATGTCTTTCCAAAATAATGACCTTTAAATAACGTATGAGGCTACAGTTGATCTCTGTTGACAAAGCCTTGAGAGCTTTTCTTGATAGGATTCCGCTTCAAAGCAAACAATCTGAGTTACACATGAAGAGAGCTTACGTTCTTTTAGCTTACAGTTCAATCTGGCTTTAAATTGCTTGGCTCCATATTGAACTTTTACTAAATTTCTGCTCTAGTTACTTCAAGCGTAACAGTCATCACATCAGAGGTCTGAAGAGCACTAACCAGTGTGCCATATAAAAAAATATTATAGACAGTTATTGCAGAACAGCAGTTAATTAGATACTGTGCCAATCAAACACGTGTCATATTGTATCAAATGGCAATATAAATTAGCCAAGTAGTCTAAAAATTTGTTCTCTTATGAAAAAGAATTGATGTTTAGTAAGGCATCAATGTCTGTCAGTAACTGAGTAGTCTACAATATCTTACCGTAATGTTTCCTATTCAGGAAAGATGTTAAAATGGATAAAGTTTATGTAGTATGAATTACAAGAAACATTGTGCAACATAGGATAAATTCAGAACTGCACAAGATAGTCTTATATTTGTTGTTTATTTTTACCCAAATCATGATGTATTTCTAGGCATGGTGAAACCAGTGAGAGGCCCTAATTTGCCATACCTCAAATCAACTGAAAAAATATATTGAAAGAAACACTTTCATGGTTCCTAATTATCATTATTTTACTTCAATTCACTACTCAACTGCAGTCTGATACAACACTTCCTTAACAATCAATAAATGTTGCCATGTACATAGTATCTGAAAGTCATCATTTTAGACAATCTCAAACTTTTGTGAAAAACAGTAGGAATGAAAATAATGTTTCCAACATTGAACCAGCTAAAGATAAAACAGAACACTTTTCACGTAAACATTTGGTAGGATTACAAAGCATGCTTGTGGTTTCTCATTACAGAAAACAATCATAGAAGTACATTAATAGAAGGTTTAAAAATGAATATAAATAATTTCAAAAGACAGAATAAATCACTATTTATAAAAGTGGACAATGTATAATTTGCTTTTTTTCCTGCTTAAATATAGAAATATGTAGAAACACCTTAGTATACTGTTGCTAATGGAACTGCTTGAAGGTCAGAAAATATCTTGGAAAGCTATTGTGTGAAACCCATTTATAACAGAAACTCCAGCAAGCTTTTGTGACCTCCAGTAAACATCAGCACTACTTGAATGATCTCCATGTATAGCATGGTAGGGAAGGCTCAGAATTTTTTCTAGACATTCACCACTTGAAATTTTAAAATCAGTCTTTATGTCAACACTGCAATGAAGTAATTCTCTAAATAATTGAGTCCTGCTTCCTACAAAAGTCTGATCAAATTGATTTGCTAAGGCTGACCAGCAAACCACTGAATGTGAAGTCCAGATATCAATCTGTGCTGTTTTTCTGAGTTTTACAAAGCCTTAATCTGAAACCCTTCCAATTTAAATAGTTCTATGATTTCATTGAAAAGAGTTGATGTCGAACATTATTTATTTCACCATCTTTTAATTTCATGCAATTGTATATTAGCATTGAAATTTTTTAGAAGAGATGATTTAGAGCTATTTCACTGAGTCTGAGGCTCTGCTGGTGAACACAGAACAGAGTTCCAAGTTCTGCACAGCAATGTATGGTTTGCTAAAAAAAAATCTATCAATTTTAGTTTCTGTGCCTGTTTATTTTAGCAGCTTGTTAGCCATTACAACACTATATCTGTGTATGTCCTCTCTGGGTTGCCACTTTAAAATAAAGATTTCTGATAGAGAAATCTATCTGCTCGTTACTATGAGATTTAAGTACAGATTTTAAACAGTCATTTTGATCTGAGAAAGCCTTTCTCCCCCACCCCCAAAAAAACCCTTTTTAATTGGTTGTGTAAATTTAACCAAGTTAACTTCTAATATCTGCGAGAACCTGTACTCTCTGCTCCAGTTACTCTCATTAAATTCTGCTTTTTACAGGCTAGCCCAAACCTACCAAATGCCCACGTGCAGGAAGAACCAGCACTACCTTCTGCTCCACCACTGCTCCTTTGCTCTCAAACTTCCAAACAACAATAAATGTTTACAATTAAGAAGGAAGGTTCAAATATCAGAAAAAAAGCGCTGAGCAGTACATATTTCTTTCCATGAAAAACTAAGTGACACAATGCTTACTGTGATCCCAGTAGTTGTCTTACTCATTTCCACAAGAGTGCAGGGCAGACAATATGCTCTAAAATGCAAACTAGCTTTTTTTTCTTCATCAGGGGATCACCTGGTAGATCAAATACTCTATTTTCAGAGTAATAGCAAATTGTATGATTAGATCCATCAAGTCTACTAAGTCAGGTTTCATATTTTTGTTTAAATACTCTGGTATCAGCCTAAATAACCCATAACTATTTTGGATATTCACTTTTTTTTTTTTTGAAACTGGTTCTCCATAGACTGCTATTTAAGTATTTGGCAATGCAATCAAACATCAGTAACCCTAAGCAGAATGGGTCATGATGACAAAAAGAAGGTATGGATATTCTAGGTAGGTAACTAACCTGGTGGCTGAGGTCATTTAAAGAGGCAATATTTTGATGTCATGAGAGAAAAGAAGCCAGCACTGAAAAAATAAAGGCAATTTGCATGGAAAAAAGAGTTCCTGTATCAGAAAAATAAAAAGAGGGTGAAGAACAATGCTTCACAGGGTGTTATAGATAAACTGCCTTTGCTTTCATATCTTTTTAAATAAAATATTATTTTTCTTATATCCTCAGTCATTTAGTGTTTTATTTAATTGTTGTTTGGGTTTTAATTTAATAAATTGCAATATGTCCTTTCTTTAAAGGCAATTAAATTTTATTTTGAAAGTCACCTTTAAAATAACCATCTTCTTTCCAAGTCTTCACAACACACATCAAGCTACTTCTTCAGGAAAATATTATCTCCACCTTTGCACTTAATGTATATATAGATATAATAAGTCCTGCATATTTTGATAAATTGAAAAAGTTCCCATTTGAAGGTAGAACGTTAGACTATTACATAATATAAAACTTCTGGGGCATGCATACTGATTCTATTGAATCTCTCAATACGTAATGTTCTTCATAAAACAATCTAAATTCATCTTTTCATTGTATTTCAACCATTCAGTATTCAACACTTGGATAATGGTTTCCAAATGCTTTCACAAAACTCACCACACTCGCTTAGAGAAAGTCTTATGCTAAGTTAAGATAACTTTATCCACCGAAATAAATGTATTAAGAAAAGTATTTGAATCATTATTAAACATGTTCTGATAATAACATAAAATATGTTTCTTCTTCTATACTGTTCCAAGGTGTACATTCTTTCATCTTCCCTGACTTTATTAACTTAAAGATATTTGAAAAATGTGACTGGGGAATGATGACATGAAGTATGAAATTAATCTGGATTTTGCAATGGAAGGGATTATTAAAACTTCTCTAGTATAAGCCCCAGTAATCTGAGGAGATACACTTTTCTCTTTCCATGAATCCAAGACTGGCAAAGTGAAATAGCTCCTGTACTTTTAAAATTATTAAGGCAAATAAAGAATACCAGTTAATTACTTCTGTTTGTAGAACCTTCATGAACAAACAGCAACTTGCTGTCTAGTACCCTTATTGTATCTTGCACCGTGTAAACAGGGAAATGTCAATGAGTATTTAGCCTTTTTCTGTAGTGATGGAAAAGTACAGAGAGTATTGCCTTCCACTACTAATGTGCACTTTATCTAAGACACACAGCAATGGGAATTAAGATGAAGTAGGTGTGGCCTGTTGGGGTACTAGATTCCAAAGTGCACCTCTAATATGTTAATGTGGAGGCATCTTGGAGACAGTCACAGTTCTTTGTCTCACTATTAGTGGATTCTTCACTTTTTGATGTGATACTTTTAGTCCAGGAATTCAGAAAGCCTCCATCGCTGCTTTCTCTCCCACAGCATTTATTTTCTGGGAAACATAAAAATGCTCCAAGAGCTGACATTTGTCATTCCAGTATCATCAGACAGCTTTGAAGGCTTTCTTCTGTCATCTCCCCTGCAGTGCAGAGTTTCCAACGGCATTGTACCACACACTAATTCCTTTTGCCATGTGACAAACAAAAACAATAAACAAATTTCTTAAGGGATGGCCCCAGGTCCTAAGCTGAATGTCTGTGATAGTCTGTGCTGGGTCCATGTTAAGTTAGCTTGTTTCTCACTTAAACTTCCTCCAAAAAATACAATTCAGGTTTTTGGTTTGGGTTTGTTTTTTTTTTTTCTGTGAGAGAAAAACTTTGTAAATTACTGTTTAGCCAATTTTGGATTAGCTGGAGAAAAAACCTGCTACTTGCCTTTCTGGCAAAAATTCAGTTATAGTTATAAAGGTCAAATCTAATCTGTTGCTCAGTTAATAACTCCAGATTTTGTCTTTAGTCAAAGCATTTTCAGCCATGTTAAAACTGAGAATGCAGCCTAGACATGCCTACTGTTGCTCCTCTTTTTCACTCAAGATGTTTCTTATATATCTCCAACTTTGCTTACTTTTTAAAATCTGGACATGTTCTCATTATTTTTTGCTGGCATCTTACTATTCATTTCAGTTCTTTCTTCTCTCTTTGGGACTGAGAACATTGTTCTGATTGTGCATCTCAACCTGCCCAGGTCCCTAACCCTGTACCTGATTGTTGATCCACAAATAGAAACCTGATTGCCAAGACTGCGAAATTCTGAACTTCTGGGTGATATGATGACATGCTATGTTATCTATTTGATAATAAAACATCAAAATCTACATTAATCTTAAGGTATGAACCTGATTATCTAGGTTGAAAGCATTTCTTCGATTTATATTTGAATCAAGGATATGCGAAAACTATAATAAACTTCACTTTCTTTTCCCCTTCCCCACCAGTTAAATCATAAATATATAGAATCATAGAATGGTTTGTGTTGGAAGGGACCTTAAAGATTATCTTGTTCCAACCCCCTTGACATGGGCAGTGACACTTCCACTAAGTCAGGTTGCCCAAAGCTTCATCCAACCTGGTCTTGAACACCTCCAGATATGAGGCATCCACTACTTCTCTGTGCAACCCATTCCAGTGCCTCACCATCCTTGTAGTAAAAAATTTATTCCTAATATCTAATCTAAATCTCCCCTCTTCAAGCTTGAAACCATTCCCCTCATCCTCTCACTCTGTTCCCTGATAAAATTCCCCTCCCCACTTGTCCTGTAGGCACCCTTCAGGTCCTGAAAGGCTGCTATGAAGCCACCCTGGAGCCTTGTCTTCTCTAGGCTGAACATCCCCAACAGTCTCAGCCTGTCCTCATAGCTGAGGTGCTCCAGCCCTCTAATTGTCTTTGTGGCCTTCCTCTGAGATCTATGTCCTTCATGTGTTGAGGACTCCAGAACTGAATGCAGTTCTTCAAATAATGTCTCACAAGAGCAGAGCAGAGAACAGAATAATTTCTCTCAACCTCTTAGTTACTCTTCCTTTGGTGCAGTCCAAGATATGGTTGGCTTTCTGGGCTGCAAGCACACATTGCTGGCTCATTTTGTGCTTCTCATCTACCAGCATTCTGAAGTCCTTCTCTTCATGGCTGCTTTCAATCCATTCTGAGCTCAGCCTATAATTTTGCTTGGGATTGCCCTGACCCAGGTGCAGGACCTTGCACTTGGCCTTGTTAAACTTCATGAGGCTAGCGCAGTCCCACCTCTCCAGCCTGCCAAGGTCCCTCTAGATGGCAACCCTTCCCTCCAGCATAGGAACTCCTTTCAATTCAGTAAGGATTTAATTTTAAAAAAGACAAAATATGTCCAATGGTATATGCCCAAATATATTCAATGGTATAACATCATAAGCAGTAAATGACATTTGAGGGTAGGAAGGCCCTGCAAAGGGATCTGGACAGACTGGACCGCTGGGCAGAGTCCAACGGCATGAGGTTTAACACAGCCAAATGCCGAGTCCTGCACTTGGGGCACAACAACCCTATGCAGAGCTACAGACTGGGTGAGGTCTGTTTGGAGAGCTGCCAGGAGGAGAGGGACCTGGGGGTGTTGGTCGACAGCCGGCTGAACAT
>WAAB01008694.1:10506-37161 GCA_013389865.1 Piaya cayana
GGCCTTGTTAAACTTCATGAGGCTAGCACAGTCCCACCTCTCCAGTCTGCCAAGGTCCCTCTAGATGGCAACCCTTCCCTCCAGCATAGGAACTCCTTTCTTTTCAGTAAGGATTTAATTTCAAAAAAGACAAAATATGTCCAATAGTATATGTCCAAATATATTCAATGATATAACATCATAAACAGTAAATGACATTTCTCCTTTCACCATATGAAGCACTAAGGAAGATTAAAAAAAAAAAAAGTTAAGGCAGAGTTTGAAACTGAGGCAAAACTATGTGACAGAATTTCAAGTATTTTGATAAAATAATCCTCAAAGTGGCAGGTTGTTTACCTAAGTAATTTATTTATTTGTTTTTCCATTCCCTGTATTCCCTTGTTTTCTTGGGGAAAAGAAATTTCATCCCTCTTGGCTTTCTTATATTCTCTGATGCTTTGTTTCCTTGGAAACAATATCCATTAACATTCTCCATTTCCTTTTCAGTTGCCATTTACTGGATACAGTGAGTATCCCAGATGTTTCTGCAGTGGAATGTACCAGAGAGCTAAGAAAAGGATACAAGATAGAAAATCAGAACCTTTGTTAGCGGCACAAGATACAGTTAAAAATAAACAACAGAAAATACCGTTATATTTAATATTTTTGCATAAGATACATAGTCAGGAAAGTGTTCTGGGGAGAGAAAGCATGTGGGTGGGTTGGAAGGTGGACACCCTCTGTGCAAATACCTGTATTTAATAGGTCGCTACATTTCAGACGATATTGCTGTTCCGCAGTGACCCAGCTGAAATAGCTTTTCTGTCACTGTTGGCAGTAAAACAAAATTGCATCTCACAAAGAACAATATGCATGTAATTGGAACTGCAGATGCATGAACTACTTGAAAAAGAAGTTCTTCTGGCTAAGAATAAGTTTTTCTTTTGAACTGGCTTGGGACCATCTTGAAGGTTTTTTTAACAAAGAGTAAATGTCTTTTCAGGGGATTTTTCTTCTTTCATCAAGTTGACATATAGGGTTGGATAATCTTGCCCAAACTGAGATGTTTAACTTTGAATTGCTTGAGTCCGAGCTGGAAACACACTCAAAATCACAGGCAAAAAAAAACCAAACACACTTAGAGAGGATGATTAATTTTATCCTAGGAAACATTGAGAACATTTTCTAGAAGGAGTTAGTCACCAGAAGATGTTACACAGGAATAGTGTGGAAAGTGACCTGCTACAATGACTGGGAACAAACTGGTGAAGAGAATATTTGAGGTAAATTCCAAAATGTCGCATTACCCTTGCATAATCTCTTACACATTTTTGCAGCTAAAATATGTCTAAAAACATTGGCAAGTCTGTCTCACACATGGCCTGCTTTGACAGGTTTCTGTTCTTGAAAATGTGACCTTCTTTAACAATTCCATTTCTAAAAACAGCAGAAAAAAAAAAGCAAGAACAGAAATTTTATGGTAGCAAAAGGAACAGCTGAAGACTAACACATGCAATCATTTACTGTAGGAAATTGCTCATGTGCAGCAAGTTTTCTATGAATGTGATTTTCCTAGTTATAACGGTACAAATCAATGTTTCTGAAGGATCTTTTCTCATTTGGAGCTTCAAGCATTCTGCAAACAGAAATGATGCATACAATGTTGAAAGTCCTGATTTATGATTCATAATTTTGGCCACATTCCTCTGTCATCTTGAGGATGTTGAAGTCTGTCATTTTCTTACTATGATTTTGTATAATAGTCTCTCAAAGATTCTTTTAGTCTGATTTGACTTAGTATAACTTTCTTTCTTTATAAATGAATGGTTAAAAAATGGTAGTCTTTTGTTGTTACAAATAATTACAAATTAATTTTCACATCAGTCCATGCACCTCTGTGTTACTGAATGCTTACATAACACAGAAAAAAATAGTAGGGGATATTCTGCGAGAAAATCATTTAAAGGGTCATTTGTTAGTGTATAAGGTAGAAAGGCCAATGCTACATATACTAAATTGATCAAAAGATGTTAAGCATATGTTTTTAAAATTTACTAGAATTAAGGTTAATCACATTCAACAAACATGTTAGTATACGTTTTAGTCTCCCAAGTGGTACAAAATGAAGTTCAGAAAATGGTCTAGATTCCAACAGTAAATTTTTCAGATTATTTTCTTCAGCCTTCATACCCTGCTTTAAGTCTGCCAACACAAGTTTTTGGGGTTTGAGCAATAACTATTCTTTCTTTAAAAGGCAGAATTATGACATTGCTTCTAGTAATTGAAAAGGAAGAGTACATGAGTTATAGGAAGACTAAGCAAAGCCATTTATATGTTTTAATATTGTTAACCAATAAAAATATCCAATAAAATGTTGTGTGATTTAGTTTTGGTTTGTTGTTTGTCTTTTTTTTTTAAATAACAGAAAAACAAAACCAAAAACCAGACCTTAAGCAACTCTTATACCTTACTCTGCTCATATCTACAAAATGCTAATGAGCTGTGAAGGCTTTTTTCAAATTCCAGTCACAGATTGCTTTAAGATTATGGGAATTAGCACTCATTAATTCACATTTGTCCCTTATCCTTATTTTTTCCTTCAAACAACGTTTTACAACAGGAAATACCCCACTCTTTTTATCAGTGCACCTCTGAGTAGCAGGGTTTATCTTCAAATCAATCAACAGGGATGAATCCTGCAGAGATGTAAGTACCACAAAAATACAACCTCCTTGGAAAGGTTTGAGCAGTTACACACATTTCTAGTTAGCAATGCCTGGCATGGAAACTTTTCAGCTGTTCAGCCCTTGCAAAAAAAGATTTTCTAAATGCCTTTACTGTCTGAATGTTTAAACCAGATGCCTTAAGAGGTATTATGCAATTTCCTTGCATGAATGTAGATCCTGTCCACTTATGGGACTGGACTTCAGCAGCCGAGACCATTCAAGGTAAGTGGACTTGCTAATAACCGCCATCGATGTCTACCTGTGCTTACCTGTACACTGATATAACCACAATACATATTCCATATTAATGGTTCCCTGTTTGTCTTCTTCTAGCTGACTAAAAGGACCCAACTGAACACCATATTGGGGGAGTTTATTATAGAAAGATTTCCATTTTTTAGTAGGTTTTATAGTGATTTACTGTATCTCATACATAGATGCCTGAGGGTAGTAATGGAAAACTCTCTACAGTGGTAACATATTTGGAAAATTAAAAAAACTCTCTTCGTAAGGTAAACCAAAGATGTTTTCCCAGGTTATCAGGCTTACCAAAAACATATAAGGAAACAGTCTGGGTTTACTTCACATGTAAGTGAAACATTCTTATCTTTTAAAGCCACTTTTCTGCTGATTTTCACTATTTACCACATCACTAAATTTATCAGTTCAGTTTTCCCAATTATTATTTTTTCTTTCTCCTATGTAAATTCTTTCTTGAGTTGTGAAATAGAGGAGATTGCTACAAGACAAATACACTGAGGTGGTCTATGACACTGGGAAAGTAATCTACATTTTTCAGATATTATTAATCCTTATTTACACCAACTGAAGAAAGGTCAGGAGAGCTGCTAATGAAGTCTGCCTTGCTACAATCAGTATCCATTCAAGACACAGCTAGAACTGCTATCTGTCTTCTGCATAACTCACTTCATCAACTTGGCTGGCAGGCTAACTTTTTCAGAGATAAAAAGGTTGGAGAGAGAGAAAAAAATCCCTAACCATTTGGCTCTTCTAAATTAATCTTTTTGCTTCCATTTATGTGTTACCTTTATTTACTTATTTTTCATTTTCCTATCATGTACCTTGTTTTTTGACTTTTCTTTCAGACAGCTGTATTTTTGTAATAATCCTGACATATGAAGAAGGTAATTCTTTCCGCAGTACTCATCTGACAGAAAATGAAGCATATCATAGAAGAATTAGCCCAGCAGTATGCCTTCAGAAATTATGTGTAATACATGTTCTTAATGGTGCAAGATTACATGGCTTATTCCTGACAGATTTTTTTACAAAATATTTGCACACAAGATAGAAGACCTTGAATATGACTTTCTTGAGTAGATTGCACCTTGAATGACATCAACTTGCTTTATTTACTTATAAATGGATACATCTCGGACTTCATAAGGGAAGACATTATTTAAGTAAAAAGAGGCCTGAGGCCTTGAATTTACTCAAAAGCATTAACTTGCAGCAGTACCTCATTGCTTTGTAGACCATAGCTGAAGATGACCAAAAACATTGGCTACTGCTCTAAAGGGATCTCATTATACAAATGTCATTGGACTAAACTATTTTTTTTTTCTAAAAGACTATTTCTGACTGAGCAGATTGTCCTTCATCAGGTCATAAAGCTTGGTGTTTAAACCTGCACAAAACTACATAAAGAAAAATGTATATCTTCATGTGTTCTGGTACCTATAAATGCAGATAGAAACTAAGAGTTTTTAAGTCCTCCATGTAACTGGGTAGGGTTGTTGTAGCAGTACTGTCAAAGGATACCAAGCGTTTTGGAGAAACTGGTCTCAAAGTGGGCATGTAACTTCTAATTAGATTTTCTTTATCTCACAGTGCATTCATTTCCATAGCAGAAATGTATATGAAGTTTAAAAACAATAAAATTCCATGTTATGCTAAACTTAAGAAAAAACATATCTCATAAATGTAGAAATATTAAAAGCTCCTAAATCAGTGTTTACTTTATACTCTATGATATGGAGATACGTTTGTTTTGAACACCCACTCTGATTTTTTACATGTTGTATAGACTGGGAAAATCCTGTAAACTGAATTTAAATTATTAAATGTGGGGACTGAACAAAGAAATTCAACTTAAATTGCCTTTAATGTTATTTTAAGTATTACTACTAGTCTATGAACTCAAGCCATCTGACTCAAATTTCTTCTCATGTTTTTTAAATAACACAGATTAAAAAATAATTTGATATGCAATTTCTGGAGCAAAACAGAGACTTTTCAATGGCCCCTTCCACTGTGAACTACAGTTCAAAGAAAATTTCTAAGACAGTAAAGAACAAAATTTATAATTATAGGCCACTATTTAACGTCTGACTGCATGGGAGAGCAATAAGAAATGGTAGGTTTTTTACTTTGTCATAATATAAAACCTCCTAAATCAGTGAAAATATCATGTTTTAAAGAATACATTATTCACTATTAAAAATAAAATAAACATTTATATATGATATGGGGCCTATCTGTAAAAGATTCTTGTACATTGAAACATACTGAAACATGTCTTTAATTACCTTATATTTCTTTAAAAATAATTACAATTGCTCTGCTAAGATTTAATTTTCACTTTTACATCTGCTCTGAATTTTAACACTGAAATCTATTACAAGAGAACTGAATTCTTAAAAAGTCACTTTATGCACAGCAATGTCACTGGCAAGATTTCACAACAGAATTAAAGACAGAAATGACTTTTCTGCAAAAGAAGCAAAGCTGAAAAAGCAAATACAGCTTTGAGCTTCTAGCTCTTTTAATAGTACCTGCTTGTATTGGTAGAATTTTGACCATGAGATGAAAACTATAATCAATGAAGGTCTTTCTTACAAGATTTATCTGCCTGAGAGTAAATGTATTTGGGATGGAACCCTAATATTTTTGCATAATTAGTGCTCCACAGTGCTTCACTCTTTCTAGCACCCACACAATGTAAAATATTTTCACATCAAGTTAAAGAATATGCCTAAGAGCCAGATGATAGCTCCTGCTACACGTGATTGACAAGGCAAAACAGGATGGAAAAACAGGAATGATCTCCTATTAAGTTTTAATAAAAGTAGAAGTCAAACAAATGTAAATAAATTTAGTAATTTTTGTCCATCTGACAGTACTAAGATTAAGCTGTGTGCTTCCTAATTGCTGGATGGAATTCCTGCTAAAATGAGAGTTCAGCAAACATTTAGGTAGCTAGTCCAGCCAACAATGTACATCTGCAAGACCACATACATAAACTTTTCAATGCTTTATTATTTTCCAGTTCCAGGTTTCTCTGCTTTGCAGAAACATTCTTTACAAATTGACTATGACAGGGAAGAAAATAAGTATATTTTCAATTTTTCTTATAAAGTAGCAGAACTCTATTTTGATAAATATCTTCTGCACTTTTTTTTAGTGTCTGACCTACTTCACCTGAAAATATTTTACTTCACTTTTGCATTCTTATTTTCAAGGTCTCAAAATATCATTTCACTTGTTGACTCACAGAAATTTTGTAGATATAACTAGACATTTATTCATCAGTTAAATTTGAAGTTATGACTGTAGTCTTGAGTTTGTGGTGGAAGTGAAAGATAATCAGTGAAGACTGGGGAGCACAAGAGTAATGTCAGAAGCCTTGAATCAATGAAGAGCCTACTGGTATGCTGTTCACACTCATGTGTCTTTTGGGAAGAGGAACCTCCTCTCTTCCCTGTCAGACACACAGAGTGAATTAGCCTAAAGCTGATGGATGCGTAGGCAGCAGTCACTACATGTTTTTTGAAGATGAAAGGACAAAGTATCTCAATAAGTTGAATTTATACAAATGCATATGTTTTCTAGTGAAATATCAGGATCAATGATTCTTATTACAGGGAAGACAAAAAGGAGGCTTCTCAGTCAAATGAAACCTATGGAAAAGCAGTTTGAAAACATCTGCCATATCCTTGCAGCTGAAGCTTATTTTTGCTACACTAGCCTGGTGAAAACCACCATCCAAGCTAGGGTCAGCACTCAGCAGTGAGGGTGTACTTAGGTTCAGTGAGACATTACTAGCTACTCTAATGCTGTCAGATCCTTTCAAACTCTGAACAATAGCAAGGACAGGTTCATGTGGTGCTGGCTGGAGATCAGGAGTCAAATGCAGAGACTAATGTAGTTAGTAATTTATTACAGATGCAGATGAGTCATTTATTACAGAGCATCAGAAGATTTTATAGAGAAGGCAGTAGTACACGCGACCGGTATGTAAATCTTTACTTTAGTATTGTTTAACATCATGTGTCCACGTGAATACACCAATCGTCTGATTGGTTAGTGTCTTTAACAAGAATAATTGTTTGTTAGTACAGTTTTGCCACTCATACACGAGTACAGAGTCTCTCTTATCACATCAGGGAGGTATCCAGGCTGATACTCCCCAAAACTTTTCAGAGGCCTTGCTTCTAAGCTTTCCTTGGTGACTGCTACTCCTCAGTGCATTACCTCATAGGCTGGATTGTTCACATGGCTGTTTTCCCAGAGAAAGTCCTTCAGCATTCCAACACATGTGGCATCAAAGAATCCGCAGCCTAAAGGGACACACTATACTTCTTCTGTTTCCAAGTGATCAGCTGAAGGAGCTGATTCTGGAGCCCTGAGAGCTTTTCTCACAGCATCATAAGAAGAAAGCTGAGAAATCTGTTTTTAGTTGCCTGACCTTTGAGGGAAAGAGACAAGCCAGAATAAGCCTGTGTTTACACTTCTCAGTCAGTGGACGAATAGCAGGATTGATAAGGGTGCTAGAATCATCAGTTCTGCAAATGTGAGGAAGCCATCTGGTTTGTATCGTATTGGTCACCATACAGAAAGTCAACTTCTGTTCCTTTTTTCCCCCTGGGAAAATTGTTGCTTGCTGATGAGCAGCAATGGAGAAATAAATAAAAGCTGAGTAGAATGAGGTGTGTGTGAACCTGAATGACAAAGTGAGCATTTTCAAAATACAGGCCTAATAAAAGGGAGATTTGGTGTTCAGCTGATCTGGAATCAGTGCCAGATCTTGATGTAAAACTTTGAAGATTATGTTTTTCACTCAGAAATTAGTGATTTATTTGTTAAATCATGGTGGGAACATAATTTAGTCTTGCCCATGGATGATGCTGATACATACTCTAAGCCTTTGGGACATTTATACTAAGCAGAGCTTCGCTTGAGGCTGTCACTGGAAAGCCCTTGGTATGACATAGGTGTTTGAGGGGGATCTCATCAACATTTCTAGACTCTTTCTTTCCTTTTTCCCTAACAAGGCCAGGTGAAGCGAGATCAAGGTTAAAAGGTTGCAGTATGCTGGACCTCTTATAGCAGTGGACATTATGGTACCTGCTGTGAACATGTGGAAAAGCATAAATACAACAAATGCTGTGCCATGGTCCAGAAAGAACTTATGATATTGGGATAGCTTGGGAGCTTCCCCATATAGTGTAAATTCACATTTTATCAAAAAAAGGTTGTTTATGCAGTTTAGATGTACTTTACATCAGAACTGATTTTCAGGCCTCCCTGTAACAGTATCAGTGACTTTTTTTAGGTTTCTCCTTCTGAACAGATAATTTTTGTTTTGACCAAGGTCACTAGAGCCAGCTGTCATGATGGCACTGATTTCATCATTGTTTTTTTAGTTGCTTACATCCCCATATCATGCAGTTTCCTGTCCAAAAACATCAGCATCCTTGTGAAACAATCACTCATTCTGAAATAATGTATTTGCTTCTGAATACGTGTTCCTCTTCTCCTTTTATATCTCTCTTTGATGTTCATGATCAAAACCTTCCTTGTGCCTGTAAGTAAGGTGACTTGTTGAAAATACTCTTCTTCTTGCTTCCTCGGTAGCCACATTTTGACAGACAATGGCAGACCTTACTTTCTAAGACTTCCCTTTAGCTTTTAATATTTGCTTGAAAATGCTGCAAAAGTGAAGTTTAGTCAAGTAGCCTGATGGACTGGAACAATAATCAATAATCCCCTGCTTTTATGCATTTTCTTGCACTGAGAATCATTGGGGGAAATATTAAAGTAGTTAGTAAAATTACATGATTTATCTTTGGGAAATCTCCTAGAGGCCCCTTACAAGTTAAAAGGTATTGTACTTCCATGTATCACAATATGAGGCACCTGAACAGGAAAGACTTGTTAACTGAAGTTCACATGAGTCCGCGAGTATATGGCAGATTTTCTGCAGTGAAGATTTATCATCCATTATTTACACTTGTTAAGAGCAAGTTGATTCAGATCTTACAAGATTCAAAGACACCCTGAAATCTTTTGTAAAAACACAATGCTTGAAAAAATGGCTGTGAATCTCTGGGTAACAGAAATACATTGGAAGTGAAATTCAAACTGTTACAGAATATTTGAAACCTGGCAAATTACATTGAACAGTTGCACAGAAATGTTTAGTTCATCTGTTTCCATGCAATGAAATTCTCTGCAGTAATTTATCTGCAAGTGTCTCCACAAAACTCTGACTTAAACTGTAAGTCCCGCTTTTGGTTTTAGCTAAAATGTCATTTTAGGTGGTGAACAGAAGGAAATATTTTGTTTTGGATCATGTGTGCAGCTGTCTTGGAAGGGAGGGGACTTATGCCTGCAAAAAGCAATCTCTGTATGGTTGATAACAACAACTTCTCCTTGGACTGAAGCATCAGTCTGACATTTCAAGGGCCAGGTTGTAGCATGTTTGTTTCCCCTGAGTACTATATATCCAGGTTTTGACACTGGCTGCAACAGAGATGAAGCCATGTTTGTTCAGACTAGTTATATTAAGCTGGAGTTACTAAATCCTATATACTACCTGATATTCTCAAGGGCAGTCATCACTTATAGCTTTCCCTAAATTCATGAGAGCTTAAGAATGTTCAACAGCACCTGTAAATCATATCACATAAATTTAATTGACAAAGCAGGCCTTTAGAAACCTAACATTAGGTGCTTAGAGTTGAAAAATTTGACGGTGAAATCTATTTTGATCAAGGTTATTTTTTCCAGTTTTAAATTCCAGAAGTCTGAAAGTTTTCTCACACATAAGTTACCTTATTTATTGTTTAGCATACACTGAAAAGAAACAATATAAAAAACTTTATCTTTTTGGACTCTTAGTAAAAAAATTTTTTTGATGGCTTTGAAGACAAGGTCTGTGTGCATTAATGCTACAAACTGAATAATCATTTCTTTCAGTGGGCCTGCTGCTCACATTTATGTTTTTTCCAGAGGAAAATAGTGAATAGTTTCATTTTTCACTTTCAAGGAACAAAAAATGTTTCAGTGTGCTGAGCTGTGTTTCCAACTTACCTTTCTTTGTATGAAAACTGTAAAACAATAGCAAAAAGAAGAAAAGTGAGATTTAATTTTATTTCTTATAAAAAACCTCAATTTCAAACTCCCAATTCAAGTATACAAATGTTCTGAAAGGACCAAAACTAAAGGCAAATATTTTAGCTCAGGTTTCATGTTTTTCTACTGTTGCCTGGTTTGTGTATTAGGTGGGACAGAGAGGAAGGGTTTGTTTAGCAGGAAGGAAAGAACTTTTCCTGTAGCATATTCTGTCAACAGAGGTGATGGAAAGATCTCAGCAGCATTAGTTTTGCTGATGGTAGTGTCTGCTCTATTACCCTAGCTGTACCTCTTGTGCCCAGGTGTTGCAGAGGTAAGTACGTATGAAGGTAATTTAATTACAAATTCTTTCTCATTTGCTTGTATTATCAGAAAAGTATCCAGAATAATGAGCAACAAATTTTTAACATTGCTGATTTAATTTTTTTGTTGTCCTCTATAAAATGCGGAGGTGAGGTGGTTGTCTAAAGGGCAGGTCAAGTTTGATAGCTGCAATTCACAGCTGTGACAGACAATGCCAGTTATAAAGCAAAGAAGAAAGCTGAGCCAGAAACTCAAAATGTCTATAAAATAAACAGTAAGTTTCAGAAAAAAAGCTCTTATATCTGACCTCTCATTCATAGCTGAGTTGGGAATGGTCTAGGTCAGATATGGAGGAGGAGTAGAAAGAACCCACACGTGACTTTAAGGTCAGAATATTTAATAGAATTATAGAATAGTTAGCGTTAGAAGGGACCTTAAAGGTGATTCTGCCCCTCTGATCCTCTCTAATGAGACCCTACCTGTAGTATTACATCCAGTTCTGGAATCCTCAACATAAGAAGGATATGGAACTGTTGGATTGTGTCCAGAGAAGGGCTACAAAGATGATCAGAGGTCTGGAGTACCTCCCATATGAGGACAAGCTGAGAGAGGTGGGCTTGTTCAGCCTCGAGAAGAGAAGGCTATGAGGAGATCTTGAAGTGACATTCTAGAATCTGAAAGGGGTCTGCAAGAAAGCTGGAGAGGGATTAGTCATAAAGGCTTGATAGGTTGAGGGGGAATGGGTATAAACTGGAGAAGGGCAGATTTAAACTAGATATTAGGAAGAATTTCTTCACCATGAGAGTGGTGAGATACTGGAACAGGTTGCCCAGGGAAGTTGTGGATGTCTCATCCCTCGAGGTGTTCAAGGTCAGGTTGGATGGGGTTTTGGGTAACCTGATTGTGTGAGATGTCCCTGCCCATGGCAGGGGGTTGGATCTAGATGATCTTTAAGGTCCCTTCCAACCCAAACTGTTCTATGGTTATATGATTCCTATCTGCCACCAAATCACATGCCCTGAGCACCTCCTCTGTCCATCTTTTAAATATAACCAGGGACTCAACCGCCTCCCTGGGCAGCCTGTTCCAGTGCCCAGTGACCCTTTGTGTGAAATTCTTTTTCCTGATATCCAGTCTGTATCTCCCCTGGTGGAGCATGAGGCTGCTCCCCCTTGTACTATCACCTGTCACTTGGGAGAAGAGGCCAGTACCCTGCTCTCTACAGTCTCCTTTTAGGAAGTTATAGAGAGCAATAAGGTTTCCTCTCAGCCTCCTCTTCTCAAGGCTAAACAACCCCAGTTCCCTCAGCTGCTTCTCATAAGACTTGTTCTCCAGCCCCTTCACCAGCTTTATTACTCAACATCCTTGTGGTGAGGGGCCCAGAACTAAACACAGTATGCAAGGAGTGGTCTCACCAGTGCCGAGTACAGAGGGAGAATAACCTCCCTGGACATACTGGCCACACCGTTTCTGATACAAGCCAAGATGCCATTGACCTTCTTGGCTGCCTGGGCACACTGCTGGCTCATGTTCAGTTGGCAGTAAATCAACACCCCAAGGTCCTTCTCCTCCAAGGACTTTTCTAGCCAGAATTCTCCTAGTCTGTAGCACTGCACAAGGTTGTTGTGCCCCAAATGCAGGACCTGGCATTTGGCCTGGTTAAACCTCAGGCCATTGGTCTCAGCCCAGTGGTTCAGCCTGTTCAGATCCCTTTGTAGAGCCTCCTGACCCTCCAGCAGATCAACACTTCCTCCCGGTTAAGTGTCGTCTGCAAACTTACATTTGCAGCCAATTAAATGCCTTTTTCTTGGGGTAAGTAAGATCATGCCATGATAGTTAAGTACAGGATCTGCAGAGAAAAATGCTAGTCTCTAACTTCATATATTTGTATCTCTTGTAAACAGGACATTTGGAAGTGGTACTCAGAGAAACCACATACTAAGTTCATGATCTTGAAATGTAATTCCTTTTTACTGTAAATAGTTCCATAAATTGACACTGATAGGAAACTAGGTGACGTGAATCCAAAACAGGTCTCTCAATTTTTGCCTCAGACCATGTATATAGAGACTAAAAACGGCATATGACAAACAATGAAGAAATCATGGAATATGACACCATGATCATAGTATCTGTATCCTTTGCAGGACACAGATTAGACATTACTTTCTAAACAGGGCACTAAGGGGCTTAAACAAATGAACAACTATTTTCAAACTTTTAGGATTCACTGATGTGTGTTCTGGTACAGCCTTGTGGTCTCCTCCAACTGCTAAACATAGTATTAAAACCTAGGTTTTCTGGGTTAGTCTATAAGATGTCAAATGGTGTTATTAAATGAAGTATTAATCTTTTTTTTTAGCTTGAAAATGTACTTTTTGACAATAGAAAACTTCTAGGAGAAAGAAAATCTTAAACTTCTGAATGCCTGTTCTGAATGGCTTGTTCATTCATTTTCCTTAAATCACAGTTTATCTGTGAGACATTTTTCTCTTCCATTTTAGTCATACATTGCGAAGGGAATTACTTTTTTTCTGTCTCATCTCGGCTGGGGGTTTTTTTGTTGTCTTAAGCTCATTGATAGCAGGAAATCCTTGCTATATGTAGTGAGGAGGCTGATGATTCTTATAATTTGTTTGAAGAGCACAGAAGAGACAGCTGATGAAAAATACCACAAGATACCCTGATCAGGAGAAAAGGATGAACATTGCTTTGGTGATTCCCTGTGGAAATGTTGATATTTAGAGAGCTTTCTGTGTAATAAATGTAGGAGATAGGAAAATCCCATAGAACATCAAAGCCTTTAAAATTGAAAAAGAAACCTCCCTTTAATTGATTGTTCTGTGGCTGGTCACATCAGGGAAGCCATCTGTGCCCTTCTCACTTCCTAACTTTCTTTTTTTCCAAGATAAGAATAATTGAATTAAAAGAAAGGACTTTGGTGGTATATAGAAGTGCAGAGGCCCCTTCTGGGTATCTTGCCACAAACCAGAGATGCAGAAATCCTGTAGGAAGCCTGGGTTCCTAAAATGGATCAAAATTAACTTTTCAGTGTTGAACTCTGGTTTTAGTCCTTCCGTGAAGATGAATACATGGTCGTTACTGAGAAGGCTATGTGTTACCTGATGAAAGTAAGGCAGTGATATCTTAGTTGCCAACTCTTTCCCTATAAATAGTTTAATTGATTACTGTTTCTTAGGTGACTCCAAATGGTATTCTAAAATAAAAGTTGACTTTTAATGTTGAATTGTGGTTGATGGATATACATGTCATGGTCTGTCCTTTTACCTCTTCTTGTCTTTTCAATGGAATTCTTCCTGTTAAATGTTTCTTTTTTTTAATCCATTCGTTTCCTGGTAATATCTCTCATTGTTAGTCCTTTTTTTTTTGATATTTTTCTTAGATTATTATAACACAAATACTAAATTCACTCTTTATATATAAGGGTCCTGTTTAAATACAAGTAAAACAGTCATGCATTTCATCCCTCACATATTTTTAAAGAAAGAACTAGACATAAATATTACTACTGATAAAATTTTATGTAGATTACTACTGAAAAATATTGCTGTGACAACAATGAATGTTTAGCTAAAAGCCCCTAAATTGTTTTGCTAATGCTCTTGCTATCCCTAAGGGATCTCGTATGCCAGACAATGATATTTCCACTGTTGCTCTTCTTAATTATGGCTTCTCAAATGAATATGGCCCCTAATCATAAAAGCTTTTAGGTAGTTTAGACTGGATACTGATTACAATCAGAAAGCCTGCAATAAGTTCCATGAAAATTGTTCTTATTTATGCATCTCATACTGTAACTGGCCTCAGATTTCCCAAGTGACAGGGGACAGGACAGGAGGGAATGGCCTCAAGCTCCACCAGGGGAGATTTAGGCTAGAAATTAGGAAAAAGTTTTTCACAGAAAGGGTTATTGGGCATGGGAACACGCTGCCCAGGGAGGTGGTTGAGTCACCTTCCCTCGAGGTGTTTAAGGGATGGGTGGACAAGATGCTGAGGGACATGTTTTAGTGTTTGATAGTAATGGTTGGACTCAATGATCCGGTGGGTCTCTTCCAACCAGGTGATTCTATGATTCTATGCCTGTACGACTATGGTTCATGGGTGATTCAGCCTGGGCTGCATGAGCCATTTTCAGTTTAAAAAATTTACCAGTTGAGGTAGACAAAAGCTCAACATTGATTAACAGCCTGAGAGTTTATCCAGCTTCTTAGATGTATTTCACCACCTGTACCCATTTCCACACCATATCACAATGCCAGACTTTTTAGATTGAAAGCCAGTTCATATATTCCGTAAAAACTTGAGATGAATTTTCTTTATATCAAAAGACTGAACATGATTTCTAAGTTCTTTTGCTTTCATTAGTTGTGCAATTGTCCATACTTCATTTAGTAACTTTACTGGGGGATTGATTCTGTCTAATGACTTGGAATGACAATCTTTATGGAAGTTATATGAACTCCAGAAAGATTTAAATATTATTAAAAAACTGACACAGTGTTGATACTTGCTATGAGAACAGATATAGCCTTCTTTCAGCAATGTCCAAGATTTCATATTCTCTTAAAATTCAGAAGTCCACATATGTAATACTACAATACATATAGAAGTGGGAAATCCCTGTTTTGTACACAGATTTCAAACATGCTTTGACTGCAGATACATAGTTTCTTTTAAAAATACTTACGTGCCATTTCTAAAGGAAAACTGCAAAAGGTATATTTGAAAGCTAAGTAGTCAAATGGAAACACACTCTCATCCCAAATTATTACCCATGCTCAAAGAGGTTGTATGAACTGCCTAAAGAAGAGGGAGTTCCATGTTAATGGGGCGGGACAAGGGGGAATATTGTTCAATGAGAAGGTAGGTAGCAGAAAAGGTTCTTTGGTTTTCAGGAGATCAGATAGATCTGAGGGATTATGATGAAGAAAAACTGGGCAAGCCATTGCAAGATTCTTTCTGTATTCTGAATAACAGAAAACAAGAGAAAGAAGATTCTGGGAATTAAGTGCTGGATAAAAAAAAAAAAAAAAAAAGCTTGGGATTTTTCAGCAATGATCCACTTTCAACAGTCATGAAATCTGGAAGGTCTTCATCTCCGTCAAAGGAGAACTAGTCTCTCTAGCTAAACTGATCAGGAGAGTGCTAACTGATCTTCAAGGGGAGAGATTAAAACATAAAAATTCCTTAGCCCAAAATCAAGATATCAAGAAGAAAATTAATCGAAGCACTGCAGGAAGTGAAAGAAAGAAATCCCAGACTGTTGATACGAGTGTAAAGAACTTGATCAACAATAAAGAATATTGAATATTAGTCAGCTATGAAGTATATTTTATTAATATTATATCTCTGACATTTTCTTGAAGATTAGAGACATGAAACCACTTGTTTCAAACTATTTATGGAGGATGCTGTTATATTGTGTAAAAATGGTACTGCCTATGGTTATGTCTATACCAGTAAATGGAAGCACTTTTCAGTACATTGGGACTTCATTGTCCATACCACTGAATGGTTAAAACAATCCCTGAAGTGGTTTTGGCCTGCATCATCCTGCATTTTTCCAAAGAATTCTCTGGTTCACTGTGGATCTTAACATTAGACAGGGACCACTCCTAACAGGCAATTTGTATGTGGTCACCCTATTTAAAGGGTAAGATAAAATAATAATAACACAGGCCTCAAGGAACAGGGTGGAGAGAAGGGAACAAACAGTCTTAATGTAAGATTTAGTGAAAATAGAACAATTTTAAAACTAGCAGGATATACATTGGCAAAGGCATTGTGTCTGTACACTCGTGATTTTTTTGTTTCTTTTTTTTTAACTTGATGGGAAGTATCACTTTAATAACTGCAAATACTTATGTGATAAATCAGCTGGGGAACAACAAACTGTGGATGATAACTGGGAGAACTTAATGAATGTTTCACTACATGTGCCAAACCCATAATCACATGGTTAAGAAATGAGACTCCAGTAATGAATGAAAAGCCTCTAAGTTGATAAGGGGTTTGCTTTCTAACGGGAATGAGGAAAACAAAGCAAGCTAATGTGAGTGATTATAAACATAAACTGAATATAAACTGCAAAAACACTGAGAAGGGAATCAAAAGGACAAAAAGTACCTATTCATCAATGATAAGGACATCATGAAATGTTTTTCAAGAGAAGAAGAAGAAAAAAGTCATTAACCAGTATTAGTACATTACTCAGCAGGAAAAAGGTGGAATACAGAGTATTAAAGCAAAGATATCAGCAAAGTTGACTGAATGTATAATAAATATACTATTAGGGGGAAAATGCCAGATAGAGGGTTTTTTGACAAATACTAATCATATCCTTTCTGCTAGGAAAAAAAATCATAAATGCATCCACAAGAGTTGAATAACTTAAAAATTATTGCGAACAGATAGCCTAGGTAGTTACTGGAATAGACCAAGACTCCAACCAAATACTTAAAATAAAAAGCCTTATATATGAAATAAAAAGCCTTATACTAAGAAAATTGAGGAGTTCCACTTAAGTGATTACTTAGTAAAAATTGTAGTAAGTCAGTCATAGTCTAAATGTACCAGCAATAGGATCCAAAATTTGATGACATGGTGTCACAGCTCATAAAACACAAGTTTAATGACTGGAAGAAGAAGCTACACTAATTCTACTTAGAGGCATGGCTTCTACAACAGCAAGTTTAGATAGCTTCTGACACCTCACTAAGTCAGTGGCAGCTTTTCTGCATCTGGAAACTCTAAAACAGAGTTGAGTAGGATTTTTTTTCAGTAACAATTTCTGTAATTTTATAAATGCTCCAGACAGCTTATCTTTTTCAAGGTGTCAAATTAGTATGTCATGAAAAGAACAGCTGTAACCTGCTGCACAGGACCTCTCAGTGGATTGCTGGATTTTAAAAAACATATGAAGAGAAAACATCTCTTGCATCTTTGACCTTTTTCTTACATTTGTTCTTTCTCCAAGCATTTGTTGCTGACTTTCATCATAAACAGGACATGTTAGATCAATGACTGGTTCAACACATTATAGATGTTCTTGCATTCTTACTATGGTCATTTCTGCCTTAAATTCCTATACATGTCAATAGAGATTGGATGTATTCTATTAGACACAATTGCTGTATTTTGTAGGCTTAAGTAATAAAAAAATAGTGCCACTTATTCAGGAAATTACTCTTTTAATATCAGGTCCAGTAATTATATAGTGATGCTAGATTACCACAGGAACAACTAATGGAAGCAACTCTAACACCACACAGATTACACACTCCTATTTCAACTGAAGTGTATTAATCTGGTTATTTATTCGGGGCTCCATTGAACTGAGTAAAACATAGCACCTGTATATTTCAATTTCATCAAAGACTTAATAATTTACTCTTTTCTAGGATTCTCACAGCTGATCCTAAGAGTGTGAACTAATGTAGTATTATGTGTAAACTATACATGAGTGTTACAAAGCTTGATAAATATGAAGCTACATCTGATGAAAATGGCATTTTTCCAGTGGCAGACATTACCTTAGGAGACAACTTGAGCTTTTCAGTAAATTGGTTACAAATCATTTTGATATTTCGAGTGCTGCATGTATGGATAGTGACAGGTTCTGACAAGGCAGAAAGTGGTGTTGCATTATCAGTAGCCATGGAAAGCAAAAAGGAATCCTACAGTGCTTTAATGTAAAAAATATCATTGACACTTTCATAATCTGTTCATAGATGGCTTATAAACAGAAAGATGAAAAATCAGTTGAAAAAACCTAGTCAGTAAGAAGTATACATACATGCCTTCTGCCTGAAAGTATATTCAGGAGTTCTGTCAGTCAGAAAAACAGTCACATATTTAAAAGAAAACAGAGAAGAAGTATTTCTGAACTGAACGGTAGAAAATTCTCAGAGAAGAAATATGGTTGAGTAGGATTTTGAGTCAGGATGATATCCCAGGGGGGAATTCAGATTAGGATCAGCTGCCTGATTGTCTTTCCTCAACAATATGATTCCAGAGGACAGAATCACAATCTTAAGCTAAACCACTGGACCAGTGGAGACAATACCTGACTGACATATTCCATGTGCACACAGCAGTAATATTCCATATTTCCTTGCAAACTTTATGTGCAAAGTGAAGTTTACGCTATGCACCAATTTTTTTTAAACATAATGCCAGTATAGTAATACACAGCTTATTCCCATGTTCTCATGAGATGTTTTTAGTGTATAGCACCATCCTGCATGATGCTTGCTCCCAACCAACAAGGAAAATATTTCTAACCCACCCATCCAGCATCTGGAGAAACAAATACTTTCTAAGTTTAAAGAAACCAAAATCTAATCTATGGAATTTCCAGATGTGTACATTTTATTGACAGACATACATGACCAATCTATTAGTTTTATAAAAGCAACTGATAAAAAACACTTAGTAGAATCCAGAGTGGAGTTTTACCCTGTTTTCTTTCTGGAAGAGTGAAGATGGCAAGTACTGACAAGCTGTAAACACATTTTAAACTCGTCTATTCATTAAGCTAATGAAAAAGCAAGATGCACAAATGAATTTATTAAATGCTTGTATTTTCTGAGGAAGAGGTCACTGTGTGACTAATCAACTAATTGTACAGAGAACAAAGGAAAATAACCCTACAGATTACAAAAACTCTCAGAAAATCTAAGCTTGTCTTTAGTTCTGACAGCAACATGATGTGCTGAGGACATTGCTACATAAAGCCCCCATGTGAGAATGTATGGTTATATATGGATACCCTGTTAATCTCATGCCATGTGAGCCACTCGATGTCCACAGCCAACCCATACACTGTTAGGATCATGCTTGTACCACAGGGTTGTCTCCTTGGCACTTCTCACTCATCCATGAAACACACATTTGTACCCGTCACAGGGGCTTCTTCTCTATCAATGGACCAGCTAATACTGGCATCCTTACTATCTTCCCTTTCTGACTGAGGAAGAAATCCAACATCCATACACATTTTGGGTGGCAGAGCCTAAAATGGATGTTTTCTCATTGATACATACAAAATTGCTGTTATTTAGGGGACAACAGTATACAGTACCTGTCAGTTAATTATGGAATATCTTCTCTCAATGGATGAAATTGAGGATGAATATTCCTTGTAACTATGTGTGTATATATGTATATATTCTCTTACGGCATATATTAGGTACAAAATTGGAATCAAGATTAGAAAAAGAAAAATAATAATTCAGCACTTGCGTATACCTGTGGAGTTTACTTCCTGAGGGTTTACTTCCAGCATAACTGTACACTCTGATTCTTCTTTTAAGAAGCAACTTTTTGGGTACTGCCCTTTAATTAAACCCAAACTTCATTCAATAACTACTGTGCCAAAATTTGATCTTCAATCTACTCTTCTATCCTTTACCAAGATCTTTCTAAGCACTCATGTTATTCATTTTGTACCTCAACAATTTACTAATAAAACATAGTAGGCACTTATGGAAAAAAAAATCCAATAAATATGTAGGTATGTACATTTTCGATCATGGTGTTATCTTCGTCCTTCACAAGCCTGTCCATTTGACACATCTCATAATGCAAATGCACTTGAAAGCATGTTTTCATATTTCCACAGTAAACTTCAATTAACTTATTTTTTAGCATAGTTGTGTTCTTGCTTATAGGAACCAACACTTAAGTTTGTTACATGCTTCATAAATTACATATCAGAAAAATTGTGCCATTATTAACTTATTAACTTCTGTGTTCCTCAATTGTTTCTGTCTTTTCAAGGAAAAATATTACTTTAATACAAAAGGAAATGAATGTGGTAAAGATGAGTTCATATTAGTAGCAGCAATATTTTTAATGTAACTTTCAGGAAACCCCTTCAAACTTTTGACTGCTTGAAACATAATAATTTGATTTTATGATGACAAGTGTTTTCAAATTGCTTAATTTCAAATATGCTAAATTCTTCCTACTTCATGTTTAAGTGGAGAGGGAAAGGAATTTAGGAACAAAATAAATGCACAGATACAATTATATACTGATAATCTAATGACCACATTTTTTGATAGGCCTAGTAAATGTACTATTTCTGTAGATACATACAAGCATTACATATCAGGGACTATTTAAACCATGTCCTTTCAAACAGACTATAGCTGTGCACTGTGTTTCCCTAGGGTAGAAGCTGGCTGCAGAGATTCCTGCCCATTCATTCCTTCCAATTGAGGAGTCTGTGCATTTCCACCTCTGCATTTCAGTTTGTTGGCTGCAGGATGGGTTATAAATAAGGTGACTGAAATATCCTGATTTGGAGATGGATTTCCAAGTAAGACACAAACAGTTGTAACTGAGATCACTGGATTAGAGCAAAGGGGCTGGAAACAAGCAGTAGAGAAAGAGGAAGGAAGTGTCTTAGCATAACTTCTATTCCTGACGGAAAAATACAACGGAATGGCTCCCTTGCCCCATGTGCTTCAGTACACAAACAGCCTGGAAGAGCAGACATGATGTGCTATACCCATGCTCAGGGCATGAATTCTTGGTTCTCAGCAATACAGTACTATTTCCTTTCTATACCTGTTCTTTTAGCCACTGCACGAGCATAAAAAGTTAAAGCAGGTAGGGGCTTTTTTCAGTTCTTCAGTTGTTTTTTTCTAGAATATATAGTGGAATTAATTGAGTCTGAGAAAAAGAAGCTTTGTTCCATCTTTTGAATGACAACACTGAAGTTTTCATTCATCTGCTTTTCATCTAGTGTTCTTCTCTGGCCTCCTTCCTGCCACACAATGTAATATTATTATGAAAGCATGTAAAGTAATGACAGTTATATTAAAACACATCACTTTAGAAAAAAATTAACCATTTTTCTGCATGTAGACAAAAAAGAAACATGTTTGCTTGAAACATGAAGGCCACACACACACACTGGGCAAGTGCCACATGATCTCTTAAAATTATCTAGTTGAGCCACAGCTGGAGACAGACAGAGCTGCAACACTTAAAGTGCCTATGACTCCTTTTCTTGCTCTCCACCTCCTCACACTTTTTCAAATTGCTAAATCAGGGATATTACATGATATTGAACACTATGGCAAAACGTATTTACTTAGATATCAGCACTGATATGCATCTCCATCAAGGATTCACATATATACTCCACAGAGGATCAGAGATATACTTCTTCTGACGTGGAGTTGGATACATTGATCTTCATGTGTATGATTTAAATCTCTTTTTGGTAAAGCCCTTTTTTCCTTTCCATTGAAGACTCAAGAGAAACTGAACATCTAATGTAGAAAGCAGTGTGTTAGGTTGTAGCCAGTGAACCAAACTCGAGCGTTAAGAATCTCGCAAGTTATTTTGTCTGGCCATCCAACTAACTTCGAAGAACACAGCAGTCACACAGGCTTCGGCTTCTCTGGGTTCAGTTCTAAAACATGGTTGTAATGTCTGATCTCAGGTCGACAGAAGTTGATGGGAAGTTTCTACTTTGAAGCAGATTTCTTATGGAGCAATTCTTATATTTCTTGCCTAGCTATGGCCCAATAAAATGTTGAAGAAATGTAGAGAAAGTTTTCAAAATCACTGTGGTACTTACTCTGTGAAGTCTATAACTATTTAGTAATATATTACAAAAAAATTAGGATGCAGACTAAGTACAAGTAGTGTTGAATTCACACTTGAACCAATCAGATCAGATATTTCACACTGTTAACCAAAAAGGATATGAATTACTATCCATTTATAATAAAATTTTATCTTTCCAACGTGAAATGACTGATTGTTAATTTTTAAGAGATAAACAAGTCATGAGAAAAATTTGAAAAATAAATTTTTAAAAAGCAAAAACTGTCAGAAATTTCTTCATGTTAATATTTCATGTCCTTATACTATTTTTAACATGCTCTAGCACACACAAATATAACTCCAGGCATAAAACATTTTCTTGTACAATGAAATATGATGAGTTTTTAAAGTAAGAATCAATCTGTTTGAATGTGCAGTACCAGATGTGTATCCACTAAGATGAAAGAAAGATTTTTCCCTCATCAGTGCATAGAAGATTTATGCTTGTAATTTCTCCTAGAGGATAGAGAAGAAATATTCATGAACAGAAGGTGTGATGCAATATGATGTAATGCATCAATATAATGTTCAGATCCAAGAATTCCTATGCTCATACAGGCATTGGTGTAAAGTTCTGAGACTTTTTTCCATTTATCAAATACCTTTATGAATAATTAAATTTCAATATGCAAAAAGTATAAGATTAGTAGCTAAAGAATAGCATTTTATTCTTATGATCATCTGGGATTCAGACTGTCAAAGAAAGAATGTGGAGCATGCATGGAGTGTGCAAAGTGCATCCTAATGTACCTGTATTTAGATTAATTATTATAGTGAATGGTTTAATTAATTGTAAAATGTATAAATGAATTTATACTGAAAATAACAAACATAATATACTAATAATGAAAAGTACAAAAAATAATATAAATACTTCAGAAAGTGTTCCTTTCCTTATGCATCCATCCATTGGATACAAGGTAATGATACAGCATAAAATTTGTGTTTATTTCCTACCCGTGTTTTAGTGCATTCTTATCAAATGTGAGTGAATAGATCAGACAACTTGTGCTAAAAGCAGGGCTGAGTCTCTTTTCTTTCAGGGACAGTTAAAACTAATGGAAAGTCTTTCCAACCTCCAGGACTCTAAGGTACTCTAGGCTGAGACTCCTTCTCTTTAGAAGCATTTCCACTTCACATAGAGTAAGTCATGGTCCACTGAGAGTTTTTCATTTGACTTCAGTGAAGTCAAGATATCAACTAAGTGTCTAAGTCATTTCTGAAAATAAGACTTTGGCTGGAAAGTCTCTTCCATGGTTTTAATATATGCATGTGTAGCCTTTTGTAAAAAAAAATGCTCCTTTCACTCATATCTCATTAGTAAAATGAGACACCAGCAGCATATGAACTGAATTATTTTTCGCACTTAAACTGAAAGAAAAACTGATATTTTAAAAACATTTACACCTTCAAAGTATAATAAATATGTCACAATAAATGCCAGATCAATATTCTTGATGCAGATTTTTTGACAAGTAATTGTTTCCCACCCTCCACCCCGTTCTTTGCTTTGACTTCCCCCCACCTCTCCTGACAAGTTTTAGAACTTGAAATTAAAAGCATAAATTATATGTTGTAGCTTGGAGCTAAAAAATTATTCTGTCTCTGAATGTTCCTTTAGAACCACAGCCAGCCAAAGCTAATTCAGTACAGTCTTGCTGAAGGGCTTGGAGCAGTCCATCTAAACAACACAAGCCTTCTTAATTTACCAGAAGCGCACACTGCCTCCAATTAGAATGAAAGTGACTATGTCATTAAAACAAAAACAAAAACACTTGACTCTTTCAAGCAGCAATTGAGAAAGCATGAAAACTTGCACAAATCAGGTTTTCACACTCAGGTCTAGTCCATACCTTTGACCTTCTTGAGAGACTAATAAAATGCTCATGGGAACAGGAAATCTTCCCTGTTTGTATAGCTGCTGGATATCGTACGTTGCATCTACCCTTGTGGAGATCTAGCTTTTCGTTACATATTGATATCACCAGCTAGATTATTTCAGTAGACTGCCTTCTGGCAGTCCATTTTGGGTTGTCTCCCTTCATAGGTCAGAGAATATCTGATCTCTTCTATGCTCTGCTTGAATTATTATTTGCTCTTCAAAAATGGACAGTGGCAGAGATTTCATAGGAACATGAAGGAAAGCATTTTCTGTGCAACTATAAAAAAACCTCTGTAACACAGAGATCCTTAGCAGTAGTAGAAGCTCTGAATTGATGTTAACAGTTAGGGTTTTGCTGGCATGTGATATTCCCTTTTCACACTTCTATGTATGTGGCATTTCAGTTTGAGATCTAGGGTGCTAGAACATGGTACTAATGCCCAGACAGGAGGTGGTGGATGATTATTTGAGCTTGTCAATTATAGCTACAGCCATAATGGCTCATTGGATGAGTCAAGAAAGAAAGACTATGTAAATATAGAACTAGAGACTGTAGACTAAGTTGACTGCACAAGCAGTAAAAAGTAGGGTTGTATTTTCTAACTTTTGTAAACTTGACTTTGCAACTTTAATTATATTCTTTTGTTTGGAATACAAAAAAACATCTATGGTATGCTCTTTTCAGCAAGCTATGCAAACAAATTTGTAAGGAGCAGTCACTTTATTTTTGTAATTTGTCTGATTAATGTTTCTTCAGCCACAAGTATATGAGCATAACTTAAAACTGTTTTGTTTTTAAATTACTTGTGTTCTGCAGCAAAAAAATCATTTGAGGTGACCTGCTTAAGTTGTTAAGGGTGTTAAACAAAAGTACTTGAAAGAAACGCTCTGGAGAGTGTCCAGAGAAGAGCAACAAAACTGGTGAAGGGGCTCGAGAACAGGCCTTATGAGGAGCGGCTGAGAGAGCTGGGGCTGTTTAGCCTGGAGAAGAGGAGGCTGAGGGGAGACCTCATTACTCTCTACAAATACCTGAAGGGAGGTTGTAGAGAGGAGGGAGCTGGCCTCTTCTCCCAGGTGTCAGGGGACAGGACAAGGGGGAATGGCCTCAAGCTCCGCCAGGGGAGGTTTAGGTTGGATATTAGGAAGAAGTTTTTTACGGAAAGGGTCATTAGGCACTGGAATATGCTGCCCAGGGAGGTGGTTGATTCGCCTTCCCTGGAGGTGTTTAAGTTACGGGTGGACGGGGTCCTGAGGGACATGGTTTAGTGTTTGATAGGAATGGTTGGACTCGATGATCCAGTGGGTCTCTTCCAACCCGGTCATTCTGTGATTCTGTGATTCTGTGAAATACAATTCTTTTTTTGCAACTTCAGAATGGTTTACATTAAGTGTGAGATAAAAGGTATTTATTTAATCTGATTTGATTTCCCTACTATTAAATCTAATTTTAAAACATTGAAGAAGAGTAAGTAGATCTAAAAGACTCAAAATAATATTTTAAACCAATGACATGTGAATGGATAATCATATTACTCTTGAATAATATTGCTTTTATGAATGCTGGTGGGTTTACAGGTAAGTGTTTAAAATACTAGAGTCCCTATTGTATCACCAGGGTTTTCACAGGCTTTCCTTTTTTTCATTCAGTTTGCTTTCAAATACCTAAAGAGTTGAATATGGTGATAATACATAAAAATAATGAGGGGAAAATATTTTGTGTTTCATTTGTGTGCTGGAAAGGAATTCCATTCACAGACGTCTCTGTGTCTTATCAGATGCTTCTATTTCCTCCCTCATATGTTCCCATGGAAGTATTAGGCTGAAATTAAATTAGAGAAGAGAAAGGTTATAGTTTAAATCTTCACAAGAGTCTCAATTTAAAATATGGAAGGTTCACAAATCAATAGTATTAAAACAGTTATTGAATTTAAATATTAATAAGGTGGGAGGAATTGATGGACTGGAACCAGAGCTACTTAAAGTGGAGAACATTATATAATTAAACCATTAGGTTGAAATAGGAAATCTAATTTACTTAGAACTAATATAGGTAGAAAATTGGAAATACACTGTTGCGGCTCTGATTCATAAAAGAGGGAAGTTACATCTCTCTTCCGTGACATATAAATCAGTGAGTGCCATATTCAATTTATCTCTTCTTTTTGACACTGTGGCAAACTTCAATAGTAGACACAAAAGAACCTCTGAATAATCTACAGTCTATGAGTTACATATATTAAATAACAACACAAAAATTAATTGAGAAGCCTTGCTTTATACTGCTGAAATCAAACTGCCTACAAACTACACATTGAAATTCCTTTGACTTCCCTGTCACATCAATAGCCTTGTTACTAGGCCAGAAAAAAAATTGTCTTATCATTTCCTTCAGTAGAATTGGAAAGGTGAATTGCAAATTGTCGTTGTGCTGTGCCACTAAAAACATTATTTCATTATGATTTGTGTGGGGCAAGGCTTAATTTTTTTCTGTGATAATGAAATGGTAAGATGTATACAAGAGAAATTTTGCAGAGGTACAGTAAATTTGTATTTTCTATAGTTTATTTACATAGAATCATAGAATCACCAGGTTGGAAGAGACCCACTGGATCATCGAGTCCAACCATTCCTATCAAACACTAAAATGTGTCCCTCAGCACCTCATCTACCCGTGCCTTAAACACTTCCAGGGAAGGTAAATCAACCACCTCCCTGGGCAGCCTGTTCCAATGCCCAATGACC
>WAAB01008694.1:40522-54242 GCA_013389865.1 Piaya cayana
CCAGCCTGTTCAGATCCCTTTGCAGAGCCTCCCTACCCTCCAGCAGATCAACACTTCCACCCAGCTTAGTGTCGTCTTCATCATTGACAAAGGTATTAAACAGCACCTGTCACAGTATGGACCCCTGAGGGACACCACTTGTTATGAATCTTGCTCTGTACTTGAATCTTCTTGTGATCATTTCCCTTTGATATTCCATCATAAACCACGGAGTCTTGTTGTCATTTGCTATTGAAGACATAAACTGTGCCTAAATCTATGCTGTTGAAACTTTGGGGTTTTTTTGCATTGTAAAATGTAGGCAAATTTTCTTCATTAATGCTTTTGATATTCACATCATCATCAAGAATTATTTGTTTCTTATTTTTGCTCTTTATTGTGGGTGTACGTTTGAATTTTAACATGCAGAAGGAGGCAAGGGGAGGACAATGTGTGAAGTAATGAATGCTTATATCCAAAACACAAAGTCAGAATTAAAATTGCTGGTTTTTACTACAAAATAATTCAACAGATGAAGAGATTAATATTAATCAGCCTACAACTAGAAGAGTTTACACTTATAAATAAATCACTTTGAAAGAGAAATGAATTGAAGTAGACACACAGACTATGACAGATTCATGCTCATGAGAAAATTAAAAGATGCAGTATTTTCAGAATGAAATAGTAGGGAAGAAATTAAGAATAAGTTGAGCTAGAGGACCAAGAGTATCCATTAAACTGGACAATGATCCAAAGCAATCTCTAAAGTTTCCATTTTTGAAGTGCTGGTCATTTAGCAATAGGAATGATGAAAGGAGACACAAAAGTGGAGGGGGAAGAAAATTATAAAGTCCTCAGTCTACTCTGATTGTACACTGTGCTGTTTTGACTGGCTGCAAACCAAGTGCCCACACAGCTGTTCTATCACTCCTTTTCTCAGCAGAATAGGGGAAAAGAAAATGAGATGGAAAAAACCCATGGGTGAAGAGAAAGGCAGTTTAATAAAGTAAAACAAAGGCTTGTGGAAGCAAAGGAAAACAAAAGATTTATTCTTTACTTCCCATCAGAAGGCAATGTCCTGCCACATCCCGGGAAGTAGGGCCTCAGAACACAAAGAATTTACTTTGGAACACGCAATGCTTTAATAACAACTGTCTCCCCCTCCTTCTTTCTCTCAGCTTTTATTGATGAAAAAACCCCATCATATTGTATGGAATATCCCTTTGTCCAGTTTGGGTCAGTTGTCCTGGCTGTGTTCCCCCCCACAACTTTGTCCAGACCCAGCCTACTGGTGAGGGGGGAATATTAGAGAGATGGTCTTGTAGCCATAACACTGGTGTGTTATCAGCACCTTTCTGGTTACCAACACAAAACACAGCACTATGAGGTCTGTTACGGTGGAAAATTAACTTCATTTCAGAAGTTTTCAGATCCAATGCATATATACTGTGTCGAGAAAGAGTCCAAGCACTTACAATTTACAAGTGTGGTGATAATTTGAGGCTTAAATATCGAAGGACTCTTCGACAAACAGAATATATAAGCAAAAGAGATCAGTCCAGCCATGGTTGTTTGACATGAGCCAGATCATAACAGCTCTTCGAGAGTGAGGACTGATTCTTCTCAAGAAAAAATACAGGTTCACAAGTAGTAGCATGATTGTGGCTCTTCAGATTTGCACTAGACAGAGTGACACACACATTCACAGATACACAAAAAGTATTCTGCTGCAGCAGAAGACAACTCTCTGCTGACATGGTTTCCTGAGTCCAGCTGTATCAGCCTCATTATATAACTGATCAAATGGGGCCACATATTAATTACATCTCATATATCTGACATTATCCATGGAAATATGTCTGCTAAAGTGAGTATGAGTGCATATGCTAATATCTTCAGCCAAGTTCTCACAAACCAGTACAAAAATCACTAGACTAAAGTAACTACAGGATAAAGTCTTATTTACTTGAGCTGTGGAAGCTCATACTTTGAATGTTTTGAGTCTCTGGTGCAACCCACATGACAACTCACATGACAGTCATGCCTTATGAGTCAGGCAGGCAAGAGTATGCTTCTAGTACCCAAATGATTTTAATTGCAACAGAGAATATGTAATGAACCTCGTTGATCTTTGTTGTTTTGACTGTAGCAAAGTAATTAGTGACATGGATAGGGTTAGACCATGTAGACAAAAGTAATTAAATTTGTTTTGCCCGTTGTGGGAAATTTTAACCTTAACATCAGAGAGACTGCCTGTGTCACTCCAGATGCACGCAATGGTAATGAAGGGTAAAGAAAAGCTGGAGGGAGGGAAGGAATTAATGACAAAATCAGTGCTACAGAAAAACAGATCAGACAGACTGCAGGCATTTCAGTCCTGTTTATCTTACTTCAGAGTATTGATTATTTGCAATCAGCAAGACAAAACCTGCTGAAGGTGAAAGTCAGCTGAATAGGGAATACGTTATTCATCATATTAGCAAAGAATTCTTCTTCTTACTTTTTCAGGTTTCTATTACTATACTAACTTTGCTTTTTATTTATAAGAGGCTGAAGATGTCTGCATTGCAGCATAATTGGCTCTGGCTGCTAGCCACCTGACAAAGTTAATTATTGATTGTCTGTGCATTGGTCCTATGAGAGAATCCAATGCTTATATAAATTAGCTGGAGGAAACTGCCTCCTGAAATAGTCAGAATAAATCCTTTATACCTTCCTAAACAGAAATGTGATAGATTATTAGCTTTTTGAGGGAAAGGACAAGGCGTAGTACTAACTGCTCTTCATGAATGACAAGGCTACTTCATTGCTGAACTCAATTCAAATCAAAAGATGCAAGCATTAAGGAACTGAATTCACAGATGGATCTGAAGAACACTAATTATTTTCAAACTTGCACCACTTTAATTAATTGTTGGTTCTAAGTGTTTCATGTTTTGAAGGACCAGGATTATTGTGTTATTCATATTTAATGTTAAAACGCATTCTTCCCATTAAATTTTGAAATACAGATATTTTTAGATGTTTATAAATATGAAATTTATGCCTTCAGAAAACAAATTCCACTTTCTATCTGCAGTCTCACTAAAGTTAAGGAACTTATGTATGAAGAATTTAAACATTGAATACTTACTGAATATTTGGAAGGGGCATGTAAAGGCTTCACTAAAGAATAGTCACATAAAGTTGCCATGAAAGCAGATAAAAAATTCCATAAAATGAGCCATATTTGCAGATCCAGATATTGCCACATTAGCATACACAAGCACAGACTTAAGTACTTGTTTGGCCAGTCTTTAATTAAAAACATTTGAAAATACTTCTTTTTCAATATCCATTTGCCCTTCGTGAGTCACAAGGCATAAATGAAGTAATAGAGAAAAGTACTTAGGCTTGGTGGTGAAGTAAAATTCAAAGAGATGGAGAAATCCATATTTAGCAAGGCCTGTTGACACACCATTTTACTTTGCCTGCAGAAGTTTCCATTCTCACTTCCCTACCAGCTCTTCGTCACTGTCACTTTATAGGTTACCACCACTTGAAATCAGCAACTCATCTGACCTTTTCCTGCTAACCTTCTGTTCAAATGAAGTTGGGAAGTTTAAAACATTGGTCTTTATTTTATTTTATCTTTTCTTTCTTTGGGACTGAAAGTGATTTGGAGTGTTCACACAAGTAGCTCAGCTGGCAAGAAGGCAGTACAGGCAACTGGAGGCTGGCTGGAACAAAACAGTATTTTTTTGCCTGCACAGCTGCAGTCAGATGGGAATGTGTGAACAAGCCTCAAGGCTCCACAGCTGCTTCCCAGAGTTATAGTAGCCTGGTCTTCTGCTAATGCAGATAGCTACCATTGCACAAGAGACCCTGTGGGTGAGAAGGCAATAATGTGTCTAGTAGGATGTCCTTTGATCCTCCCTCCCTGATTCCCATGAAATCCTTCAGTTCCTCCTGGAAAGGGACTTTGCTGTGCAGGGGCAATCCAACAATTCAGAACTCAAGGCAGAGTTTATGAGCTATCTATGAAAAAGCTGCAAACTTAAGAAAGTATTTCCTTGTTGAAGAACACAGTTGCTGAGGTACAAATCTTCATGAGTTTCTCACAGATAATCCAATACTGCCGTTCTTAAACTTTGTTGTCAGAAACATGTCTCAAGCTTACAGGCAAAACTTTGGAAACATGACCCAGCAGCCTTGAAATCAGATATGGAATAAAAAATACCATAACTAATTACTTTAAACTTGCTCCTTTCCCCCCTTTTAAATGATCTTACAATTTTGTACTGATAGAAGCTATGATATTTCAAAGTTTAGAGTTGGCATTATTATAGTCATAAAAAAAGTGACCCTACCTACTTTACTTTCTAACCTTCATTTAATCTGGAACTAGGTCCTTAACAATGGGAATTCCCAACATGTACATTATGCTGAATAGAAGTAATTTCTTTTTAAGAAAAGTATACATGATATTTCTGGTCTCAATTTGTGTCTGGGTATTCTTAGTGAAATCAGTGAAATTGCATTGAGAGAAAAATAAGTAAGGAAAAAAGTAAGTTCTTCTGAATAAACAGTATAACATTAATTTTTTGAGTAGTGTTCAGATATTAATTTGTGTTGTTGATGTGCAAGCTACGCTTTACACAACTATAAACTTTATTTTTCTTGAATGCTTTTACTAGGGTCTTCACATGCTGGTTTTTACTATAGTGTATGCTAGAGTATAGAAAAACACAAAGTAAATAATTTCATTCTACAAAATGTACAGGTAGGAGGAAAAAGGAAAATTGTAGAATCATGAACTACCTTCTTTTCTTTCCCACTCGCCCCTGAGATTTTCCAGAAGAGCTGGTTCTAGGCACTGAAATCTTCAAACTTCTGCCGTTGCTGCGATCAGGTTAGTGTTTCACTAATATAATTTTGTGAAAAAAAACCAGCAAATCACATTGAACAGAGTGATGAAGCATGTGATATTTGTCTATTTTTAATATTGACTCAGCTCCAGATTTTTTCATTTTATTTTTTTAAAGACGATCTTGAAATATCAGCTGTTCAGCATACTTTACAGGCTTTCTAGTTAAACTGGGGATTTGCCATTATATTCAAATGCTATCTCCTATGATAGATGGATATCCAAGGAGGATTATCAACAAGATATAGATGCCTTTTAGAGAGAAAATACAAGATTTTAATAGGTATGTTTGTTTATGCTCGTTAAAACACTAGCTTTTGTGATTTGGCTTTTACATTCAGCAGTTCTTTAATGTGGAGAGTTCAGTCCAATTATCTAAATATAGTCATCTACCTATACTCCTGCTTAATATATCTGAGACATTTGCACAGATATTGCTCTTAAGGTAAATCAGCACAGGAGACCCATGACCCTCTGGTCTAGAAGCTGCAGACTTTGAGAAATACAGAGGGTGCCTGAATGCCTCATTCAGGTTTGACAGTTGTTGGTATTAATATACTCTCAAGCAGAAGATTTTTAAAAATTAATTCATTTCAAAGTAAATGTAGTTGTACATGGACCTAAATCTCATTTCTTACTAATTCCTTTGCTCTATAGCTCCATTGAAATTAGAACTGCATTCTTTTTACAGAGTGTGACTGGTATTACAGTCACAATTTCTGACAAGACTTCTAGCATGCTGGCTGCTGTTACTCATCTGTCTGCAACTTCTACACCTCCGTTCTCCCAGGTGTTTTGATCTTGGATCCCTGATCCAGCATTGTCATTATTAACTATCAGAAAAAATTAGAACTCGAGACACTTCTATAAAGGGGTATTTCAGTGCTAATGTTTCCTCCATTTGGCTGACTTTAGCTGAGATTTAGATATAGAATCTAAACTGTGGTTTTCTCACCTTCATGATCCAACATCCTGGTGACAGTTCTGTTAACAGCTGTGATTCTGATCCTCGAACAGTGAAGGTAACAAGCAAAGATAAATGCTGGTATGAGCTGGCACAGGGCCTTAGCTCATTCTCCAAGATGAATGCTAGGTCAGTAGCAACTTCACATCAAAAGCCTCTTTTGCAAAGCTCAAGGGGACAGTTAGATTGGAGGGTAAAGGAGCTAGGGAGAATGAGGTCTCAAAATAAGCTTACTCATGCATTAATGAGAAACCAGTGTGAACTTCAGTTGGTTGCAGACATATGAGTAACAGCAGCCTGCTTACTACTATTATGAGTTACTACTGACTAGCAGCTGAGTTCTAACAAATCCATATTCTTAATGACAGCTTAGAAATAAATCTCATTAACATAAACCACCACATGGAAGGAAAGTGGGGGAGACTTCAAAATGAATCTATTATTTTTGTTGAGATGTATCTTTTAAATTTTAACTTCAGCATTTATTTGGTTTGAGTTTGTTGTACTTTTAAGGGATTCTGAAGTGAATCCTTCCAGATAACTTGGTCCGTTAACATTTTACTTTAACCATTTCCATATTTGAATAAGCATACTTCTACCTTGTTTGCAGTAGTCAAAGTCTTAAAAAATACACAAAATGGAGTGTTGAGGTAACTTAATGGGCATTTATGTAGCAATTACTGCCTCCCCTAGTAAGGTAACCAATAAAAATCCAAACCCACTCAATGTAATATTGGCAAAGGATGAGAGGAAGGAACTAAGAAGGAATATAGTGATTAGTAAGATTGGCCAAATCACAGGTAGAAGAGATTCTGAAGGGATATATTTATTTTCTCTTTTTTTATATAGAGTTCAGACGTCAATGGTCACATCCACTAATCTGGCAGTCAGCTACTACAGTCACGGTCAGCTCCAATACTCACCATAGCTGTCTTGGCCATGGCATGGCCTAGTAGAGTATTTGGTCAGTGTTAAGAGTCTGTAATCAGAGAGCATGTTCAAATAGTTCCAAATTACTGTCAACTATTGTGTTTAATGATGATTAAAATTAGTGAACACTCCTTTTCTGAATATTTAAGTGCTTTAATGATGTTTAAAATCAAAGTGATTTTACAGCTTTCTGCAAATTTGTATGTGCTTTCCATACATTTATTGATTCATTCAAGACTATTTCAGACACAATGATCCACTCATGAGGCAAGTTCAAATTGGAGGGAAAAAAAGCAAATTAGGCAATGAAAACCTTAGTTTAATGACGTAGCATACAAGACCTATCAGCCAGTATTACTGCACCCCAAATCCTATAGTTCCTTATGAGCTATGTTTTACATGAGTTTTCCTAATACTTTTGTGTTGCTTAGATGATGTTAATATTAACTTTCAGTTGAATAATGAACACTGGAGTTTTATGTGGGGCAACTAGTAAAAGAGGAATTCTAGTTCATGTTTGTATCTGAAATGTTTTATTCTGTCTGGAATTTTCAAGAAGTGAAATTAATTAGTTTTTTTTCATTCAATCAGTTTCAATGGGAATTTAGCACCTAAACTCCTTTGATTTCTTTGAAAAAAACTACTTTAAATGTTTTGCATGGTTGCTTTCCACAGCTATGAATGTATAATACTTTCACTAAATGTCAATGACAATACTACTGATTGAAAATAAAGAGCTTCTGATGTAATAAAACATATACTTTCTGCAGATAATATTACTTGCTCTCTCAGCGTTATCTGTTGTATTAGAAGTTCACTGTCCCATTATTCCTATAGAAGATACATGTCATATCAGGCTATGAAAAAAACATGTTGGTAGATATTTATTTATAGGTAAAAGCTCTTTAACCCAAGTTAATTTTGCTATTGAAGTTATGATGGTAGCAGCTGATCATTTAGAGTTTTTATTGTCTGCTTACAAGTTATTAAGATGTCCTCTTCCTGCAAAAAGGCACTGATTCAGGTGGACAGAGGAGTGATTTGTGCACAATGGAGTTGTCTGGGGACAACTGAGATGACTCTGAGAAGAGAAGCTACCTGATGACTGTAGAATAAAGATTAAAGTCTCTGCAAGGAAAAAGTGTGAAGAATAACAGAAGCTGAAAAATGACTGGAGGAAATCAGGAAGCAAATACACACAGACCTTGGGGATGCAGGTTCCTTCCTGGTGATCATGTTGTTGTGTTTGCGGGTGTGCGGATGTGTACAAATGTATGTGTGACTAGAATGAAAGGACTGAATAGCAAGAATAGCATTAAGCAGGAAGAAAAGCAATTGTTAATTAAGTACATTTTTTTGCTAGTATTTTCATTCTGTTAGTATTTCCATTTCCAGTTACTTTGAGATAAGTTTTAACTTCAAATTTTACATATTCTTATTCAAATTTTATTTAAAATATTTTGCATCTTTCTGTAGTTAGAAAGTTCATTTTTCTCCTCAGAGATATGATTGACTTGGAATGTCTCTCTTCTTATTTTCCTTCTGCTTAGCAATTAAAACACACTTTACTAATGATCATCTGGCACTTCTTTCAAATGGTTTTTTTCACTTTCTCAGCCTACACTGGTTGCTCTTTACAGTCTCAGTATTATTGTAAATATCAAAGCTCACTACATAACAGACCTAGCTGAATGTCTTGATAATATTTTATCACCTAAAGTTCTGGATTCAGCTGTGGACCCCATTATCAATGCCCTAATGTAACACTGGAGAAATGAATCAGGGAAAAAAATGTTGTTAAAAATGCTTATAAATCTTGAAAAAAATCATAAATTTCACATGAAGAATCATAACTGAATTGTATTCTCTTTTACATTTGTTGCTGTTTTCTTAATCTCTCATTCGGGATGTTCGAGTAGTTAGAGGTATGCTTAAGCCTTTCATGGTATTTGAAATGTTGAGCTCAGTTATTGTTGAAAATCCATGTGATGGTCAAGATGAACTTTCAGGCACTTCCATCACTCCACTTTTAAAAGGCTGAGCTCATCTGACTTAATTTTCTTATTCATAGGATATCACAGTAGAAACATCAATCAGGCAAAAGATGTTGAACCTTGAATTGCCCAGCATCTGTGACATTTTGGTTGGTTTTATTGTGATGTCGCTTCTGATATTTTTTAAATACAACAAGTGAAGTAATTCCTTAGAATATGACTGCTTGAAAACTGGTACTTCATGTGTAGTTAAGATCAATTTAAATGAACTGGAAAAATACTTAGTAGTCGTCAAGTAAATTGTTTTCTTACTTCTTTTTATTCCCTTAATGTTCTGTGGTTCTCTGTGATTTTCCTTCTTTACGTCCATTACTACTGTGCTGCTAAGTGCTGTAAACACTTTGCAATACCCTGGACAAATTATGCACTTTTTTAGCCACTCCAAGTTGTATAGTCTCTTTACAATTGTAGTTCAAATAAGATAGAAAAAGATTCTGAGGAGCCATTACTAAGATTCAGAACTAAGGAAAGAAACAAGGTACCTAGAGAAACTTGGAGGGGTTTTGTTGGTTCTTTTTCACTGAGAAACATAAACTTGTCAGTCTGGAAATAAAACCAAAGGGTGAAAAGAGGGTTTAATATTATTCAGTACAGACAAATCCATTGTTTTCTTTCTAGTAAATCTAGGGCTGATTAAATCTCTCAGACCATCAGTCCCAGAAGTGAGTATCCTCCATGAATTCCATGCCCATTCTGAGCCTGAGCAGCCCATCAGCCACTCTGCAGCTGACTTAACACTGCCAGTCCCACTGGTTATGTGACAGGATATTAGCCCCGGTGGTGTCCGATACTGTTAGGACTGCACTTATTAAGTTATTAGTCTTTAGTCTGATGACAATAGTAGCATCCTAACTCTTCTGAGGGGCAGGACATATGACTAGGGCATAGGAGGAACCTAATGAGGTTTAACAGTTCACACTTTTAGCTGACTATCGACAATATGTAGTGTTCAGGAGCTCAGATCTATCTATGACTCTGTTTTCAACTCCTCATTTTGTAACTTTGTTTCCTACTGCCTTTATGTTCTTCTTCCCCATGCATTGAGTAACAATTATCCAATGGCAACAATTATAGTTCTTGCAGATTTGTTATTGCAGCAGGGACACAGCTCTTTAACCAATCCAAATTAAGGTTTGTTATCTCTTAAGCTATTTCAGCATGGTATAGCGCAGCAGCACACAATGTAACAGAAATGTCAGATGCATTGAACTGAAAGTGATCTAGCTGAGTAAGGACAGGTATCTTGCTTCCAATCTGCTGTGTGAATATGCCTGCTCACTTGCATCTAACTTGAGAAGTGTTGTAACCGTCCCTCCTAGCTATGTTTGAACTCGTCTCTAGGCTGAAGTACAATATCTAGTTTTAACCACTTACAGAGGGACATGAAGTAAAATAGCAGCCAATAAAGGAAAAAAAAAGAGAAAATCTCATCAAAACCTAAATAACTTAACAAGCAAAAACAAAGAAACTGCCTTCTAAAAGCCTACTGGTTATATTGCTCCTTTAGGTACGATTAACCTTTGAGTATTTTGGATTATTAAAAGAATGGAAGAAATTTTCTAGTGGTTATGAGATCTTAATTAATTATGTTACGCAAAAATTTGTAGAACTGAGGGTATAATCAAGAAATTAACAACTGATGTTGCTGTTCTGTTCTACTGTACTTGTTAATAGTCATTAATGGCATTTTTCAAAACTATAAAACAGGACAAGTGGGAAAAAGTTAAATTAAAGAAATTATGAACTTGTAGTTGAAAATATGTAGATAAGGAAAAAATATAATTGAGGGAAAGGGATAGTTCCAGAATCAAAAAAAAAAAAAAAAGAAGAAGGAAAAAAGTATATCAACAAAGTAGAAATGGTTTGTATAATCATTAGATAGGTAGATTGAAAAAGAGATTTCTGTCTTTCAACAGAAGGAAAAAACAAAAAGCATTCATAAGTTCAATTATATCTTTGAAATATTAGAACACTGAATGATACCTTTTTGTAAGAGAAAGCACTTGTGGGATTCAGACCAAGGACAAATTCTCTCTAAATATACACTTTCACTATTTTTATTGACAAGGAATTATTGCATATTAGCTATGCAGCACAGTAGTGAATAGTGTATTTACAAGTAGTTCTGTTTAAATAAAGACCAGGGTTTTGCCAGCAGTGCAATTCAGCACTATGTATTATACCAGATACATTAATGGGCAAACAGTTTAGTCCCCTGGTCAGATAACATGTTTATTTGTGTAAGAACCTGTGGCACCCTTTCAAGATGCATGTTCAGTAATATCTAGTCGAATCTGATTGTGTTCATTATTATTTGTTACCTACATTCAAATTATTAAAACTTTATTTTCCAGTCCTTCATGTACAAGGTAGAAAAGAAAAATTGTCTAAGTCTCTTACCTGCCACAGACCAGCTGGTATCTACAGACAAGTCTAGTGACCAAATATACATAGATTAAAATCTGGAGAAAGTAAGTGAAGCAAGTGCTATGATTGTGTATGCAAATAAAACAGGATCCAAACTCAAATCACATAAATCAGATGATGTTTCATAATAAGCACCAAAAAAAATGTATTTCTATACAAAGCTGAGAGTAAAAATCTTTGATGGCTTGGCTTTAATGATACCTATGCCCTGTACAGGATCATTTTGTATAGTGAATTTCATGCAAGAAATATTTGTCTTGAGAATTCTAGTGATTTTTTCATGGGGGAACTATACACTGAGAATTAAACCCTAGTTTCCTTTAATATAAATGAAGAGAGTACCAGAGACAGTATAATCTTTATCATACGTTTACAGTAAGTCCATTACTAGGAGTGTAGGAGTTCAACTATACAGTTGTGATTATCTGCAAGAAATAAGTTGGAAATCAAATCTCCTCTGAGTTCTCTATTAGATAAATTTAAAACATCCAACACATAAGAGCAGTATGAACTCAGGAGGTGAACATGCACTGCATTTCTCAACCTGTTTTGTAACAGATATAATGCCCATGTAAACAGGTTAATCTGCTTTTTCTCTCTCTTTCGATATACAACTGTGGCAATTAAGTTTATTAAATCTATGTATTTTATGCTAGCAAGTGTAGATTTCATTTGTTTGATTATTTATTTTATTTTTAAAAAAACAAACTACATGTCTTGGTAACCTTTCTAACCCTGGTTTTGTCTCTTACCTATGCATCAGCTTCACTTGCATTATTTTTCAAAAGCATCTAAAACACAGAGAAGCATGTGTCTCAGTGGACTACTGTGAAAGTAAATCTGGAATGTGCATTATAAAACGATTGGCATGTACATGCAAATGAAAAGAATAAAATGCTGTATTTGAAGTTTGGTAAAACAGTTATGTTTTTCCACATGTACGTACACATATCTACCCGCAGTTCTATCATATATTTGAATATTACTATGTTTTTTTAAATATGTATCATAACTAGAACTGTAATAAATGTTCCAATTGCAAAGAAATATCCTATGCTAATAATTATGATAACAGAGTATAATACGTACTGCAGAATTTACAATATGCATTCATTTAAGACTACCAAATTTTAAAGCAATTCATGCGTTTGCCTAACATTCTGGATGACACCCATTTCAAATACGTTTTCTAAACTATAAGATCTTGATTTTAATACATAAGACTTTAGATAAATATAGCTGTTTAATTTTCCAATAAAGATGTGGGAATTCTTGAAGTCCTGGTGAAAATTGAAGTGTAGTCGTATTGGTTCAAGGAGGTGATCATTGAATCTTCCATTAATCTTCTTTCAGGTGACAGTGAGACAGAGAAGACAAGGTCTTTTGAATATGAATTTCTCTCCAGTCAACAATGTTCTATAAAATATTCTATGCTAATATTTCTTCCTACTGCTTGTCCTGTAGCCATTTTTGTCTATAATGCTTTCATATGATGTAGAATTAGTTACTACAGACCTTCTTCTAACCTTCTGCACTGTTAACATCACAAAAATCACAGATAATAATAAAAGCTCAGTTTTCATTAACTGTGGAAATTTACCTGCAACGTTTCCATCCCAAGGTTTCCAATGTATCAGATATGATATTTTTGCAATAAGTCATTACAATTATATGAGGAAAAAATACAAAAAAAAGAGTTTCCAATGTATCAGATATGATATTTTTGCAATAAATCATTACAATTATATGAGGAAAAAATACAGAAAAAAGAGTTTCCAATGTATCAGATATGATATTTTTGCAATACATCATTACAATTATATGAGGAAAAAAAACAGGAAAAAGATTCTCATGTTATTTATGTGCAAGGTCACTGAAAAGTACTGCATTCTGACATTATTTTCTATACTAAAACCAAAATATTGAATAGATGTGTATTTCAATGAAGTTCTCCATTTGGCTTAAGAATTTGAGAGGAAATTATCCTTACATGATATCAAATGTCACCCACATTACCAAGTCAGCACAAAAGTTTACTACTATAAAAGTTATTTGCCACCCTCATAAAAGCAATACTGTAGGATAAAAACTGGCTAGTTAAGTAGTTTCACAGATCTTTTCTTCTTCCAAGAGGTCAGGATTTATCAAATAAATAAAATTTATCAAATAAATAAATTTCCCTCTGGATGAGGGAAAGGCTGTGGATGTGGTCTTCCTGGACTTCAGCAAAGCCTTTGACACAGTTTCTCTCAGCATTATGCTACAGAAACTGTCAGCCTCCGGCCTGGACAGGCGCACATTCTCCTGGGTGGAAAAGTGGTTGGACGGCCGGGCCCAGAGAGTGGTGCTAAATGGTGTTAAATGCAGCTGGAGGCCAGTGACATGTGGGGTTCCCCAGGGCTCAGTGCTGGGTCCAGCCCTGTTCAATGTCTTCATCAATGACCTGGATGAAGGCAT
>WAAB01008694.1:54553-157231 GCA_013389865.1 Piaya cayana
GAGAGGAGGGTGCTGGCCTCTTCTCCCAAGTGGCAAGGGACAGGATGAGGGGGAATGGCCTCAAGCTCCACCAGGGGAGATTTAGGCTAGAGATTAGGAGGAAGTTTTTCACAGAAAGGGTCATTGGGCATTGGAATATGCTGCCCAGGGAGGTGATTTATTCGCCTTCCCTGGAGGTGTTTAAGGTGTGGGTGGATGAGGTCCTGAGGGACATGTTTTAGTGTTTGATAGGAATGGTTGTACTCGATGATCCAGTGGGTCTCTTCTAACCTGGTGGTTCTCTGTGGTTCTCAGCTCATGTCTTTTAAGGTCTTTTCTTCTCTGTGTCTCCCTCTGACAGAAAAGAAAGAAATGTGACAGAAAAATTAATCTGTTCATGAGTCATATATGACAGATGAGAATAAATCCCAATAATTACATAAAATCTGCATCATTAAAAGCCAGGACAATTAACAAGGGAAACATGTTAACTTGCTGCCAAGACAATTAACGTGCAAAATCATGATCATTAAAGCTAACACCAAGGGGAGATGCTATTGGAGAGACAGATTCTTGCTTGCAGGGTTAAAATATGAATATAAAATTAGAAAATGAGCAATTAAATTGAATTTTTGGGGGGGAAGGCACACACAGACACAGAGAGAGATTAGCAGCCTAAGAATACGCAACAGGAGAGGCATAATGGGTAACATTTAGGTCTTGCTTGAGCAGGAGATCTTGTTGATATTTAAAAAGGAACTTGCTAACCCAAATGTATTTTCAGGATTTGAGACAGAGGAGAGGAAAATAATTTGCTAGCTATTCAAAAGCAAAAAGACTTTGACTGACTGGCTAGACAAAAGGGTCAAAATGAGTCCAAGAATCACACAATGATGTAGCATGGTTTGGGGATTTTTTCTGGTTGAAATTTCTGTAAGTACTGTACATTTGATATTATGCAAATTGTCTCTCATTTGAATTTTATTAAATCTATAAATAAATCCTAGTTTTTATTAAACCACTTGAATAATTTGCTTTCTCAGGGCATATTACAAAGACTGTTCCAAAAAGATGAAATAACTTTCAAGGTTTAGGATCTTATCATAAAGGGAAAGCATCTGTAACTGTGACATTCTCTGCAGAAGGGATTCAGAAGTTATCTCCTGGAAGGCAGGAAGTTGAAGCCAAATAGCAAATCCTGTAGGCAAAGTTTCCTAAGTTTATCAGCTGAAAAGGATGAGCCACTGGCTGTCAAATACCAGGGCTGTTTTTCACTTTTTTTTTTCCTTTCCTCCCGCCCCATTTACTTTGATAAGTATTGAAAAAAAAGGTGTGGTAAGTAATACATAAAGCAGGACCAAAAGCAGAAGAAAGAGGAAAGGCAAAGGAACAGCAAAACAAACAAAAAAAATCCCAATAGTGAATCAAAAAAGGACATGGAGGGAAGGACAGGAAGCAAAACTGAAGATGAGATCAATGAAATATGTCATGATGCTCCAACTACCTGAATGATAATGAAATCTATTATTCTACAAAATTAGTTTCTTTCCTTGCTTTTATAAATGGTCCTATGATGTAAGAGTTTCTTGTTGAGGTAATAGAATGTTCTGTACCCTGAAAAAAGCATCTCCGGAGCACATGCAATTGAGGATCACTGACCTGTCAAGTCTGTACCAGCTCTACACTGATAAGAGATGGTGTTATTTCCTTTCAGTGTTTCTGTTAACTATTCCACTGCCTGAAGAGACCATTATGTGTACAGAATGTACAGTTCCCACAAGGATAGCCCATCTACGACAGAATGGCACCTATTGCATTAATGCTAAGGTTGAAAAGTACAAATTGTGTTAGACGTCATGCATGATACAAATCTCTATGAGTAGCCAGAAGCCTTTGCTTCAGTGGGATTTTATCAGAGAGCTATCATGTTCTGTCCATTTCCATCAATGTTATTGATTTTCAGGTTACTCCTTGAGGAAATACAACAGAGTATGAATTGCATGCATTTCATACCTCCTGTTTTCCCCTTGAAGTTAAGGTTAACAAAGAAACATCAGTTCTATAGAGAGGAAGACAAACTGTCTAACCAGTGGTGCATAAGAAATTCTCATCACCATGCACTATTTGTCATAAGCACACATATTGCAAGTCTAGAGGAACTTCTTTGCATCTCTGTTCAACATTCTTTACTCTCTTCGTTGTAATTCAAATTAAAATCGGAGCTTTTTCAAGCTGCTGGAATAAGTAATCAGAGCAAAATACAGTCTCCAAAACTGTGGAATATTGGATAAAATTAAATTCCCCAATTTCACTGTTGACTATATTTAGGCAGTTTGGGATGATTAATATTTGCCTCTCTACAAGTGCCTTATAGTTTAACTTCCGTGATTGTCACAGATATTCTAAGTTGCCTGCTTTCAAAATAGATTTCCCTATTGTTTTCTGGCTGTACTTCTGTTTCCTTACTCTGTCCTTACTATACTTTTAATTCCCTTCCAGGACTTGAATTTCATGAACATGTTGTTTATTCCCTTTTCCAAATCACTAAAAACTCATAGAATCATAGAATCCCTAGGCTGGAGAAGGCAATTGAGATCATCAAGTACAACCGTACCTGTCTACTACTAAATCATATCACTAAGCACTTAATCTACCTGCCTCTTTAATGGGTCCAGGGTTGGTGACTCAACCACCTCCCTGGGCATCCTGTTCCAGTGCCTGATAACCCCTTCACTTAAGAAGTTTTTCCTAACGTACAATCTGAACCTCCCCTGTTGTAGCTTGAGGACATTCCCTCTCATCCTATCACCTATCACTTAGGCAAAGAGACCAACACCCACCTCTTCACAACCTCCTTTCAGGTAGTTGTAGAGAGCGATAAAGTCTCCCCTCAGCCTCCTCTTCTCCTGGCTAAACAACTCCAGTTCCCTCAGCTGCTCCTTATAGGAATGGATCTCCAAACGCTTCTTCATCAGCTTCATTGCCCTTCTCTGGACACACTCTAGGATCTCAAAGTCTTTCTTGTAGTGAGGGGCGCAAAAAGATACTAAGAAAGACTTACTCAAAGGTGAGGCATTGCTTCTTAACTCAATATTTTGCACTTTAACAGTGTACTTTATTTAAAAACTTCTACACAGCTTTAAATCAATATAACAGCTTATCAAAAGTGATTTGAACTAGTCTTCCAGGTAAGATTTCAGTATTCATTTTATCAAGTGCTTTATTAAAGTCTTTCATGTGCTTTATTTCACCTAGTGATTTTGTAACTATTTAAAAAAAAGTTATAGGAGTAAAATATTATCTACTTCCTTGATAAGTGTAAAAATCTTTCTGATATAGTAAAACTCATTCATATCAAGACTAGCTGTGTTTGCCTTCAAACTGGCTCATAGACAGAGAAAAAAATAATATAAATCCAGAAAAATAAAAGAGGCAGAAAGGAAAAGAATATACCAAAGTGAATAAGAAACATTCTGAGCTAAGAAAAAAGACTATCTACACTAATACCTACTTCTGAAAGTAGCCAAAAAGAGGAAAGGAATTCAATCATATATACCAGGTATAACCCCTTTCCTCCACTTTTTCTCTTTCTGTCTTTTTGCTTGAAGTAATATGTGTTTCAGTGGGTTCCCTCAGCAGAGACTGACAGACAATACTTTTATGTATTTAACAAACTTCTGCAGAGCTAAATTTCAGAGTAAAACAGTTCAGTTCTATGTAAGTACCAAGTATTGCTTGTGGCAGTTCTTCTTTCAGAACTTGATCACTTTATTTATGGGGTTTTTTATTTTATGTAGTAAGAAGCGGTGAATGAACCTATAAAATCTGAAACTGCCCAGACTATTTGAATGAAAAACACAACTGTTTCTATGTCAAGATGCAAATCCATATTCTGCAGTTAGCTGAGGCTGTTATCCTAGAAAAATACAGTGGAAGTTTTGCATGTCCATTTGGATATCTGGGTCTTGAATGGATATGATACCAGATGCAAATATTTATCCATTTCTAGTGTTTTATAATATTCTGATTATAAGAATGTCCTTTCTGCAAAAAAATCTACTGTCTGAGGTAAGTATGATGATTTTTTTCCCACTTGTGTTGCAGGAGCATGCCTGGAAGTGGAGAATTTCTCGTGTAGATGGAGCTGAGTGCACTGAGTCACTGTCCTTTGATGTGTTACAGTTTCTGCAAAAGGTTAGAGAAAGCCTTAGTTTCTCTTCTGCACCCTAAGTACAGAATTAAAATATCTCTTCTTATTGTTAAAGTACTTCTGATGTCATTTATGAATTTGAAATGTCTTTTTAGCCAGTTTTAAATACATTGTACATGGAATCAGTTAAGGTGCAAGGTCTCTTCTTCCCTGTTTCATTAATGGCCTAACTGCTTGTATAAAGTTCAGTCTAAATATAACATCATTTTGTTCTGAATATGCCTTTTTAGAATGTTTACTTGGCATTTGCTAAATGAGCTCACTAAATAATTTAATTCTAGGAAAAGCTTCATCAAAAGGTCATTTTCTAATACTGAAAACGTCACCATGATTTTATTCTGATATTTTCTCCTTTCTCGCTCTGGTATAATTCCCCAAATATGCTTCATATCCTTTGGATCCTCTTCTGCTAGGGATATTTGAATGCTAGAGAGGATATTTAGTAGCAAACACAAAATGGGAAATGTTGGCAGAGGGTTGTCTCTTTTGAAAACTAGGGGCAAATGTCTGATTCAACTCCAGCGTGGCATAGAGTCACTTGCCTCTGATGCACCGGAATTGTTGCAGCCATTCATGGGACAGAAGAACATACATTCAGTGACCTGTGACCATTAATAAATTTCCTACCTACACAACTCCGACATTCCTGATTTTCACAGAAATAGCAAGAATCTTTGGTGAAAGACATACACTTGATCCTCTGTACCATAATCAGATTGATAGTCCTGATTTTATTTATGCCTTCTTTTTTCTCTTGTCCCTACCCTATCTGTGCTTCTTCCATGGATTTTTTCTATATGCAAGGTTCTACTGAGAGCTAATATTTTGTAAGTTGACAGATCTTCAGTCTTCAATTCAGCTATCACACTTTTCCCTCTTTTCTTCCAGTTCCCTTCCTCTAGTTTTCTCCCTTGCTTCATGTATTTACTCATTCAGATTTACTTACTCATCAGTGGAGAATTTCAGTTAAGTGATGCTTAGCTCCATAATAAAATGGGAAAGAAGACTGTACAATTGAAGAAGTAATTGCACAGTGAGGATTCATAGTCAATTTTAATATAGTAGAAACATTTTGGGTTTTTTTTCCATTACAATATGATTTTTATGTATGACTTTTCACATCTAATTCACCTGAGATGACCTCTTAATGATAGTTATGATGGACATCATACAAAACCCTCAAATGGAATATGTCAGACATTAGAACCATACAATAGGACAGACATGTCTTTCAAAGTGTTTATCGAATAAATAATCATTTGCCAGGCAGAGAGAACAACAAAAGAATGGACTGTACAACTATTTGTAAAACATAATGTTTTGGCATTTTTGTCTCTATTAATTAAATTAAATTATTCTAAAGCCAGCTTAACTAGTCCTATTACTCTTCTTGGTCTTCCACCATCCTTGTTCATTCTGATCCTTTTGCTTAACTATTTGCCTCTTTGTTTCCTCAAATTAATGAGAAGATATTGAAATTACACTCTAACATATGTCGACATGAGACCATAACATAAGGCTAGTCCAATTTAGAAAAGAAAGACAATCAATCAAGCAAAAAGACTCCAGAAAATAAAACCCTCAGTCCAACAAAATGGAATTATTTTAATTGGATTTTCTTATGCTATATACATCTGCTATGGTAATTTGAAAAAAAGTTTTTGTTAATTTGCATGCTGTTTTTCTAAGTAAATGTTGATTTTCAAAATGCACTGAGAGAAGATAATAAAAGATTTGACTGTCAAACTGTAGATAATCTTACCAGAATGTGGCTTGATAATTTAGTGTGCTTATTGTAAATCTCTTACTTGGCTAAGTGATTTTTGTCTTTCTTAATAGGTCTATCTTTTGCAAAAATCTAACACAAAACATGTGCTCTTAACTTTCCAAAAAGCATTCTGAAAAAAACCCCACATTAATATTCTTAGGAATTAATACTGCGGGGTTTTGATATATAATAGATGTCATTTTAGTTTCTTATTTATTCTTACAGAGTACAAACATTACACGAGTCCATCTTATCTGTGTCAGATCATATCCTCTTTATTCAGAATAAGTAATTTGTTTTGCTTGGCCTTTGTTTCTAAGCTAAAAAGAAGATCTAGCACATAATCTTATTTGAATTAACATCAGCAGTTCCTAAGGTTTTGTTACTTTTTCACATGGCTATGAAGACTTACAATAGAAATGATCTCAACTTGAAAATCTCAGCTTTTTTTTTTTCTTTTTTTTTAAGATTACAATACACACAGTAAAGGAACATGGGACGAGCCAAGGTGAAAGTACACAATATCATCACAGTGGCTATGAAATGTATCTACAACAAGCAGCTCAGCTGGGCTGACACCTCCAATGTTAATGTTGCATGAAAATGAACATCCTGTATATTATCTTTGCATTTGGCCTGCATGAACAGAAATACACTAGGTCAGTCCAAAGTTCTTAATTTGTTACAGGACACTCAGATTTCGCATTTCTTAGTTGTGTCAGTTTACTAAGGAAAAGGTTTGCATTTTCTAAAAGACTAGACAAGAAGAATGTGTTTGAATTAATTCTATTTGCAGTGGAAATTAATTCCATTTGCACCACTTCAGATAGAAATAAATGTTCAATAGCACATTTAGGAAGGGGCAGGGGAAGTAATTTGACATATTACTAGTGATGCTTTTGTCTAGGTGAACTCTTTCCAGCATGGATGAGTATTTCATTAACATCTTGTCCTCAGGCAAAATTTCAGGCTGACCAGGTTAAGAGGAGCTACACACATATATCCAAGTAATCAAATAATATGGCTTGTAAGGAATGAATTATTTCAAACCAATCAAATATGCTTCTCTGACAGGTAACAGACATCACAAACTGAAGCAAAGTGGTAGAAGTCATGCAGCTTGATTTAAGGAAGGTTTTGAATATGATTTTTATGAAATGAAATAAACACAATGTACATTAATCAACTACTTCTGTCTGAAAAGCCATTCTCAGAGTACCTAGTAATGGTTTACTGACAAAACTGAGAAATGTATTGACTGGGATTCTGCAGCGATGTAGCCAAGGTCTGGTGCTTCTAAGATTTCTGTTAGTAATTTAGTTGATGGAACACAGTATATTCTTATTGAACTTGCAGATGGCAGGAAGAACTGCAAGTATTCTGGAGGATAGGAATGAGTTCAAAATGACTTTGACAAGCAGAAGTATAAAATGGAAAAAGCAATACCATTCAATAACAGTAGCAGTACTTGAGCAGGAATCATCAGGACAACACAATATCAGGAAGAAAATAAAAGAGATAACAGGCCATCACAGTCTGAATTTGAGCCACCAATGTCTTGATGTGGAAAATGCAAATACCATAAAATACATAGTGTTACATAATACACATTATATGTCCCCAGGTAATATAAGGATTCTTATTTATGTCATCGGATTTATTTTTATAAACTGATTTCTTATGAGGGGGAAAAAAAGTCTTGACATTGATCATCTTTTCTCAGTTCTCACCTAAGAAGTATCTTGATTTATTATATGAATAATTTTTGGATGAATACTGGACCATTGCATTACTGTAGCATGTAAAACACAAGGCATCTGCTAGTTGGTATGTTTTGCACAGCAAAAGGTATGTTTCAATTTCTTGTACCAACTGAAATGTTGACTGGACTAAGGAAAAATAAGGAACCAAATGAAAAAAAGCCCAATTTATAACCTTCTTGAGATGCATGACTTACGATATCATTAACCTTGGGTGTTCAAAATCTGTAAATCCAATTTATGCCAGTGGCTTGAAAGTCACGTAATTCAAAACAGAGACAGATGTTGGGGTTATTTGCCTTCTCATTTTATAATATGTAAGCTGCACAAGTCTGATAATTGGGAGACTAAGATTCTTAAATCATTTCAGGAACTGGAATTTAAAAAATGCAAACTATATAGAGATCATATGTGTCAGGAAAAGTACTATTCAGACACAGAATTATTTTGTCTCCTCTCAGCTACAATAAGTAATTTAAAATACATGCATTGAAGCTTTTACCTCCCCAGCTCATTCACTAAAACTCAATTTTTTGGCCTTTGTAGTCTTGTATTTGTCATTGTGATATGTGATTCATTCTTAACGTTGAGATTTAATGGTCCAGGTTATGATCAACATATGCCATCTGAAACTTTTTTTAAGAAAACAGGGCTTTTTGTTATCTCTTGATAAGAAGTAGAAGTTTAGAAAAAAATCAAATGTGATTCACCACTGTCATCTCAGAGAGAAAGATATCCTGAGAAAGGCTGAACTACTCATGTTCACAGAAAACTGCAGAAATAGAAGGCAGGTTACAATTTGCATTAAAACAAATAAGGACAGTGATTTCTGGGTGGTATTTTTGAAGTATTTATTACAGCAGTTATTGCAATCTTTTTAAATTAAGAATTATTATTGTGTTCAAATGTTATAACAAAATTTCAATGAAGCACCTCCTCAAGTCCAAAGTTCATCAGTGTCTGTATATGGTGCAGCTGTCCTGTGAGAGACTCGGCATGACAGTTAGAAGTCACAGTTCATCACAGGAACATATCGCAATGATGTAATCTGCTGGGCATTAGAACTTCCTCAGGGACAGGAAAGGAGCCAACTACAACACTTTTGCTGACAGCTATCCAAGCATTATTTTACTCTTCCATCTGTTTCTCACTCTAGTCTATTATTTCTCTTCCATATGAAGAAAGTTCTTCCATTCTCTGCTATTTCATTATTACCTATGCACTGAAAGACTGTAAAAAAAAGTCATTCCTCTGTATATTTCTCTTTAAATATATAACAAGGACATGCTAGAGTGAAAGGAAGGTTTTTCTCTTTACTTTTTTTTTTGTTTATTTGCTTTGCAATAGACAGAGTACACGCTTCACACAAATAACAAAAGGGAAACCAGTGATAAAACCTTTCAATTTACAATCTGAATCTTTCCAATATTCCTGGGGGAGGAAGGAAAAACAACATCCATTCTGACTTTTTTTTTTATTTGGCTTGTATTTTCCAGCTCATTGACCTGCTAAATGTGAGCCCCTTAGGCCAAATCTGGGGCACGTTTACATATAATTAGAATTTGCATAATGTATCCCTAAGAATAAATCATGTTTTCTGTACCATAACACAGAATCTAGGCCCAATGATCCTGTGAAGGTCAATGAAAGTACTATTTTGAATCCCATCATAAGAAGGATACAGAACTGTTGGAACAGGTCCATAGGAGTGTTACAAAGATGAACAGAGGGTTGGAGCACCTTTGCTTCCAGTAACTGAAGGGAGTGTACAAGAAATCTGGGGAGGGACTTTTTACAAGGCATGTAGTGATAGGATGAGGATGGGATGGCTTTAAATTTGGAAGATTTATATTAGACATTAGGAAGAAATTCTTGCCAATGAGGGTGGTGAGGCACCAGCACAGGTTGCCCATGGAAGTTGTGGAAGTTCCCTCCATGGAAGTGTTCAAGGACAGATTGGATGGGGCCTTGAGGAGCCTGATCTAGTGGGACATGTCCCAGCCCGTCACAGTGGGGTTGGATCTAGGTGATCTTTAAGGGTCTCTTACAACCCAAACCATCCTATGATTCTATGATTCTATAGTTCTATGATTCTATAATTTCCATGTGATTTGCTCAACTTTTACTTAAAAACACACCAGTAACCAAAGAATGAGAAGCAGTAGATGAATCATGCAATTGTGCTCTTTTAGTGTACCTAGAGCTATACCACCACTGATTTCAGTGAAAGTTTTCTTGCGATTAGGACAGAGGAAAGGGTGAAATTACAAAGAGAAAAGGTTTATTTATTCTGCTTTAGCATTTTGTGAACAAAAGAGAGAGAGACTGCTGCCATGCAGTTCTTCTGCTTTCTTTCATTTCTATACTCATAATTTCACTATCCTGACACATCATATGTAAACAGCCTTTTTAAATCCACATAATGACAAAGGGCTTTTATCCCTGTTGTCCTAAAAATCTGGGTGTGTTTTTCACTTAAACTTTCTTTGATGCGGGGAAATGAGTCATACTCAGATCTGTATTGAATGTTAGAAGTGCTAAAATCGACTCCTGCAGCTCTTCTCAAACAATATTTTGCTCAGGCAAAGTAGAAGCACCAGGACATCTCAGATCCCCAATAACTTCAGATGGCCCAAGCTGCCAGTGCATGACCTTTACCAGGGTTAGTTTTCAACCTAAGACAAGAAATAGACCTCATTTCAAGATTCTCACCTTCAATGACACACCTGTGTCCAGCTTGTCTGCAAAGGGACAAGAGACGTCAGTAAGTTGACAAGCTTAAGTTTTAAGTGCCTCAGAGAGCCTGTAGGGGTTTTACAGGCTCATTATTTTGTTTATTCAGTTGGGTTGAGGTTTTATGCCAGGACACAGCAGGACAAAGCAAAGGTAATCAGGAGAAGTAGATGTACACTCCCTCTTCTGCTCTGCTCCAGAGGTTACTACAGCCCCTTTCTGCACCTTCAAGGAGCCAGGGACACCTGCAGGTTCCAATGCCAACTTCTTTGAAGCTACTGAACTGCTTCAGTTCAAAATGCCATATAGCAAGAGAAGCACGAGGATGTTCTTCCCACTCCTAAAGTTTCTCTTGCCATGACAAACTACTTCAGCTAGGGTGTCTCCAAGGATCTACCAGCAGAACCTAGAGCTTTCACATGCAGTGTCTCCCTTGAGGGACTTACCCATGTCCCTTTGCAGACTGATTGGGTCCTGCATACTGACTGAAAGCCTCAGTCCATCATCTGCTTCCTCGCATACATCCATTTGTTTGGTCTCCTTCCCACTCCAGAAGCTCAGATCCCAGATGCAGATCTTTGAGGCCCTGACCAGTAACTTAGCACCAAGGGAGCTAAGTGGAAAGAAAAGTAGGTACTCTTGAAAAAATGCCGATTAAACCACTTCCTACCTTCACGCCTACCCCTCAAGTTTATTGTCTTACGCCCATCATATCTTAAAAAAATAATTTCTTAAAAAATTATTAAGACACTGTTGGCCACCTTCCAACCTTCCAGTTGCTTTGTTTATTGCTTTATTTAGGTGCTTTGCTTTTTAATCACTTCAGTGACCTGAGTGGATGAACGCCATTGGACCATAACGATATACTGCTATTCTTCTTCCCATGCTCACCTAATAACTCTTGCATAGATATGTATATTCTGAACAGGGATTTCCTCACCCTTAAGAATGAAGACTGATATTAAGAATTTGTTTTGATTCCCTGCAGCTTATCTTCATTTTCTAATTTAGATACTTCATATTTGACTTCAATCTGCAATATTTTCTGAACATTGGGATATTTTAACATCTTTATCTGTTTCTTTTTCTCAGTTCCTCTTCATCCCCACCTCCATCACTAGGTGAGCATTGTGCTATCATGCCACTTAATATGTGTAATGTTAAAAGAGAAATGAAAATAAGAATTAAACCTTCCTTAGACCAAATCAATAAAAAAATTTTCATTCCTGATGAAAAGTACATCTATCAGGCAGCAAAAACTTAACTTTCCAAATGTAACAGCTTTTTATGCCTATAGAGGGAAAGGAAGACTGACAACTAGGTGATCCAAGAATCAAAGGGTTGTAACTTCTAGAAATGATAAAAAAGCTTCTTTCCTGAAATCTGCAGGCGTTGCATATGCAATACTTGTAAGTATTGACCAAGAAATATTTTGTTGTTACTTTGCTTTAAGGAACATAACATTCTATAATAGTAAATTGTAGTAAACCCAAACCTTTTATTTATGATTATGAAAATGGCTATTTAGTTGGATTTTATTGTTTCTTAATTGTCTGCATGCAATGGGACTGTCATAGTTCCATTGTGTGGTGCTGTAAGAGGAAACCATTGAATGATGATGAATAAAAAAGATAAGTTCAGTCATGAGCATAAAACTCTTGATGTTCTTGTATAATTTCTAATGTGTTTCTTATCATTGTGGTGGTTTTCAACTACATAAACCTCTGAACTTATACATTACAAATTAATTTTTTTCAATCTTTGTTGACATTTTTACAGAAATTAAATTTTTACAACTTAGAACAGTTATCTACTCCTTCAAACCATCAGATTTTAACATTTAGAATAATATGTATTGTAAGAATAATTTTTTAATTTTAGAAATTAATCCTGAAAGAAATTAGTGTTGTTTGTGCTCTTGATTATCAGGAATATTAATATCTTCTCTCAGTCATATTTCAGGGTAGTTGGACAACTGAAACATTAGTAACCTAACTACCAGCAACTAGCAAGATTATCAAGTAGTAGATGAAATAAATTAAGCAAGTAGTGTGGAGAACAATTTTTTTGATTATATGTTTAAGGATGGAAAATATTCAGTCTTGGCAGGTAATATTCTCTCATATAATACATCCATAGACAGAGCTTGGAGGCTCTCCTGCATAGTTGTTCCCGCTTCTGGATCTGTTCTCTGATTTTTCAAATTGTGACATTCATTATTTAACTCCCTGTGCTCTCAACAACTACCTTTCTAGAGTGACTTGTGAGATGCCTACCTTTGACACAGAAATTTCATCATTCAGAGCTGTGATAGGTTAGCAGGTAAACTGGATTACAAATGACCAAATTTGTCTAAGTCAACGATATGTGGACAATGTCCTTTTTAGAATAAATACCTACACCTCTCAAAGAGTAAGACCACTGATTTTGTGAAAAGAAAGGCATGACAAATTTATCATTAATGTTTCCTCGGAAAAGATCTGGGGATTGTGTCTGACTAGGTCTATTTCACTGCTTCTGCAACTATCTAGCTTTTACTGAATGCAGTGTGAGTCTAGAAATGAATCCTGGCAATTTGGTTGGTACTGCTTGTAAAAGGTCTTAAAAATAAACTTTGACTCTGAATTTTGCATAAATAATAAATTGTCATATTGCTTGAGGCTTGGAGCTTTCTTCACTGCCCTGTTGAATAGTTAAAGTCTGGAAGGGCAAGACTGACTACAAAGCACATCATCTGAAGTACATTTAGAAAAGTTTTTCTTTACTTTCATCCCAAGAAAGCAAATAACTTTTGTTGTTCAGATGTTTTTGTTTAATTTGCCCTTTTCAATCATTTTTAGATCATCATTGCACAGCATTTTGTTTTGCTTAAAAAAATTGCTATCAAAAATACTGATATTTACTTGAAGTGTATTGATTTTGCTGTTGAGACAATGTTGTCTGGTAATTAGAGCATTATGGTTTAAAAGCTACAGCTGACTGCCCACAGTTTTGTGTTTTGGTTTGGTTTCCATCTTATAGAAAATTATATTACAGCCTGGAAAAGAAAAAAGCTTCACAAGCTCTACTCAAGTTAATACAGGTGCATTAAACAGATAAATGTATAATCCTGTATTTATGGATTTATAATACATGAGCTGGTGACAGTTAATCTGTTTATTTGTCTGTCTGTTTTTATTACTAGGAGTCCCAGTAAAGAAGTGATCCTGACATTGAGAAGTGGATCTGCCACAGTTAGACAACTCATTCTTTGAAGGGAGGATGTGTTGTGTCTACACCACCAACAAATGATGATTTAGGTAAGCTTTATTATGACCAGCAATTCACAAACAATTCAAAACTGGAGAGATCAAATATAAGTGGCATTTGTGCAGGATGAAATCAGAGCATTCTGGCATGGGACTATAATTGCAGAGGTTATAGGGTGTGTGTGAGCCATTCAAGTTCATGAAATCAGAAATAAGGAACAGTTTAGTCCGCAGAGCAGATGTGAGAAGTGAGGGACCAGTTCCCTCCAGCATGTAGGAACAGAAGAGTTGCTCCTGTCCAACCTCATGTATACACAGTAAGGAAGCCATGCCTGCCTCAGCACAAGGCGATTTTAAATGACTTGGATGTCTAAAGCTGTTAAAACCCAAATTGTTAAATGATTGCACTGAGTAGATATTTTGATCAATACTGTTCAAATAATATTATGGTATATTACCCTTAACCTGAGCATATAGCTGATGTTTGGCATATTCCCAGCCAATTTCCAAAAGAACATGAGATTGGTGTCAGATAGAAGTATAGTTTTTTGTTTTGTTAATGTTGATAAAGAACATATACATAAATTCTTTCCACCTGAGCACAATCAGGAAAACAACAGGCTTTGTCTTAAAATGTCCTTATATGCCTTTCCTGTCAGATTAGTTATCCAAGAGCTTCATTTCAGCTACAGTTATTACCTTGTCTTTCTCACCTTTTTCCACTTTTGGTTGTTCAAGTCAATATCTTGTTTCTGACAAGATTCCCATCTTACACTAGTCAGTGCAGTGATATACTGAACATCCAGGACACAGTTTATTTGCTGACTGTCTTTAGATGCAGTGTAGGCTACAATTTTAGTGGCTTGCTAGCCAATCTAATTGCTGGCTGCTCTAGTGACATTTCATCTTGCTGTCCCTGGTAATGTGTTCCATTCTCTTGCCTGTGCTCGTTCCATTGCATCCTGGGGCCTGCATTCAGCACAGTAAGTCAGCACAAAGCTGACTATACAATAAAGTCAAATATTTCCTGCTGATTCTACATTCTGCATCAGCTCAGCTGGAGCTGGCCCAAGAATGGCTGATGGAATGAGTGGGAGACCCTGGCAGGCAGGAATGAGATCAGCTTAGGCTGCCACCGAGTAAATTCGTCATGTGTCTCCAACAGTAAATTCTCCCCCATATCTGCACCTGTCTTACAAAGTAGCCTTTTCCATTTAATGTAAATAACAAGTGGCTAATATGTCAGTTAGCTTTTGCAGCATCTGTCTTTACCCACAAACTGAAGACACACCTGAAGGCTGCTATTCATGCTAGCATTGTAGTAAATTTCTGTGACTTGAACAGTATTGTCAACAACTGGAAGTATAATGCACTGCTTTTGCTAGAAGTTCTGTTTATCAGCTTAAGACTACTCAAGAAGATCATCAAGATAAGAGAGCTCCACTCATAGTGTCATAGCAGAATCTGTATAATGACCTAAAGCAAGATGAATGGGTACTATAAAGAAAAGAGCAGTTCATTTGTAGTGTTACAAGCTTTCATAAAAGTGGATATGAGCTATCTTACATTGCTAACAAAGCCTTCCAATACTTCACTTAGCATTATCATCTTCTAAAGAAAAATGTCATTGTCAGGTGAATGGTGAAATGCCTTCACCGCTCACAGGTGGGGGTATAGTGTCTCCTAAAAGTGAGACAGCAGAAGTTTCCGATCAGTTCTTGGTGATATTATTGCAGACTAGAGCAGTATGTAGCTAGGGAGGTCTAGGGTCACTCATTAAGTGGTAAAGAAGAGCAGGGAGAGGTCTGCAAGCTGTGTTGTGGAGAGGTCTGTTGGGATGATGTGATATGATATGAAAGGTACTTGGCCATTTACAGGTGGATGAGAAACAGCACAGGAAATGGGCAATTTAGTATATCTCCCATCTGCAGTTTTTGGATGATCCTCAATCCTCCCCTTGTCCTTTGCTGGGGATAAATAGATTGCACTTTTCACATAAAGAAACCTGTTCTGCTCCTACTACTTTCTCTTGAAAGAGCAGTTAGAAAATCCTTTAAAGAGTATAACTAGAGTGCTAGTGCTTTTCCTGTCTCTCTTTTTAAACTCTGTATCATAAAGGAATTTATATTTGCTCCTTGTAGATTTCCTTCACTTAAAATAAGTCACAAAGAGAAAAAATATTTTGCTTTTGCTGAAAAAATAATAGATTGATTTTTTTTAATATGTTTACTTGTGTCCATCCAGATTCCAACCCTTTCACAATTTAATGTTTTTAATGGATTGTTTAAAGTCATGAGGTCACAATGGGGTTAAACAACTGAGGTTTTGGAAGAATCAACAACCTTAAGAGCTTGACTCAGCCATAATGAACTTCTCTGTACTGTGTTTAGTTGCATCAGGTTTCTCCCAGAAATTGCAGCATTCCCTCATTATTTACTGAAATTTAGTAATTATGGTTGCAGTGCTGGTATTTTAAGGCACACAACAATAACAAGGCTAAAGATGTTTGATGAATCAAGCACTTCTCCAACTTTATTCTTATTGATTTAAAAATACATTTTGTTTTAGATATTAAAAAGTTAGGGTTTCTTTCTGTGTGTGTTGAACAGTAATTGTGAACTACTTCACATTCTGGCTCTTCTCTTCTGGAAGAGTCTGTAAAGTACCTCTGAATTCTAGGTTTTAGTTTCTTTTCTAATTTACTTTGTTTTGATGTTTTTTTCCTCCTGTGATTTGAATACAATATTATATAGCTTTTTGATATGGTTTTCATAGCTTCTCATAACAATGGGAGAGACATTTCCTTCATTTTGTTTGCTTCCAAATATATTTGAGTAGTTTCTTTTGTATAATGTTCTTGCAGAAGCAGGTTATTAAGCCTCCATTGGGAGAAATAAAGAGTATGAGTTTCTAGTCCTTTGTTCATTAACTTAGACATGTGATCTTTCAAGACTGCATTACCTACACTTCAGTAAAGTGTACTATTTAATAGATATTTGGGGGCAAATCCAGTTCCTTTTCTCTTTCTTCCTCCCCTCACATCACTTATATCAAAATGATAATAAATACATTTCTGACTATTTTTCATCTCACTAACACCTGGTTTTATCTATATTATTCCCATAAAAATAGTATAAAATATTTAATATAATAAAACTTCATTTTAATTTGCTGGCAGACCACTTTGTGTCTCTGAGACATCAACCCACCACAATCTCAATATTTAAAAGTCCTTTTGAAGCAACAGTGCTCTTCAAAATGTGACTTCTGTTGCAGCAAGTTTATAGAGGGATTGGTCAAGACTTACTCCGACATCAGTAAATCAAATATCATTCATAGAATCATAGTATCATAGAAGCATAGAGTGGTTTGAATTGGAAGGGACCATATTCAGTCCATATTTGAAGTCATAGTCAAGTGCCTACTTGGTACCTACTTACTGTAGGGACATGGTTTTTACAAACTTATGTTTATCAGTAATTTGCTACATACAAAACTAGGAGATACCCATGTTGTACTGTGGCTTTGCTGAAGCAGTAGCAACATTAGCTTCTAATTCTGAGACCTAGGGGTTCTACATTTAGTCTCCAACTGCACAAAGGCATCTTACTATACTCAAATCTTTTTTTTTTTAAGTCAAAGTGTAAAACAGTTCTGAATCACTTCCATAAAAAAAATGTGCTGGCTGAACTAAATCCTTACTCCAGGATTTTTTTTAACCATTCTCTATCATTTGATATTCTGCCACAAGTCTTTATAAATCATATATGTATCTATCTTGTCATCATCTCTTATGGCTTTCTTCTTCCCAAGGGAATATAAGAAAGATTAAATGTTTCCCGAAAAGAAATATTGTCAATGTTTTGGGTTTTCTGCTTTTGTGGTTAATATCAACACCATAAAGACTTTAAAACCTACGTAATTTATTTGTATAAATAAAGCACAATGATGTTTGTCATTCTGCAATTCAGAACAGATTCCATAAACATTTAAATGTTGTGCTCAGAAAGTTCCCTAGAGACAAAGGCATACGGTATGTCAACAATTTTCCACAGATCATGAAAGTTGTTGGTTCACATAGCAATATTACCCCTATGGACGGAGGACTCAAATTCTGACTGGTCTTAAGACATTAGGAATTCCCACGGGACAACTGTCCTCTCTTATTATGAAACCTGCTGCAAATATATCAAGAAGACATTTTTCTTCCATCTCAACACAGATAGTGAAAGAAGAAATAAGTGCCTAGGGAGGCCTCTAGTTTTCTCAAGCTGAGTCATCTGAGCATTACCTCTAAAATCATTAAATGAAGGTGTGAAACCCCTTTCAACCCCAAATTTAGGGTGACTTTCTCAAACTCTCAAGGTGAATTGGGATGGGATGTTAAATGTTTAAAGGCTGTTAAATGTTTCAGCAGAAAAATCTTGAGCCCAAACAAAAAGAAATGGTCCAGCAAGAAGTTATGTTTGTGAATATATCTCTGTGCACATGAAGGAACACATTCAAGTTTCTCCATGTTAGCTCTGAAGTAGCTAAGTGAGGCTATTCCAACACATAAGCCACATATAGGATTTGCTGTGGCACAATGCTTGACCTGGTTAATCCCAGTCTGTCTAAACACTGCCTGATTCTGACCAGCTCAGAGTCTAAACAGAACAACTGTAGGTCTGTCTCGACAAATTTGTGTATGTTAAGTGTCATGTTTGATTAAGAAGTGAAAGTTCTTCAATGCTTCTCTTTGGACTGTAGGTAAGTATGAACATCAGATTGTTCAATAAGATAGTTAAGGAAGGTAGGATCAAAACCCAGGGACATCTCATCATAGTCGCAAAATTGACTTATCCTTCTACTTCTCTTCAACAGTCTTATCCTTTACCTAGTCTGGGAACCAGATTAAAGAAAAGAATGGCAAACCCACTTCAGTCCTGACAATGAAGCTACTGTTAGGAATGCAAGAGTTCTTGAGATTGAAGAGCCATCCAGGGAAGCTTCAGAGTAGCAAGAATAGGAGACAAAGAAGTGGCTGTTCCTTTCCAATTCACTTTTGTTTGTTGTTTTTCTGTTCACATGGGAATCTTGAATGCCTATCTCAACAGAAAAGGAGCATGTCCAGAGAAGAGCAACAAAGTGGTGAAGGGGTTGGAGAACGAGTCTTATGAGGAGGGGCTGAGGGAACTGGGGTTGCTTAGCCTTGACAAAAGGAGACTGAAGGGGGCCTTATTACTCTCTACAACTATCTGAAAGGAGGTTGTAGAGAGGCAGGTGCTCGCCTGTTCTCCCAGGTGACAGGAGACAGGACAAGAGGGAATGGCCGCAAGCTCCACCAGGGGAGGTTCAGGCTAGACATCAGAAAAAAGAAAAATCACAGGAAGGATCATTGGCCACTGGAACAGGCTGCCCAAGGAGGTGGGTCCTGGGAGTCATGAACCCTGGAGGTATTTAAAAGGTGGGTGGATGAGGTGCTGAGGGACATGGCTTATTGGTTGATAGGAATGTTTGGATTGGATGATCCCACAGGTTTTTTCCAGCCTGGTGATTCTGTTATTCTGTGAAAATAATCTTCACTTGTCCAATGGAACCCATACTTACCTGGTCCTTAAGAGCTACAAATTCAAACCTACAGCAGCTAATGCATAGGGTGCTTAACACTACATCTTTCTCTTCCTAGCTAATCATGGCAACAGCCCTTCTATCCATATTATGCATCCTGTATTAACTGTAGACTTCAATAGGTCTAAACTTTTGTTGTGTTAGGATTTGGATGGTTGTCAGTCTAAATCTGGAGTGCAGAAGATCTATAACTAGAGATCAGAACATATTTCTTCATAACAGGCATTTCTGAATCTGGTTATGTATCTAAAATTAGATTCTTTCAGAAGCTACAGGTTAAGCAATAAGATAATCATTGACTTAAGGCACTTCAAGTGTTAGACAAAGCTTAAAACCCAGTTAACTATTGTTGGGGACTTTAAGATCTTTGAGTTGTTTAAATATCCAAAACAGACAATGCAACTTCAGCCTTATCATTTATTATGAAGATAATTTTCCTTCACCACTTTCTCTTGATGCATTTTGCATCCTACAGGGTGAACAGGTCTCTTTCCTTCAGAAGCATGGAAGGGTGACACTTGCTTTGCAGCACTTAGATAAACTCTCAACCTGGTACTTACAGGCATCCTCCTTGAATATGAAGGTTATTAGTTTATAGCACTTTCTTCTTACTTTCAGTAGTGAAGTTTTATATTTTCTAGCTAGGTACCTACTGAATCAGACTGGTATTACATGGCCCCTGTGCTTTGCATTAAACACAGTACAATTACAGTCACAGAGTCTCAACAGGATGTTTAGTGAATGGAGGCATAGAAATGCCAAGCTTCTGTATCAAAATCAACCTCAGGTAAGAGACAAAGATTAGATACCAGTCCAACTGTGGCACTCCTTATCATATACAGAAATACAATTGTAGGCATTTGAAAGAATCCTTACCAGGAAACATAAGTAGTTAGGGCTCTTGAGAAGGTTAGAAGTGGGGTGAGTGGGAGTTTTTGGATAGCTCTTCTGACCTGAGGTTCTTATATTCCATTTAAGGTGCTTTTGAAGTAATATTATTGTCACCTTCAGGCCTTGTGAGAAGGTTTTCTTCAACTTTTGTCTCCTCTGCTAAAAGTAACTGTTTTTTCTGTCATCTTGGTACACTGAAATGTACTGCTTTTCCATGAGACATCCACTTCACACTGGCAATATTTTGGCTCATTTTTTAAAATTTTAAACTGTTTGCTTGTCTAAACAGCTTAGTGTTATTTGGGGACAAGAAACTGATATAAATGGAGTTTTATCTTCCTCTAAATCATTTAGGTGCAGATTGAATGTATCAGGCTCATTTTTTATCTCATGTTACTATATTCCATTTACTCTTGAAAGACAGTTTTTTTTTAAAAAGGGAAGTATTTAACATTGCCACTACTTTGTGGACAGATTTGACGTTATTTTACTACTGTTGCAGTGTATATTTCAATTTGACCTTCTAGATTTCAGTTAATATGGTTTTAACAGCAACTTTCATCCAAATAGTTAATATATCAGAGTGTTAGTATTACCATATACTAGAGGGGATCACTTTCTCTTATTTCTAGCCAGTATCTTATCTGGGATATAAAAATTATGAGAAATGGCCCTTGCAGAAAAAAAAAAAAGGCTCTGATTGCATCGTTTAAGATGGTACATAGATGTGGGAGTGTTGTATATACTTCTTTACTTTAGCATATCTAGACTTTGTAGTGATGTACTGTAGGCCTTTAGATTATCTATGATCAGTTTTAACTGGGATAGAAGACGTCTTTCAAAGGCCTGATTTAAAGGAAACAGTGACAGCAATGTTTAAACAGAGCACTTGCTTTGCCAAGTTTTTTGTATTCTGCTGCCTGGAAAAAAATTACCTTTTCTAAGTGTGTTTATCAGTTGAACCACAACAGTTGAACCAAGAAAAAAAACACTGTTTGCTAGACAGAAATATAACTATGTTCACCACAACCAGAAGTGGAGATATGTTAACTGCGTACTTCCTCTGAAATGAGCAGCTGTGTGGATACTAAAAAAAGTAACTTGGACTTAACATGCTACCAAATGTTATGGCCTCTGGCCCTGTTCCAGCACAAAGGGAGTCCCATTATCTCCCAGCTCTCTCCTTCAGCTGTTCCCATAAAAGTCAAGCACTGTTCAAAATGAATACAAACATCATAAACTAGCCTACAGATTTTTATCCCATTTCATATAATACACAGAATTTAATTGAAGAAAATTCTATTCCTCTTTCATCTGAAATTATTATAAATGTTGTACGATATATCTAAACATAACACAGTTGCAAAACATAATTATTTTGCAGTCATGAGATGAACTTTTCAAAGAAAGTTTAAAAGAGATTTCATAGTGTGATAGGTTAAATGTTGCCCAGTTCTAGTACCAGAACTCCAACACAGAAAAAAACCCCATAGATGACATTAAAAGAAAGGGAAAAGGCTTTTTCATTTGCTTTGGGATTTTATGAGATTTGTTTTAAAGGGTTATGGCCTTAGAAAAGATGAAAAAAATTGGAGGGGAAATTTTCTTTATTTCAGTTAATCTGAATTTACTTAGGCACTTTTTAATGTCTGAAGAGCCAGAGAAATGAAGCTACCAGAAAGGTAAACACTATGATACTTAAGTAGCCAAGAGATAAATTTTGGCCACATACTGCGGTTTCAGTATAATGTTAATTTTCATTCAGATCTATATTGATGCATTAATATTTTGTAAAAATAATGTTTTTCTATTAAATATAAGTGCTTTGACAACATTCCTTAAAGAAATACTCCAACAACTACAACAGAAAAANNNNAAAAAAAAAAAAAAAAAGGAAAGCCTAAATTTCCTAATCTGCCTACTTCTGTGTCCTAAATTGAAATAGCCTGCTTGACATTTTCTGCTTATATGCAAAGGAACTACAGGAGGGGTTTCTGGACACAAAAGTACATATGTCCATATACAACTACACAAACATCTAAAATCAGGAAATATTTACACAGATATACAAAAGCACGGATTCCCAGAGGGGGAAAACCACCTCAAAAATCCTGCTTGCAATTTTCTTCTAACATTTTGCTGTATTTATTTGGTTAGATCTGCTTTATAACTTATTGAAGCAACAGAAGATGCATATAGTTTTCACTATGTTTGCCTACTGAAGCTAAAATCCTCACAAGTTTTCTGGAACTTGCTACTTCACTCAGACAGTAAATGTTTTGCTTGGTGCTTAATCTAGTTAAATAATGAGGGATCTCACGCACTTAGCTACCACGTCCAAAACCAACTTTCTCATACAGTTGAAACACAAACATCAGCTTTCTAGCTGTCCTGAACTTGGTATGTGTCATGTGGAATGGAATATACTTTCTCTGTGAGGGTTGGCTTGAGAAATTTATCTTTTCCCATGTTAATCTTGCCAGCAGTCTGATTATATTGTATAGGCAGGATATTAAACTGGAAAATAGATCCTACCACAAACCTTAGATTCTAAGCTGTGTAGAGCAGTATCAATGCAGACTCTCTCACTCTAGAAAGCTCTCTTGTTAACATCTGTTACATTTATTTAGAAAAAAAACAAATAAAAATATCACAAACACATGTTAAAGTAGAATTGCTGGTTATCATGGAATGAAATTGAAGAAATTGAGAGATTTTGTGTTGTTTACTACATTATCTGATACAGTTGACAAAAAGACAAGCTTTTAGGCCAATGAGAATTTCTGTAAGTGACCATGACACAGAAACAAGAATTTGATCTGTACCAATATCCTAAAGTAAGTATATATTAAGAAAATAAAAATCTGTTACTCTGATTTCAGACATCACAAGTAAGTAAAGCTATATTTTCTTTCAGAATTTATTAATTATTTATTATTATCAGTTGTGGTCCTAATTTTATGAGGGTGACTGTGTAAGACAGTAACTCCCATCAGTCTCCTCTTCAACCTCATCTCCCTACCAAACCCTCGTATAATTTCCCAGTTCCCTCAGTTCCAGAGAGGTGATTTTTCTGGGCACATATGGTGATAGATGGCTGCCCTTGAAGTTGTGGCTGAGTAGTGGCAGCCTGTATTTTCTCTCTCCTTGTCTTAAAGCTGCAAGGTGACACAGGTTTGGGGGTAGAGCTCATTAGCTTTTTTGTTTAAATGCTTGAAGCCCACAGTCCACTTTGGATTTGCTTTTAGAAGTGAAAGCTTTGAAAGGTATATATGTTTTCTGATAACAACAGGAAATTCCACATGATTTTGTACCTGAAACAAGCAATTTTGGGAGAAACATGTATCCGTCAGTGCATGATAATGCTGGCATAACTTGGGGAAATTTTTTAGACTGGAATAATAAAACAGAATATTGCAAAATGGCAGGTTAACATTTGTTTTTTCATATGTAGGTTAAATGAAGTAGTAGAATAATTAGGACTAAGAGTTCAGAGGAAGTGTGCAGCTGAGATGGCTGGTGTCAGTTCTTTCCTGAAAAGAAAAGAAAATAAACTGTGTAAGTTAGTTTTTTTAGCTTATACAACTGTGAGTTTCATAGAGAACAAAAGTATTGTTATCATTGCTTCATAAACCATGGTCCTGGAAGATGCTTGCTATTTTTGTGGTCAGTGGACAGGAAACATCTTTCATTAGAAAGTTTCATTTCCTTCAGATGTGGCAGGAGTCAGTGCTGACAACACTATCAAAAATAATTTTTCCCTTTGGCTGCTTGCCACTGCCTTCATCATCATCTGAGAAAGAGTCTTTTATGCCACACACCTACATATACATTTTTCCTCTTCTTCTTTCCTAGTGTCAGAATCCTGAGGGCCCTGGTATCCCCAAATGGTTTTGACCAGTAGGTAATTCTATATATCATCACATGTTGCTGATAGTACATTCTAGACAAATCAGGACCTAAGAAATTAGTCTCAGGCCACAAGGAAAAGCTGTAGAAAAACTTCTGAAAATTTCTAAGAATTGCTTTTTCTTCTTTAAAAAAAATTTGTTTTAAAAATGTAACAAGGGAATAAACCACAAGAATAATTTGCCTTAATATTCTTGATGTATTATTAATTTAGCTTGCTTAATCTTCTCTTCATTTTTAGAAGACTCTATAAGCTGTTGCAAAGGCAGTTATTCAACATCTGTTTCCAACTAGCATAGTAGACTAAATATAAAATTAAGATGTCAGGGGTTTTTTTGCTAATTCTAGAAGGGCGGCTATAGTCTGACCATACTATTGCTCCTTCCTACTGTCTCACTAACAACAAAAGAGTTCTCTCAAGCTCTTATTTTCCTTCCCAGTCATTCTTCCCTCAACTTGCATTCCCCTCGCCTGGAATGGGACAAGTCTTCATGGCAGCCAGCTCTCCATAGGACATCTTTACATGGTTGAATCTCTGCAGTAACAACTCTATGTGTGGAGTTCCAAGTGCCTGGCAAGAGCTCCCACTTATGCCTGTTTGGGGCTTCCCATGTATAATTGTTCCTGCAGAAAGTAGGCCATGTAGAGGTGTCCCTCCCATGGATAGTTGATCATGGACAGCCAGCCATGAAGAATTGTCCCAAACACATCCTAGCCTCACTTCCATCTAAGCAATGCACATATTTTCCTTGTGCTACATCTGATGTTCCTGAATCAATTAATCTCAGTAACTCTGCAAAATCCAAACCAAAACCAAACCAAATACATTTCTGACAAATCATTCAAGTGAATTGTCTCACTGTCATAGAATCATAGAATCACTAGCTTTGAAAAGACCCACCGGGTCATCAAGTCCAACCATTCCAATCAATCACTAAACCATGCCTCTCAGTGCCTCGTCCAGCCATCCCTTAAACACCTGCAGGGAAAGTGACTCAACCACCTCCCTGGGTAGCCTGTTCCAATGCCCAATGACCCTTTCTGCGAATTTTTTTTCCTAATGTCAAACCTAAATCTCCCCTGACAGAGTTTGAGGCCATTCCCTCTTGTTCTGTCCCCTGTCACTTGGGAGAAGAGGCCAGCCCCCTCCTCTCCACAACTTCCTGTCAGGTAGTTGTAGAGAGGAATTAGGTCTCCCCTCAGCCTCCTCTTCTCCAGGCTAAACAACCCCAGCTCTCTCCTCCATTCCTCATAAGGCCTGCTCTCCAATCCCATCACCAGTTTCGTTGCTCTTCTCTGGACTTGTTCCAGAACCTCAATATCCTTCTTGTGGTATGCAACTGGATGAAAATCAGGGCAAGAACATGTAACCAAAGTCATAAAAGACAGATCAAGAAGGAGTAGGATTCCCCATCCTGACAGAAGAGAGCTATTAGGTCTGTTCATCCATAGTACCTGATTGCACCATTAGGAAATATACCCATATGCTGTTCCTGTATGTGTGCCCTCTGAACCTTAATATAAGACAACCTTCATCAACTTTTTTGTACCTGCTATTTTTCCTATTTATGCATCTACTGAAAATAGAATGTGTTTATGGTGTTGTACCTATAAGCACCTATACAAGAAAGCAAAAGAAGATGTAAAGACGTCCAGGCATGTTGCTTAGACTATGCCTTTAAATTATCAGGCCAAGGTTTTCAAAAGTGACTGATTGATCATATATGCATTTTTCCTTGGAACCTAATATCACAAGATATAGAGCAACAAAACTGCCAAAACTTATAAAATTGTTCGGCAATTCCCCAAAACACCTCTAGGCTCCTAGCCACTGAAAATTAAAATAATACTTTGACTTTCACCCTGAGTCATCCCCAGGAATATATTTAAAGGAATGTCTAGAATGAAAATGTCATCACTGAGCTTCTTTTCACGCTATGTAAACCTTGATGAAGAGATTGCTACATGCTGAGATATGAATTGCATTATAAATTTTGAAAATTTTTACAGTAGCAGAAGATATAAATGAGTAATCCACACTCTAGTAGTGAGAAACTCTGCTTGCTTCAAACAAGCATTTAAATTCATACAATTTACACTTAGTCTATGCTAGATTAACCTACAGGGAACAGGCATTTTCTGAAATCTTACTGACTGCAAGCTAGTCAGGCAATTGAAACCTAAACAAAAATATACCATTGGATAGAATGCTATTGTTTTGTATAGTAAGGACTTGAAAAATAACTGAAAAACTTTTCAGCTATGAAGGTTAAATTATTTTATCTGATAAGAAACATACGTTATTCCAAACTTATCTTCCTCATTTAAATCTCCCCTAAGAAACTAAATTTTTGATAGGGTAGATAGGGAATAATGAAGTCTAATGAGAAATAGTGCACCTATCACTAGTAGTTAGAATAATATAGACTTTTACATTGTTTGATGCAGCCTTAACCATGTGACCACAGCCTTCCATTTGCTTAGGAACTGTTCTCTCTCTGCTATATGCTTTAGATGTGTTTTGTTTCTAATCTGTAAGACTATTCTTAGACCTAGAAAGATAATATCCTGTTTTCTTTTCAGTTATTTAGGATTCATCACAAAACTAATGCCTTTTTATGAGTGAAATTAGGTAAACATGAGTTTAGACAAGGTGCTTGTTATAACATATAAATACGGGGAAAATGTTGGGATCATGTAACCAAGAATTCACAAGCAAAAGACAGCAGATAAACAAATACAGACAAGGGAGAACAGAGTCTTCTCAATGAGTTTCCTAGCATTGTCCCCAAGGCCAGAATTATTTTTCTTTCCACTCTAATAAGCTGAATACTTAACTAAAGTGTTAATGTGACAGAAGGTATGCTTGTATTATCTGCCTACAAGTGACGGAATTTGCAAGCACAGAAGAGATTTGTAGCATGGGATTTCTGTAAGATGTGTTCCACATTGCAAAAGTAAGAATGAGGAAAAATGTTCTTGAGAATGAGTCAGCATTATAATAAATATGCATCTTGCACTTTATCAAGACAGCTTTGAAAATAAAAAATTATAATAAAAAATAACTTAAGAAATATTTATCTTTTATCAACTTCATTACTCATTAATATGAATTTTTATTACAGAAACGTATAAAAATCCCTGACACAGATTAGCTCTCCACTGTGTGTTCACTGTGAGATACAATCTCAGACCCACAGAATTTTCTCTCTGAAAACAGGCAGATTAGAGAACAAAAGACAGGCAATTCGACTTGCCTGCAAGTAAATCAGCAGGAGAGAGGAGGGCAGTACTGGTATTTAAGACAATATCCACTGAAATATGATGTTTCTTGTGCTTCTTTGAAAGTATAACCTTTCTATAATCCCCATTCTTTTGCTGTTCTTTATCAACTAAGTTTTTCCCAGAGACTATTTCCTTCATGGGCGTAGTGCATGATAATGTTATAGCCCAGTTTGTGGCTCTGCTATATGTGACTGTCATGAATATCAGGATTAATTATATACTGAATATCAATAATTTATTCTTGCACAGGACATGGTCATTCTTATTTGAGCAGTATTGTTGGGCAGTGATGCAAACATCAATGGCAATCGCTGACAAGGACAAAAGCAAATCTCTTTCAAGGATGCCATATAATTAATCTTCAGTCCAAACCAGGAAATAGAAATCATTCTCTTCCATTTTTTTGTCAAAATGCATTCTGAGCTGAGAAAGCAAAAATTAAAAAAGTCTTCCAACTTCTTTTGAAATATTTGTAGCCCCAGAGCTGAGTCAATCTTGTCTTAAACAGCACCATCTGTTAGGTATTTAGTAGAAGTATTTCTTCCAGACCTGCTGACTCTGCTTGAGATGAATGGTCCAGCAGTTGCCAGAGAGTTAGAAGTTTCAGTTTCATAAATCCTATGCATTCAGTGGAAGGCTCTTCTTACTCTCAACCTGAGCAGCCTGGATGCAGAGCCTTTATTATTTGCACTTGTTCTAACATTCACAAGCTCAACTTGAGATCTAGGGCTTGTTAGGTACAACGTTTGGGTTTCTTCTCATACAGTTACCAAGAGACAAAAGCAAGCCTCAGCTTAACTGGATTAATACCTAAAAATAATTCTAGTTCTGTATAGAAATGATTTATATATATTAAAAAATATATACTTACCGGTTCACCTGATTAAAAGCTCTGTTCAAGCATTCTGGTGTGTAATAGAACAAATTATTTTAGACATCTAAAGGGATTAAAGATCCTGATGCAGGAGCCTGGAATGTGCAGGGCTGGCTGTCAGTGCAGTGAGTTTTATGCAAGTGAAAGCAGTGCTATGTATTGGAACAGCACAAGGAACAACAGATTGCAGTAAAAAGCTCTGATCATTTATTCCTCAACATTAGGGTCACAAGTTGTGATTTATAAAGATTTTTCTTTTTTAATTAACTGTTTCTTTCACAAAGAGAATCTAGAGTAGAACATTATTTCAAGACACACTTTTGAGAATAATTCAGAGGCCTGGGCATACAAGGTATATGCAGTATATTCAATCTATGTATTCACTATACAGTAGATAAATATATCTTTGTAAAAGACAATCTGCACAATGTAGAACAGGTTTAGCCTTTTAATGTGGCATAATAGCCTCTGCATACCATTCCTGAGTCAAGAAATAATGAGCATACGGAACTTGAAGAGTTAAAACTAGAAATCTTGTCAACTTTCCTTTTGATGGAACTTTTTCACTTCTTTAACTGTGAGAGTTTGAAAATTAAAAGGATTTGAAACCTTCCAATTCCACATATTTATATTATACATCTCCAAAGTTCTAAAGCCAGAAATACTTCAGACTTGTTCTTGTTTTCTCTTCTTACATTGATATAAACTGCAAGAAAATCCAGTGAAGTCCATTGCTGCATTCTGATGTTGACTGTCAGTCTAGTTCTGTGTTTCTGCTCTCTCACAATATTTAACTAGTATTTAATCGTAATATACTTTTGTCTCCATATAATAATATTATGACATTCCCACAGCAGTATCACAAAAATACATTGATGTATAACGTTATGGGATACTTAAACAACTTCATGAAGTCACTTTGGACAATTTAATTTCCCTTATAAATCATCCAAGAACCTCTGTTAAAGAGCAAGCTGTCTAAATAAAAGGACCTAAGTTTCTTTAAGAAAAGTAGCCCAGAACACAGAAAAAATCTTAGAGGAAAAAGCTATTACATGTATTATTTAAACCATAATTGTTTAGTTGAAAGACTTCTTGGTCTGCACTCTTACAGTGCAGTCCAAACGTGACCAAGATTAAATGTTTAAAAAGTATAATTACCAAACTTAAAGATAGAATTGTTTTCCTGTCTTATGCTCCAGCGGGTATAAACAATAGTAACACTTGCTTTAGATTTTTTCTATAATCTGCTTAAGTACCGCTGATGATGCACTCTCCAGATTGTTTGGCAGGAAAAGCTTTTGTGCAGTATGACAGCTAGTGTTCTTTCAAAGCTGTGTAAGTTTTCTTTTTTTATTTTTACTTTTAATTCCTTTTTTCCCCGCGTTCTTCTTACAAAGCTTGGAGGATAACCAGGCAAGATGAATTGGACAATTCTTTGTATCCAGTTCCCATGACAGTTGTTCTCCAAAAGATCTTTTGTTCCAAAGCCTTTAACTAACCCAGCTGTAGACTAATATAATTTATGTCAATTTTTCAGTACGCTCTGTGTTCGGAAGTAAATGAAAGGCCATCTTATTGTTATCCGACTTAGCTCTGATTTCCAAGTCATTCATTTAAGATGGGAGTGTTTTTTTCTTATACTTACTCTTGTATTTTGTGAGTAATATTAATATTTTAGTTCACTTCATATTGATATGCATGCATATGACATAGGGGGAAAGTTAGAAAAACTTAGAAGGCTTAGCTCGCTGAAATACACACTGTCTGCTAGTAAGGGCCTTGAAGACCCTGAATCTTGATAAAGGAGGAGCTCATTCACAGACATTCACTGATAAGGGAAAGCTGGAGTGTGCACAACAGTAGAAAGCTGACTGCACCTGCAGCTGACTGCAGCTCAACCAGGATGAGAATGTGCCTGTGCACAAGATTGGGTTCAGGGACAATTTATGAGGAAGATCAAGACTACTGCAACCCTGAGCCCCAGACCACATCACTACGCTTGTGCAAGTATAGGAGAAGCTTCTCAAATCTAATTATAAGAAGAAGCAGGGGAAAGTCACAAATATGTAACAGGTGCTTATGAATAGGCATGTCTTTACACTATAACTATCTGCTTTTTAGACCGTACAGTGTGCGAGTTAGGAGGATTACCCCCTCGCACCCGCTGGCGAATAAACACATACCTGCTTTATAACACTTAAAGGAGTTATAGAGTTTGATTCCGCAAAACAATATAGAGCCTCCATGAGAAGAAAGAATCATAAGTAGTAACTTTGAAACATTGAGGTTACATTTATGCCTGAAAATCACTAGAAATTAATTTTTAACATTGAAGTGGGCCTGAGATATTTGGCCATTCATAAATAAGTTAGAAATCCCATTGGATCCTATTTTCCAGAGGCTTAAATTTGGAACTATGATTTAAAGGCACATTTTAAATATGTTTTTAATTTTCCCTTAGAAAAGTACACAGTGTGTTCCTTATAGACCAAACAGAAAAATAAGTTTCTAAAGAAGGAACGACAAGAAACAGTTTCTAAAAGGACTATACAGTGAAATGAGTTAATTTGTTGTAGTTTTAATTTTCTTGTACTACTGGCTATTTATCTTGTGGTTTCAAGTTCCTCTGTTTCTTAGTCCTGGTGTGTAATCACGTACCAGCTACAAAGACTGTTATTCAAATGTATGGTTAGTTGAAGATAAATAGTACAATTAAGATATTCACACTGGAAATCTTTGTTGGAAAATTACTTGATGCTGGAGGTGTATCTTGCTGCAAAAAGAATAAGTGATAAGAATGCCTGTAGTTCTACAAGCTTCAAAGTGTCAGATACGGTAAAAATCTTTAAAAGAGCTCACACTTAAAGGGCACAAATTTAAAATTTATTCTTCAGTATCACATAATACATTTGTGGTACAGCAGAGTCAAAATTAGATCTTGAAAACTGCACACTGTAATTCTTGGACTACATATTGTCTCTTGAGAAAATTTGTTCTGAAGACAACCATTGGTTACAGTATGAGGAGAGATGTCAAAATAGTTCAGACTACATACTGGGTTTAGTCTTTTATCTACAAAACAACAATGGAAAATGCTTATAATGTTTTGAACCAGGTTTCTAGACGGTGGGTGGAGAGAGAGAAAATACACATCAAAACATGAACAATTTTTAGGAAAGTAAATTGTGAATAAGCTACTTACAAACTGCGCTAGAAATTAAAGAATGTATTAAATAAGGGAAAAAAAGTTGCTCAAAAATCTTCCCGTTATCCCCATTTTCTTCATAGTTTAATAGCAGGAACATTTTAGTGGAGTTTTACCAAACTTTGTTTTACACATTACTCTTTTAGATAGGCATATTAAAAAGGACATTGAATCTTGACTGCTGCCTACATTAAAGTAGCAGGGAAAAGACTTTCAGACTTCAGTCCCAGCTTGAACATTTTACACAAAGTACATCAGAACTGGCTCTGTAATTTTACTCATAGAACTGGTCTTTCTTCCAGAGAATAAGTAAGGAGGCTGAAATCCATCTTGTAAGTCTCTGAATTTCATTACTGAAAGGGAGGAAAATACTTTCCCCTTACATGTGGTAGGTGCAAGTCTTGTTTTTGTTAGATGATCGAAACTGATACGTAAGGATGAGGGCTGTTTTTAAATTGTAATTGTTGAATATAAAAATAAAATATCACATAACAAACAGCAGTTCCGGCAAGTATTTTAAATTGCCATGGATTCCAGAAAAGAACATGGTTCAGAGAAAACAAGTGCAACTGACATTAAATAGCAATCCTGAAAAAAATTGCAGGTTTTGGGGTGTATTGTGATTGATTAACACTCACCAGTATTGAATAGTGAGGCTAACAAGAAAAGAATATATAGCAGAAGAAGTTTTCCAGTACTTAGAGGTAATACACAGAACAGGAAACTGTTCATTCGTAAGAGAAAACCACTAAATATGAAGCAAATACTGCATATAATTTCCATGGGTAGCTGCAGTCCTCCAATTATGCCTCCTAAGAAATAACAGCAAATCAGCCGTACAACTTAGTTTTCAGACCTTTAGAGCTGTGGGTGATTATTCATTTCTGCCTTAAAATCATGCTATTACAAAATTTCATGTATTACACTTAATTTTGCTCAGCACAGTAAGATCTCGCTAGTTTAATTCTTTAATCAATAATATTGACCGTGGACAGAGATTCTAACAAAAACTCTTTGCAACCTTGTTTACCAGTAGCAGTGACTCTAATCTTGCAGAACACTTTGGGAAAACACTTTTATCTGCAGAAGAATATCACACATTGATCATTTTGAACCACAGTCAGCCCAATGAGAAAGAACAAAACCAGAGTAGGAACTAGATCAAGATGGGTCACTTGTAAAATGGAGCTGTAAATCACTGATGAAATTTTCTCATCCAAACCTCTTTTTCTCTTCCTCATTTTGTGTTTTCCTTCCTTCGGATGTAAGAGTTTTTAGGAACACTGGCCTTTTTATTATAGTTCTTGAGTATCTACTGTGATCCTACTTTCTTTGATGGTTCTAGATGCTGATGTTAAAGAAGGAATGAAGGTGCTACAGAAGTAAAAAATACATTATATTAATTTAGTTTAGTAGTGTTAGTACAAATGGAGCTTTCTCAGAGTGCATCCAATTTCCCAGACAGTTGGAATCTCAAATGAAAGTCTTACTTTAATCTTGGATCTCTTTCTGTTTCTTCCTGTACATCATTATTACATTTTTGTGGGAAGAAAAACCTCAGTTTTCAAATTAAGTATGTTATATTATAGTGACTTGAAGGTGGCCTATTTTTTCTGATTTCAAATATTCTATTATTAATGAGAAATCCAGTCTAAATATATTTCCATATACTTTAAAATTAAAAATGACAGACCTCTGCAGAACATGGTGATGTTTTCCAGGTCAAGTATTAACACTAGCACATTAATTGTTTTGTTGTTTTTTTTTCCTGGCAGCCGGTCTTTTCTTTTTAAACTCCAAAGGGATGTTAATTTAATAACAGAGGATGAAGTTCAATGTTGCAAAAGCCTTCCTGTCTCATTAGGATTTATGTACATTTCTGAACCTGCTCATTCCTTTATCTTAAAACCCAGAAATCCCTTTGGTTACAAAAGGTAATGATTTCTGGATCCTCCGATAGTGGAACATAGGGATTAACCTCTTGTATAATTTGTATTTGAAAGTCTTATAATTGGCATTCAGTAGAATCTGAGTTTAGAGTGATTTTTTTCTGTAGGATGACCTAGAACAAATCTCTGGATTTCCAACCCTTTTATTTAAAAAAATATTATAAAAAAATAAAACTATTATTTATTTCTAATATTATGCTCCTTTTTTCCTGTTATTAACTCAGATGTCCAAGTTTTATGTTTCTTAAAATGAGAAAATTTTAATAACAGTGAACAAATCAACCTTAAACCTAAACTAATTTGAAAAGTAGTAAATCAATCAAATCCAGCCTAAACTTAATTCACTTAATTCATTAGTTTTATTTAAAATGCTTTACTTTCCTGGTGAAAATTAACCTCTTCCCTTGAGTCTGAGCAGTCCTGATTCTATTATCCTTCACTGGACCCCACTCTACAGTGTTTTCCTAGCTCTTTTCCTTTATGAAAACAAGAACTAAAAGAAAGATTTAAAACCAAGCACACTCAGCTATCCACTTCTCTTGCAGTTATTACTTGTTCCCAGGAATATATGAATTCATTGCCATGAGCATTTTGAAAGTAGATTTTTACATTAAATTCAAAGTCAAATTATAAGCCACATCTAAGAAAAGATAGTAACAGCTTTAAAATTACACTAAAGCACTGTTTTCGTGTCTGAAAGGTAAGTATGGAAGGCTACAGAAAGCTTACAGTAGAAATGATAAGTGCAAAATAATTTGGGAATGTCCTTTGTATCAGTGTATCAGAAGGTAGAGAAGGTTGCAAGGAATGGATTGGGCACCTCTCCTCTGCTCCCAAGTAACAATTGGCAGTGATGTGTGATTAACCTAAGAGTGCAGGGCTGTACTCATCTGCTCACCTTTGAGGGGTAATCCAGGAAAATCAAACATAATGTCTTCAAAGATTTGTATTTCCAGAAGACAAACCTTTTTCCTCTGTATTTCTTTGTGCATGCATGCAAGTATGGGGTTTCTACCTCTCAAGTCAGTAATTAGGACACCACGCTGTAGTCTGGATCACTTTAAATCACCAATACATGGAGATGTTTAGTGGAAAATTTGACAGGAATATCCCCATACCAAAGCATTCAGCTGCTTGCTCAAGCAAAACCTGTCCATCCATGACACATAATTTTCCTAAGAGGGTTCTCATTTCAGTTTTCTAGGAAAATAGGGTATAGATCTACATAGTAGTAAAGTTTAACCCACAGAGAGGTTATACCAATGAAGAAATTACAGGATACACTGTTTAGTGAACATATTTCTGTATCTAAAGCCTTAATTCTAGATCTTAGGCAAACATTTAACAAGTCAGATCACCAGTATTTTATAAATTATTTCTATTTATGCAGATTTATGTTATTTTAGTGGGAAAGTTTATATGTGGCATAATGTAATCACTTCCAATTTATACAGAAGCTCCTAACATTTAAATCTTCCCCTTAGTAAGGCAAATCTACTATGGCACTTTGTGCCTGGTTTTAAAAGTTCTTGTTTCCAAGCCTTTTCTAATTCTGTATCCTGTTAGGCTTTAATCTGCTCAGGGAAGTACTTAGTATTTCTTGACTGTTTACTTGAGTTCCCAGGTATTACTTGATAATCATTACACAGTAAATTATCATAACACTGAACTGTCATCTGGGAAAGGAAAGGAAAGTGAAGTGAGCATTACACTTGGAAAAAAAAGAGATGAAGTGGAATGTCCAGAATACTTTAGTAACATAATTCAAAATCCCGAGTATGATCTAAATATCCACCCAAATTTGAAGCCTAGTGCTGGGTATGCTCTAGTCCCATGCTAGCAAATTCAGATAACGTTGATTATGTGACTTATGACTTAAGTCCACTTATCTCCAGTGGAGCTGGGAAAATTAAAGGAAGCATCAGAAGGAAATGTCTTTCTACCAGGGAACAAAGACTGTTTAAGGAAATTTGCCCTTCAGGGTAGGAAGTCTCCTAGAGGACAGGTGGAGTTTATGTGCCCTGGAGTTAAGCCAGTTAACCACACAAGGAGCAGCACAGATCAGTCAATCAATTTAACATGCCTACATCTGTGCTGAGAGCAATTTGAAGCATTTTAAGTATATCACAAGCCTGCTTGTGCAGTAAAAGGCATAAAACAGTGCTGGCCTCTGTTAAATCACCTGCTTTAAGCTGTAGCAAAATCTGTTGCCCTGGTGAGACTGACACCATGAAGTAAGCTCTATAACACACGCCTGTGTTTGAGTGTGCATGTGGCTCTATTCTCCTTCAGTCCAGGATTCAATTCCTCATTGAATTCAGGACATTTTTTACAAACATGATCAGTGTCATGATATTCTGAAATGTGAACCAAAAGGGCCAGAATATTAGCTGTTTTTTTCAGCTAATATGAGTTATTGACTTAAAGGCAGTAATTTTAAGAAAACCAACTTATTACCCAGAGTTCTATGCATTGCAGAAACAGTGGGCAAAATAGTAATTCAGTCATCAATGTAAACAATAGAAGCACCCATAGGTAAATGTTGAAATGTTTTAACATTTAGAAAAAAGAGTGTTGCAAACTATTAATAGGCTCTTTTAGTAGTCATTGTTCAGAGCAAGAGGCAAACATGTACAGACCAGAGTATCTACCTGATGGTGATACAGATGTAGTAAAAGGAAATTTAGCCTGCAGAGTCTATGTGAAACTAAGCATAAGAAAGAGAAAATGTGGCACAATTTTTCAGTCATAATCTGAGGTTGCCCTGCGAGTAGTTATGAAATATTGCAGAACTGTTGTTATTATTACAGTTGTTATGCTTTGAAACTCATCAAATCTGCAGCAGAAGTTATCAGGCAAGATTAATAATATTATGCCTTACTAGTCAGCTTTCATCACGGGACCCATTTATATTTTCTGACATATTCTGATTCTAATAGCTCTTTCTTTTATAACTTTTGTTTAGCAGCAAAAGATTTTAAATCAATTGGTTTTCATTTAATAAACTCCTCCATGTTTCCCTAAAGGAAAAGTCAATGTGAACTCTTTGTATACATAACATCTCAATGGGGCTTGTGGGAGAAGTTACAGTCATCTTGTTGGTGGACACAGACACTTGGAGCCAGATTTGTATCTAGCTCAAAGCCAGCCAGCTGGACAGTCTGGATTGTTAATGGATATTTCCCTTTCCAGAAATAATAGCTTTCCAAGTTATAGATGAGTGTCTAGTGGAGTCTCTTTCAGCACAGTTCAGTGTTTAGAGTAAAGGAAGAATTTTTTAGGGGTACTTCTCTCTGTTGGTAAAGGAAAAACAACCCCAGATTTACAAATCAGGCTACCATGGGTGTATTTTGAGGAAGATATATACATTCTGGTGGAGGGCAGCAGGTGGAGTAACAGATGGAGCAGGAAGCAGTTGGAAGGATTCACAGGTGCTGGTGGTGTGCTTCTGGGGTAATCTGCACTGACTGCTGAAATGTAGGGCATGGGGAAAGCGAAGGTAGGGTGCATCATCCTTACCCACACACTGGAGCCTCACTGCACAGTCAGTGTTGTGTTTATCCAAAGCTCAGTTCCTGGAAAGGAGAAGTTGCTGTAAACAGAAATGTACCTTGAAGCCAAGGGCATCTAGGGACTTTCCTTCTCAGCATTACAAGAACTTCACTTCATTCACTACCACCATGAAAGGGACTTCTTGTATTCCAAAAAACTGAAGCAGAGCACGTCTGGACTGTTGCTCCTACAAACACTGTTTCTCTGGGTGTTACTTTTGGGAGCAGCTAGAAAAATACTTCATGCTACTGTTACTGATGGCTGCGTCAATAGTAAAATATTTATTCTTCCTCTACGAGTCTTTGAACACTATTTCTAAAGTATTTCAGATGCTTTCTTTTTATTTCAAACTTTGCTATATGATAGGTTAGAGATTAAATTGAGCATCAGAATATCAAAGGATAGAGGAACATACATATTCTTTCTTCCTGTAAGGTAACACATAAAGCTCTCCAGGTAGAATTTTAAATCTAGATGTGAGCTAAACTCAAAATGTTATCTTCCAAGAAATAATAGATTTTCTTATCTACATATCATTCTTACACAATATTGTTCCCATTCTCATTACAAAAATGAGAGACAGCGTTCAGAGCACCTGCCAGGAAGCAGCTTGCTTCAGTGGTATTTTCACTTGGCACATTTTAAATCTCTTATTGAAATATAATGTACCTCATGAACTCAATAACTTCCAAATATAGAGTCATTTTCTGTTATTATAGCAAGCTCTGCTAATTTTCATGCATATTTTTTTCTTCAGATTTCTGGAAATGATGAAGTAGTTACTAGTAGTTTAAAAGGATTACCCAACATTGTTTAATTTGAAATTTTATGGTATTTTCACACAGCTCTGTCCATAGCCAGTATTAAGTAGCAATTTTCCATTTGTATAGGGTGATGTGTCATGCAGATGGTACTACTGTTTCCTCTAAGGCTCTCTAAACATCTGTCTTGCAGAGAAATTAAAGTGCTCTTTCCTCTGAACAGAAATTACTTCTGAAAGTTCAGTATTATGAAAACATTATTTCCAGATTAGCAGCAAGCAAGCCACCCATTACTTCTTTAGGAGAGGTTATGACATAGATCATGTGGGACAATAAAGCCTAATTGTAGGGATAAAAAGCTTAAATTCTAAGCCTGTCTGTGTTAGATTGGTCTGCAAGGAGATAACACATTTGAAAAGTTTGATTTAGACAATATATTTGTTCCTGTGTCATTCCTATTAACCTGTAGGCAAATATCTAATTGTCTGACAGTTTATTTTTACTTCCCATCCTCTGAGACACCTGAGGCTTTGTACTACGGGGGAGAGTAGTGCTGGCAGTAGAGGACAGCAAGGGCTGTTCCCGCGCTTTGCAGTGAGTCCCTGTTGACTTTACATCCATCTCAGCAGTTCTACAGACTTGACCTCTCTTTTGCAGCTGATGGCTCCTGACCATGGGGGCTGGAAGAAATATTCACCATGGCAAAGAACCAGTGTGGATAGAGCTGGCTTCTATAGGAGAACCTGTGATCAGCACAAGCTTAGTTTTACGTGAATCAGAACAATCAAAAGATGGTGTTCAAAAAAAGTTTATATTTCATTACATGTAAGTATATGAGAAGATGAGGAAACAAAGCTCAGTCTCATTGTGGAAAGGGCTGGGGTGCTGCAACTAAAACATTATTTTCACATCTAAACCACTTTGCCATGAAAACCTATGACAACACAAACTTGGATCTCCATTTGCTGTAGTTTACTACTAACTTGTAGAGCTGATTAGCATGGATAATGTGCATGTTAATCATGTAATACTATGTGAATACTGCTTGTTTTATAGTTGATTTTACCTTTTGCAAAGGAGTTTTACTGGTTTCTTGACAGTTGCAAATGGATTGATCTCAATACACTGAAAACCATAACATTCATTGTGTCACTCAGGTCAGATGCAGAGGTGTGTTTCAGAGAAATTACCAGTGAAACTGCTAAATTCTGCAGTCTTGAATAGACCCCTGGACTTCCACTGCTAAGTTTGCCACTCCCATGCTGAGTGGCCCTGGTGCAATGTGTTTCCTCCTTCTCCTCTTTGTTTACATTGAACACTCTTTAGGCACTGTCTCCTACTGAATGTATGTAACCGGGTCCACTAAGCACAACTGCAACATAATAAATAATAACATATCTATTTCCAATCTCTGCTATTAAAGTATTTGTTGGCTAAGCAGCATTTTCTAGTGTTAGTGTTATTCCCTTAATCATTATTTAGCCAAGCTATGCATACATAAGACTTTTATCTCCCTCTGATACATCAGTCTCTCTGGCCCCTTCATCCTTTTTATTGCATTTCTCTGAATGAAGAAGTCAGAGAGGCACTAATAGTAAAGTAGCCTTATATTTACCACAATTTTTGTCAGCAGGAGAAGTTTTATATTGTTCATAAATGATAGATTATACCCATTTCTCAAAAATAAGTCAAGTTGATTAAATAGGGTTTGTTTGGTACTTTCTTAACTATGCCTCAGTTTTCATTATACCTCTTATTTACACATTTTTATCAATTTTCAAGACCTAAAATAAAAGTTTCCAGTCTTAGCCAAGTTTTTCAGATGCCTCACCTGGCCTTCCACTGATGTTCAAACATCAGCCAGAATTACCCTTGCATACACTGACCAAGTGCATAGTTTACTAATATGGATGCCTGAAAATGCAAATATATTGAGAGAAATAAACTTCTTATGAACCTCATCTTCATATAACATGTATATACACATAAGGGACAGTTGCCAGAATTTAGGCTGTGTAGAAAGGACTGTACATGAAACTACATAGAAGACTATGAGATTGAATGAACAGAGTCAGACCTTGCTTGTTAAAAACATAGGCATTCTTTCTTTCCTCTTAAGGAAAAACTGAGGAATGTTAGACACAGTTTTATGCACCATTTTAAAATATAAGCTGGATAAATTTGGGACTTGACATGTGCCACAGTTATTAATCTCATATAATACTCATCTCGCATCTTCAATAGGGTAAAGTTGATAGGGATCCAAACTTTGAATGATAATGCTAGTAGAGGCGTGAACTACAAAAGCTTGCACAGCAACCAAAACTGAATCTACATGTTTTAAATCATACATGTCTTATTGCACAAAACTTGCCATATCACTTCTACTCTCTTGAGATTCAAGGCTAACAAATATGATACAGCTATGTTGTATGTTTTCAGTAAGTAAATTGTTTCTTTTGCTGTAGCAACACTTGCACTGCATAGGCTACAGGCAAATTTTGGAGAAGGTATTGATGTCCTTACACTGGTAGCTAATTCCTTGAATGAACACATCCACTGGAGCTAGTATTCGTATTTGAGTTACTGCTTGCTGATAGAAAATTTTATAAATAGTCTATGAGGAATAAAATAAGATATTATGAAGTTAACTGCTGAAAAGAGGGAGAAGAGATGATTTTGTTTTGAAAATGATCATGCTAAACCTGTCAAGGGAGGAAAATAGACTGATACTGCATAATGTATAGCAAGCATAGGCAGAGATATTTAGATCACCGAGCAACACAGAATGGATAAAATTGATCCAAACTGTTGGTATTTTTAATTGCCCAAGCCCCTCTGAGACCATAGGAGTGCACTCTGCTGCAAGACCCAGTTCTTATGTAAAGTAATTAAAAACAGGTTTGGGCCAAATTCTTTAATGTACATACCACAGATATTGAGGAAGGTTGTCTAAAAAACTTAAGCTTTCTGGAGAATTTTATCTTTGTAATAGATCAAGCTTTAATGCCATGGATACAGTCCTCAAGGGCTTGATATTTATAAAAGTCAAATACAGTTTTGAAATACTAAACAATACTTTTTATCTGGATCTCGGCAGTTTGGGTTAAACCCATCTACAGTAGTGATAATATTACTGTGTATTATAATTCCACAAATTTCATAGACTAGCCACTTAGACATGTCCTTATCTCTGTTTGTTTGAGACTTCCCTTTGAGTTTGGCGTGATGTCTCATGCATGTAAGTGATCTGCAGGATCAGAGCCAAAGTATTTAGTATTTTGCAGGGCATAGCCCTTAAAAAAAACCCAGATCCTGTGTATTGATGGCTTTCAGATGCAGACATAATACCTTATCCTTGTGCTTGTAGATATAAAAGAGGAAACTATAATTTTGCAAAAAAATATCAGTAAGTCAAAATGTAATTATAATAATTTTGTTTTAGTTCCTTGAACACAGAAACTATGTCTCCACACAGTATGAATTACTGAGCTCTTACCAAAAAAATTATTGTAAAAGATTCAGAGACAGGAATTATTCTATAGCATGAAAAACATGCAGAAATATTCCCTTATGAACGGGCTATAGAACTGAAGTGTCAGGTATAATTTTCATTATGCAATCACTAAGTAGGATCATTATGAGGTATTAATGCAGTAGTCAATAAAATAAGTCTAGATAAGGTCAAACACCTTAGGCATTATCTCTTAAGCTGTTGGAATTGTTCTTTAAGTGCCCTGGCAGGGCGGAGTTGGGAAATTCACAACAGTGGTGAATGACTTTGTTGTGTTATGTTAATGAAGTAGTTTGCAGGTAGGGGCAGGGGTTTTTCGGGCTGGTGGCAGGGAGGTGTGGGATGGGCGGTTGCCAGGAGGAGCTAGTTGGTAGGGCAGAAGGACCAATCCGTGTTTACCTGATGTTTTGGCCTGCTTGTCCTATATAAACAACGAGGGAACCTGAATATAGGGACTTCATCTGAAATCATATTGATTTGTTCATGAAGTTCATTGGCCCTGCCGCGTTATTAAGCTATAATTGCTATTACAAGATGAGTTTATGAACAGCATGAAACGTCCCACATTTTAGCAGAGAAAAGACTTAGGCAAGTAATAGGCTATTTGAAGATAATAGCAAAATAAAGCAAGAGAGTAAGCAAGATGAAACCCTGACAGATGTGGTCATAGGTCTGCATCTGGAACCAGAACCTCCTCCTGGGGCAGCTTCTCCCTTTCTGCTACTTTTGCACAAGACAAGTGTTGCCAGGAGACTACAAACAATTTACCTTTTGGCAGCTTAGGATCCTCCATCCTTCATGGGCTGCTACATAGGTCATTATATTACTTTCCAGAGACCATGACTTGGCAATGTTTATTCAAAGAGGAGAAGCTGGCTAGGTCACCTTGGACAGCATTAACAAGTAAAAGGACTTTACTTTGCCAGCAAAACATGGCATGCTCAGAGGTTTCTTATCCTCTTTTTGGTTAGCCTAACCTTAGGCTAGCGCCTAGCCTTAACACAGTTTACAATGTTTTTAAATGGCTTGTGAGTGCAAGTGAAAGAATAACACCTTTTGCAACTATCTTACAATCAGTTGCAAGTACTACATATGCCAGTCGCAAAATGTTAGACTTATTATGAAATGCAAGACACTAATGATATTGTCTGAAGAAACTACTCAATGCTAGTGCTCAAACAATACATTTATTCTTACACGAGCAGCAAGTATTTCAAGTATCGAAGCCTTCTACTGATTTCTCATTCTTGTATCAATTTAAATGTATCAGGGTTTTATGAACTATAAGCAGTCAGGAAGCCACTGAAAGGTAATTTTCAGTACAAGGTTATTTGCAAGTGTAAGCTCAAAGTTATACACAATATTATGTACCAATCATTCAACAGGATTCACTTCAGAAGATCTATATATTGATTTGAAGCTTCACTGACTTCAAGGTTAGTCTTGATACAGTCTTGATCTTGCAAGGACCGGCACTGGAATCCATCTAGGCACAGCAGTCTGTGAACATAGAATTCATTAAACTTCCTAAGAAAATGGGAGTAGGATTGTATGTCCTTTTCACTGATATACCAGCAACAATATATCAAAGTTAGCGGTCTGTACTATGAAGAAACTCTATTACCATCTGCAGTGTCCTGGCACCCCTGAATATAACAACTTAGTCATTTTAACTGGCTGTTAGGAAAAAAAAAATAACCAAAACCCTTTTATTCAGCATGACAACATTCCAGAAATTACCTAATTAATTTTCTTTCCTTTATAAGATGCAAATGTGTAATGGGCTGCAGTCAGAAGACATAAAAGGAAGATTTCGGTTTTCAGTCTGTATGACCTAAATAGTCAGGAAGCTTACATTAAGTTTATCAGCTGGACAGCCTCATTGCCTTTTTCAGAACAATGAATGTGTCTTGATTGCATTGTGTTTCCTAAATATTTCATTAATGCTGAATTGAGAACACTGACATTCAACAAAAAATAGAATCAAAATTCTTGTCTTCTACATGAGAAGAGCAAATGGAGAAGAATAGTTAACCTAAGCAATAAGGATTGTTATTGTAGTTGATGATCTCCCTTGGACAACAGAGAAAGGTCAGCCTGGCTCTTTCACAAGAATGGATCGACCTCTTTCAGCAGTACTGGTAACAAAACCTCTCTGACATCTCTGCAGATCCAGATGAGAACAGATATAACTCTGTTTGAATAGCTGAACAATTTTATCCTGTGTCATTCTATGTATCATAATGGGTTTTCCCATTTATTGTTGTTTTCCTTGAGAATCAGTTCTATTCTGCCATCTCTTCAGTATGTACAAGTGACTTCTAAATAGAGACAGCAAAGCTTTTTGTAAGACAAAAAAATAATCCTACTATAATTAGAGACATCCCCTTTCAAGATTAATAGATTTTTACTGATATGAACTGACATACTGAAAAAGGTCCTTTAATTCTAGTCTAACACAACCTTGCAGAACTTAAACACTAGCAGAAACAAAGGGGTTTAATCTTTCATATTTGATTAGATATTGCCAAGGAAGGCTTTGGGTCACTAAATCATCAGCTGTTGGACTTTTAGCATAGTTTTTAAAATTCTAGTATGGTCCTTGTTATGAACTTGGCTGAGCTGTTTAGACTTGAATCGTGGATTTTAATAGGCTAGGATCCATTCCCTATAGCTAATTTTCATTGAGCCTGTTTTGAAAGGTAAGAGATTTTAATGCTGTGTAACCACTGGGTTCCATCAGCTGATTTTAATGCCAGAGATCGGTCATAATCCTTTCACTAGTATTATTTCACACAAAGATCCTATTTGATTGTCTAGAGCTACTTGCCCTCTTCCTCTGCTCCTGTGACTCTTTCCCTCAAATTTGTTTCAATGAATATACTCTTCGGTTCATTATTAAGACACTTTAGAAATTCCAAGAAAGTCAACATAGAATGAAAAAAAATATAAAAGACACAATAAAAAAAAGTCCATCAAGTGTTATTAAACAAGAAGATATGACCTTGATTCATGAATTCCCTGTGCTGCTGATTGCAAAGGGTTCAGAGGATTTACCAAAGAAATATTGTTATGCTATTGCTTTCTTCTTGTACATTTCCTGAATCTTGTAGTGGCTAGAGGGACTACTCTGTACTTGTACAGCTGTTCTTTTGTTCTTATAAGAAGAACGAGAAAAATACCCACAGGAGAGATTTTATTGTTTTTTTTTTTAATTGAGTGGCCTAGGTTTTATTAGATGCTGGCATCATGAAGTATAGCCAAGTTCATGGTCTACTGTATGACAATATAAACTACAAATAATCTTGCTGATTAGCATGATTGTTGTGGGGTTTTTTTCCAGCAGTAATTATCTGTCATTAATGAAAGAGGAAAGCAGGAAATGTTCATTTCCTGTTGTACAATATACTAATTTGCAAAATCTGTTAAGAAGGAGTTACAGTAATATAAGACATCCCTCCTAAATATGATGAAATGAAATATTGATGTTTCCCTTTTGACAAAAGGTTTTGAGAGAGCACCAAAAGATCTATCAATGCCCACACATACACACACATATAAAAATAATCATACACTGCTTAATTTAAAAAATGTAATAAAAATTGCGACTAAGTATATTTTCTTAGTGTCACATACAATATACTAGAGAAAATAATAAAAAGTGAAGTAGCAAAACCACATCTATTTCAGATTATATACAGTACTGGAAAAGTATGTAGCATTGATCCTGTTTTTACTGAGATCTGTGGGATATTGTATCCAGCATTTCTTGCAATTTTACTTCTGGTTTTGAAAAATCCTCTCTTTATTTTTTATTTTCCAACAGTCCAGCTATGAAATTCAAGATACTGTTCCTATGCCAATGACTAAAATCAAGAAAATACTTTTTCAAAACCTTGAATAGTAGTCTTCACTGTTAAGTTTTTCTGTTATAACTGTTTCCAAGCTATTCATTATTATATGGTAATTTTATGTTTTCAACTATGAGTTTAACTAAAATAATTTTCCTTTTGAAAATACCCTAAATAAACGTTAAATTTTATTTTTAATACATTCTAATCAACCTGTACATATATTAATAAAACTACTCTTGAGGCAATATTTTTTTACTGGTCTGATGAGCTTCATTTACTTTTCATTTTCTTTTTAAAGGAACACAGTGCCAATCAGGATATATTTCACAGAAATAAATGTTCTTCTATGTGTGTTATGTGAAAAGCTACACTGGTGTATACATTTTTCATGTTGTCCTATGAAGTATAGAAAGTATTTCTCACAACACACTGCATTCTATATGAAGTTCAAAATTACTTTTTAATCTAAACAAAGTAAATTTTGCTCACCTGATTTCAATTTTGGTTGACAGTGATTTTGTTAATTAACTGTAATTTTGTATACTATTCATATAGACAATGTGTGTCAGATTTCATTTGGAAGATAATATATTTTGTGAGAATTTGAGGGCTTTTTTATCATTTTAATTTTCTCATTACTTTTTTTCACATTTCTGTCTATGCTGTTTAAACATGTATTTTCTTAGCATATAGTCAGGGCACAGAAATGTTTATACAAATAATTTTTTCTATCATCATAGAATAGTTATGTGCATTCTTCAAGCAGTGATAAAGAACTAAGTATGTCTCTGAGCTTACTATATTTATGGCAATTTTCTGACTTACAAAATTTACATTACAAAATACATACCATTCTTTCAACAGTAGGTAGATTCTTCTTGATCATAAATCACAGGAAGCTAGAGCAGAGTCATGAATTACTAAGGACAAAGGGTAGCTTGTGTTAGGAATCTAAACATTTTTAAAGTCTAAATGTTGTCAGTATTTAGCTCCAACCCAAGTATAGCAAAAACATTCTCCCATTCTACTCACTAGTTTTGAATACCTTTCTTATCTCAGATCCCTCACTTTTTGGTTTTGCCACACACTTCAATTAATGAGGGAGTTTTTCCAGGAAGTGGAACCCACTGAATTATCATTTCTCATCTTATAGAGCAACTTCTTTCTTCTTTTGCCTTTCTCTGTTCTACTGATGGTACTGAAGCTTACTTCCAGAAGAGAAAATATCTGTTTAAGTGAAGAATTCTAGATTGACCTTAACACTGAAATGTATATTTCTGCCGTATAGTCTCATCTTCCTAAGGGTGCCCCTGAGCAGCCAACTCCAAATTGGGGTGCCCACAGCCCAGAGTGTGTGCAGTTCACTGGGATTTGGGAAGAAAATATTTTTTGTCTTATTAATAAGTAAACTAAAAAATTAATAAGAGAGGGGGGTTCATCTTTGCTTCATTCTTTTTTAATTTCTATAAGCTTTTATGTCTGTTGATGTGCATAATATACCATTACAGTACTAAATGTATGTATTTCATAAGTAAATGTAAATATATTTGGGAGTGTGTGCTCAAAAAGTTTTTACTGATTGGATTGTATAATCAAAAATGTTTGGAGACCACTGGTCTAAAGAGTCTCTGTGTAAATACAGAACTTCACAAAACTGACAAGCCAGACAGACAACAAGCTCTAGCTTCGTTTATCGGACTCTGTACTCCAGCGGCAATAGTAAATGGAATGGGTTGCTGACATGCCACTCTGGCTCATTCTACTGTCTCCCTAAGGAATATTTCCCAGAGGTCTCCAAATACATATAGTACTTAAATTTTCAACATCTTGGTCTTGCTCTGTAGCAAGTCATCTGTGTTTCTTTACCTTACTTTTTTTATTTTTCTCCTTAGTTTCCACTATCTTCTTCATGACTCTTTCTGTATGCACCCAGTTATTTTATTCTCTTTACGAACCTCTTGTCCCATATTTCTCCCTATGTCTTCCTTTATAATATCGTCTCATTTTCTCACACTTATTCTATGTGACCACTTGCTCACAGACCACCTTTAAGTCCATGCCAACTAAATAATTGCAGACTACTTCCAAAGACAGGAACAATTGTAAACACGAAAGAGGAAAAATAGCAAACGCAACATTCCTATTATTGTAACTCTCGTACTGGCTTGTTTGCAATCCCTTACTCTGACAGTTCTAAGTTTAGAATTTATAACCCTTAATGGAGTTACAGAGTTTGATTCCACAAAACAATCCCTGAAGATCTTTCAAAGATGGTAAATGAGGTGCTCAAGGACATGGTTGTGGCAGATAGGAATGATTGGACTTGATGATCCAAGTGATCTTTTCCAACCAATGTCTCTGGTTGATTTATGATAAGACAGTGCCTGGACACATGGGGGCAGGGAGGAGTGGTGGTGGGTAGGACCTTTTGCCTTCTATGTTATCTCAAGAAATCCTGCTCAGACCATTGGGATACAAATGTGTTGGAGTCTGCGTGCTAGATTGTCTACTTGAACATATAGATTTTAGTGGGTTTGAGTATGAGAATAAGATGGTGTGTGAATGAATTAATTAAATTTTGTTTTATAATTGAATCACCTCTTCAATGTCTCTGGTTGATCTTTGCTGTATTTCTGTTTCTACAGTGTTGCAACATTATTTTCTACAGGCTGGTTGGGGTGTCATCTTGTTTAGCCTATTGTCTGCTGCAAATCCCCGTTACTAGACACACTAGGAATTATTGGAATGTAAATGCTTAGGTTCAATTAATGAATTTCATTAGGTGCTTGACACATAATTTTTTTGTGTGGTAACATGTCATGCTATCATACCAAAATCTACTTAGAGATCTGGTTGCATTTCAGTCATGATTCATTCACTAGGAAGATCAGTTCTGGAAACCTTGCCTGCTATTCCACATGGAATTTGTTGGCATATTTAATAAGCAATCACTACCATATCTGACTGCTAAAGAGCCCACAAATCTCCTAAATAGCCTCACAATGAATTCTAAATTTACATGATAATATTTAGGCTATGAATTCGAAAAGTTCCCAGCCAGTCGCTTTGTTTTCCTGTGTTCACAGAAATTGTATTTCCATTGTACTACTAAGTGACAAGTAAACAAGTACAGATTATCACATCCTCAGAAAAACTGAATTACTATTAAATAAGGGGAGTTTGGTCTGTAAAAAAACCACCAGGATTTAGTCAAGCAGTTGAAGGTGAATTCAATGAAATGCAATTACTAAGTGAGCAGTCAGAGTGAGAGTGAAGTGAGACTGTGAGAGGGAAGGTTTGATTATGTGTATGAATCACTGTTTACAACTTTCCATCATACACTGGTGGTGCATTCTGCTTCCCTAGCAGAAAACATTTCTGTCCACTACAATCAGTGTAATTTTTCTTCTCTTATTTGTTTTGATATGCATTTTTAGGACATAATATACAACTATAATTACAACAGCTAAAAATATTGTAAGGAACTGGACAAGAAATACAGTATATAGGTGACTGCTAAACTCACAGGGATGAAACACTGAAGGTGCCCAAGGCCCATATCTCCTTTAGTATCAGATACACAATGAGACATGAATAGTAGAGCATTATTAAAGCAGGAAAATACTCAAAATTCCTTGCAATACAGTGTAGAAGTTTATATTTCCTCTCCCTTTCCTGCAGTACTGTTTTTCTCATCATTATAATACTGCATTTATTGGACTAACTCACTGACTCCACACATGACTTTCTATGGATTAATATACTTTCTGCAGAGAACCTGTAAAGTGTGTGTGATGGTCTAGTGTTGAGGGAAGTCTCCTTGGAACTGAAAAGCCAGGGGTAGATATAGACATGCTAATAAAAACTCAAGCCTTATGTCAGCTGCTTGAGATAGATACTCAAGTCTCGGAAAGGTGACAGTAATTTAGAGCCTGTTTATTTTATCTGGGGGGTGGTTTTTTTCACATTTCCTACTGCATGCAATTGTCATCTCCCTTCCAACATGCCTGAGGCTACATATCCCACTGTATAGTGTATACAGCAATTTTCTCTGATTTTTTTTCCAAAATGAGCTTGCCTCTTCCTCCTTCTGATAATTTCTTGTTTTCTCAGACTTTAGTTTCAAGACAATTTTTTATGGGAGAAATAGGCAATTCATTCCTACCTGCACATTTTCACTACTGCAGGTCCAATAGCAAAACCAGTTCCTCCTATGCAAGCAGACTTAGTATTTCAGTAGTCACAAAGATTATTTTTCTCTGTGTTTGTATTTTAAGAGACTTTAAGAAATGTGTGTCCGCTATCTTTGAGTCAAAACCAAACAATATGTGCATTTCCAACTATAAGTCACAGTATCACTCTTCAGTTTCAGGTTAACAGATTTTATCATAGATTTTATTTCCCCTGTAAAAGGAAGCTCAGGGTTATTTTCTGTATATACTCCTATATACTCATATTCCGTATATACTCATACATAGTCCTCCTTTTACAATATGACTTATCAAGTTCTCATTCCACTGATAATAAGCTACTGAGTTTAAGTACAGAATTTAATCCACAGTTACAGAAAATAAAGCTCCTTCCAGCCTGCAGTTCCAGAAAAGGAAAAATCCCTTTTAGCAACAAATCATAGTTTATTTTTGAGACAGAATTAAAGATATTTTTTCCATCTGGATGACACATTCTGCTATCATGGGTTTGTTTTGAAAACTCAAAAGGTGTCATCCTGCATGCATATCCAAAACAAATTTGTTTTTCAGACACAACGGCCTTACTTGTGCATTTGACAAAGCCAAATGTAACAAGATAGTCCATTCACTGCTTAAATATCTTGGTAGGTAGGTTTGTATACCAAAACTGGGACTAATCCAGGTTTTCATTTTCAAAGACCTAATTTTCTCATCAGAAAACTGCTGAAGGAGGGATGTGGTTGTTTTCTGTTTAGAATATTTTCCTCTGTCTCTCTCTTTAATTACAGATTTCTTTTCCAAATTTTATCAGCTGTTGGTCTAACAGAAGTTAAATAAACACACTTGAGAAGATGTTCTGATAGAATTAGAAAACATGCATAGGATCTGGAAAAAGGAGAATTTCCCTATTAGAAACCAGAGAGACAGTGTTTTAGAAAAAGGTTAGGGTAGACTGATTTTTCATATATATCAGAGCTTTTCTACCACTATTACAATAAAATAAACTAGTATATAAAAGATAATTAGATTAAGTTGTTGAGTAAAATTGAGTAACAGTCACAGATCAGTATACAGAAAATGGTGATACAAGCCAAGTAAGTCAGAAAGCAGCCCTAATTTAAAGCTGAAAATCATAAGGAATAGCATCATGTACTCAGTCTAGAGTAATCAAACTGCTGCATGTATCGCTCCCATTGTTTCTTACATCAGAAACATCACCTCATGTGAGAGTGGAGGACATACTTAGCTTCTGTTCCCTGTCTTGCTCAAATGGATGTTTTTACTTTAAGTCTCAAGTTGCATCACCTTCCTTAGATGTCTAAGCTTTTACCAGTAAAGTTATGCTGGGTACTGAACATGTACTGCTGTCTCCATGGAAAGCCACCAAAGGCATAACAGAAATTAATTGTTCTTCATATATGTCACAAATATTCACAACTTACGTGTTTCCATGGTTAGCTCATCTCTCATGCTTGTTTTAGTCACATATCCAAAACTCGATTAATGGCTCTGACCTCCAGTATAAGCAGGTATCTCTTTTACCTAACAGCTTAATGCTTAGAAGAGCAAGACCCATTTATCCACTTACATTTTAGAGGGAATCCAAAACTTCCCTTCACAGTTCTTGTTCTATTCAGGTCATAGAGTCAGAAAGAAAGCCTTCCATTTGACCCTCAGCTGGTTTCAAGGCTTGACAAGATGTCTCAGATTCTCAGAAACTGAGACTTCTTTCGTGTATGTGTCTGTGTGACTGTTCTTCATAAGGAGTGTCGGGATCTTCTTCCTAAGATGCTTGTTGTGATAGTCTTGGGCCTTCATTTTGGTTTCTTTTCTCTCACCTCTTCTAAGCAGACACCTGCCACTGTGTTGAATGCACAGATAAGCTTCACTGAATCAGTCGTTAGAAGCTTAACTTCTCATTTTCTTAATTATAACAGTAGAACAGAGACATGCAAGGATTTTGATAAACTGTCTTGTTTAAATGAAAAAAGAAATTACATATGGAGGAGCAAGTTATTCTGTACCACTGGAAAAATTCTGTTTAGAACAAAGATGCTGGTGTGGTCTTAGTGTCAAAGAGTGCCTCACTGTGAGATGCTGAGGTAGCATTGGAGTGTGTAAATATGCCATGTCTTTTCTTTAATAAGAAATTAGATTACTTACAAATGGGGCTACTTAGGTAAGGAAACTGTAAATAGCTTCCACAACCACCCACAGCACCATAAAGATCTATACTTTACTTTCTACTTATATTTTACTTTGCTGAACAGATAGCTGCCAGCTTTCCATGCATATATATAATCTGATATTGGTACTTCTTAATGCTTTTTAAGAAGGGAAATATATATATTTATATGATTTTTGCCCAGATGTTAGAATTTATTTAACATTTCCTGACCTTGGTCTTGCCATGATTTTTCTTCCTTTCTGGATCTGTTCCTCGCTGTTTAGCTACTACAGGAATGCAGTTGACATCTAAGAATTTTCCTTGATGTATCATAAATGTCCTGATTTATGAAACTTGTTCTTTCACCTCATGGGATCATTTTACCCTTTCCACATGCAGAGTAACATTTCTCTCAATTAGCTCCTGTTCAGTGGAAGTTTAACTGTGCCAGCTACAAAGCAGTGGTGGCTTCTCTTTGGTAATACGTAACTACAGTATGTTTGAATTGCTTTCTTTTACATCTGTCTTTCTGATCACTAGACTACTTCTGCTGATTTAAAAATGAAACTGTAATTACAAGGAACAGCAAGTGGTGCATCCTGTCCCTGGCATTCTGACTCTTTTGTTTGAAACAGATCTTGGCTCCAATTCTCAGAACAGTTGGAAAGACAAGATCACATAATATGACTTTCTCATTCAAACAACAGTAGGCAGTAATTCTTCAATTTAGACTTTCCAGTGGTGCTCTTGTTACATTTCAGAGGTGAAAACTGCATTTGAAAAAAAAAATTGAAAAAAGAATCAAATCATTTAAAGTTGATTCTGGGCATGTTCTCTGTTTCGTTCCCTGTTTCAGTCTTATGTTATACTACAGAACGTCTGACAAATTTCTTTACTTGTCATGAATGGCCAGCAGTTCATCTGGTCTTAAGAAGAGTAATCACTGACAATCAAATACACAATCACTCATGTCTCCCAGCCAATAAATGCAATACATAAGAAAGGTAGATGAAATTATTTCTGATTGATTTAAAATTCAGTATCTAGTTTCTGAAGTATCACATGAGCATGAAGCTATAATAGCATGTGAGATTGTTCTTTTTCTCATCATTGGTATAAAAGAGAAAATTTAGGTTATTTTCAAGTACCAATCACTTTTGGGTAAGAAGTTCAAGTACAATGCATATTCAATTCACAGATCTTTCCTCTTCTTTCTGTTTAACAAATGGAATATGGAAGCAATATCATGTTAATTGGCTTTAATATCCATCTAGAACAAGTAGATCAGGAGGCTTTGAGAAGGATCAGGCTTCCTGTAAGTTCAATAGGAAGACATAGGAACATCCATTACATCACAAAATAAGAACCTAAAATAAATGCAATCTTCTTTGGTATTGGAAGTCTGTCCATATAGAGGACACCTTTATTTCCCTTCTGGATATGTCTGTTTCAAAACAATAACTCTGAAAGAATCTAGATAGCTACTTTAAACTTGACATTCAAAATATTAAATTAATCCAGCTCCAAAGAATAATACAAAAAAGCAAATATAAAAATTGTTGCCAATCACTTCAGTAAAAGTAACTCCTAAGACTTAAGCATCACTGACTAAGATAAGGACTAACAATGGAATGGCATCACATTTTGGGGTTTTTTTTGCTTTGCCTCCTTTTAACACTATAAACAACATGTCTACTTCTAGCCAGAAGCTCTGTAAATAACACCTAAACCCAAGCAACAGTCTGAAGGTCTAGATGGGATTCAGAAAGCCTGTATTTCTTCATGTCTAATCATTTATGCACACTCAAATATCACTTGCTAAATCAGGCTCTGCAGACAAAGTAAGACTTAATTGACAGAAACACTATTATAGGTAAATTAAGGATTTATAATCAGCATCTGGGTGAAGCTTTAAAATACTTCAGTAGTATGTAAATGTGGAACCTAATGAAGTGGGAGAATTCGCCTCATCCATGGCACATAAGTTGGAAAGATATTCCTAAGTCCCTTTCCTGTCATGGAGCGAGGGACACTTCTAGAGAGGAATTCAACTAATTCACCCCTTTGGAGGCTGTATCTTTCTACCTGTTTTGTCTTGGGATTTTCCTGTTAGCTGCCCACTAACAGGACAGAGAATAGGAGGAATTAAGACTCTATAATGGATATCAAATTCCTGTCTATTGAACATGTTCCCTTTCATGAACTGTCCTTCGTTTTCTTGCTTGATTTCGTGCATTCATTATGTTCTTTCTTCTGTACACAGTAGTGGACAGATGCATAGCCATTAAATAGAATAGTACTGAAAGGAAGCTTATAAGAAAAATAGGGACAGAATTTCTAGCAGTGTGGAGTGCAACAGGACAAGGGGCAATGTTTTTAAACATAAAGAGGGTACATTTAGACTAGATATAAGGAAGGAATGTTTTATGATGAGTGTGGTGAAGCACTGGGACAGGTTACCCAGAGTGGCAGTTAAAGCCCCATTCCAGAAAACCTTCAAGGTCAGGTTGGATATAGATCTGAGCAACCTGATCTAGTTGAAGATATCCCTGCTCACTGAAGGGGTGATGAACTAGATGACCTTTAAATGTCTCTTCAAACCTGAAATAATCTATGATTGATGCCGACCAAAATGATCTTCTCAGAACTGCCTGGTTATTGTGTTTCCTCTCTTCCCCTAGGGGCAGTGTCTGCTGCAAGATATTATACCTAGCTGCCCTCTAGACCTTGTATGCTTCAATTTTATTAGTTCTTCAGTTATTTGTGTATAATGTACTTTAGGAATTTGATTGGTGTGAATACTCAGCATATTGATCAATTAATCAATTGGACCCTCGGTGTTAACCTAGTCTTTAATTTTTTCCCCCTTTAACTTAGATCTTCTACTGTCACCTCTCTGTATGGTAGCGTATTCATTCTCATAGGAGTTTCTACTATATGTTCAAATACTGTGAAAAGCTTACTTTTATAAAGCAGGAGTTTTGAAGTGGGTGATTTCTCAAAACCACAAAATAATATGAACTGACCAGATTCCCCCGATACATTGCCTATAGTTATATTAAATCAACCTTTTTTTGTTGTGTAGGAGTCTGGTGATACCCACCACAGTGATTCACCTTCCTTTATATTATACTTTGTTTCGTTTGTCTGCTTTGTTCAGTGAAGAAAGCAAATGCCATTGGTGTATATTACGTATCCACTCCTTCTAGAATTACAGGAGCTTTAGTTTTAACAGTCATCTAAGAATCCATTAAAATGAGTCATCCTGTTCTTCTCAGACTCAAAACAAATTGTCACAGTTATTTGATTTCTTGAAGTTTGTTTAACAAACAAAACAAAGAAGTTAATCTATAGCAAGATTTCAGCAAGCAGATTAAATTTGATGGCAGAGGTCTTTAGACCCCATCAAAGTAAAATTTCATTTGAGCTAAAATTAAAAAATGAACTTTAAATTAACTGTTGATGTGACAGTTTTATATTTAAGTAAAATAAAACATGAAACTTGGAAGTTTACACAATTTTAAGTAAAGCGGATTTACACAACATGAGCAGAAGCTTGATAGTGGGATGTTTCTTACAGGGCCTGCCTAATTTGGGGGTCTAGTTTAGCTAATCACCAAAACAAATCCGTATAATGAAGGCAGATGAACAGGATGGCATTTAGACCACTTTTGTTAGAATGGCAAAACAAAATCTACCATTAACAATAGCGGGGGTGAATTTTTCACCTGATGTTATGAGGTAAAGTTATTTAAGCAATCCAGAATTGTTCCAATAACTTGTATAATCTGTTCTTTACAATTATCTAAAATCATAATAATGAAGTTGTTTACCTAATGTAGTGTTGCATATGCTAAGCTAAATTTCAGCCGGCTACTCTCGTGTCGTCATCTCTTTGTTAAGGAACCTTTGTTCATTCTATCGTACAAGTTTAAAAATTAAAATTCAGTTACTAGGAAAGACAGAAAGATGAGAGATAAATATATTCATTATTTATATTAGATCAATGTAAACTGCTAATAACTCTCCATCACCCAGATCCTGTTGTGTCAAGGCACAATCCATATTGCTATTGTTCAAACCACTTGGACTTCTTTATAGGAATCAGGAAAACAGAGCCTATTCACACTTCATCTCAGATGCAACATCAACATTTTAAGTATTTTTGCTTAACTACTGTACAATTGTGAAAAGAAAATGCCATAGCTTTAGAGTTCCCGTATATCCCAGAACTCACTTTCAATTCCATTTATAACTTCATCTGAAGTGAAAAAAATAGTCACTGACAGGCTTTTATAGACATGTTTAGTTTAAGAGTAGAGGTCACTTAAAAGAAGTGGAAGACTGTTTTCCTTTAAGCTACGTCTCAGTCAGCTGTGTCTGAAGTAGGAAACTTTTTTTGTTGTTTCCTTTTTAAGAAACAAAATCTTCACTGATTTTTTTTTCTTCAGTGGAAGTAGAGTTCAGCAATTTTATGACCGTTTTTCTAAACTAAAAATGTCAGCAACCTAACTGCGATATTCTTCATGCCTATTTGTCCAATTAAATCTTCCAGCACTGAGCTTACATAGATTGTATATCACTAAGACTGATTATTTTAAAAGAATTTAGACATTTTCACAGAACTGAAAGAACTGAGACTGTAGAAACCCTACATTGCAAAAGCCAAACTAGTGAATATGATCTTGAGAGCTTTATTGTAATATCTCCTCAAACCACTTGCAGAGTGTCTTCCCCTTCATTTTAATGGATTCAGAATTGCACGAATCTATCTGCAGGATTATAATAAAGCCATACACCCCTGAGCTAAAATTTCCTTCTAGAAATGGGGGATATAGAAGATGGGAAAAGGAGTCCACAGAAGGCAAAAGGATATATAGCACAGCCTCAATCTGCAGCCATTAAGTGGAATTGGATTCCACATTTACTTCACGAAGTCTTTTCTGTATAGTACTGCCTTGAACTTATAAATTTGCTTCTGCCATGGAAGCTTTAGTTTATAAATTAGATTCTGACATACAGACTAAGAAATATCCCTTCTTATTACAAAATCCTGCTTTTCAGAGCAAGAACAGTAGTGCATTCACATGCATGACTTACATCTCACAAAATGATCCACAACCTGAAAAATAATTTAAAATAAAGACTATGTTTACTGATAATAGATTTAGTACGATCTCCATCCTACTGCCAACAAGCACAGGAAAAAGTTCTTTGGCTACGTGTGCTGGCTTCTCCTAGTGTTGGTGGAAGAACTGAAACATCTTTCAGTAGCATCCAAGTGAAAGGAGATCTTTGTTCTGTGTTCTAGTGGGACTGAAAACATACATTTTGAAACTCAAAGGTGTACGATTTAGGAAGACTTAGAAGATATTTGTTAACTGAGGAGGCTCCAACAGGAAAAGTTAGACTAAATGCATCAATGTTAGATTTATGATGAGTTCCAGGGGCCCAGACACTTCTAAGTTCCAAGAAATCTCAAAGCAATGAAGAATATGAAGGAAAATTATTTTTGCTTATACTTCACAAAAGCAGATTCATTGACTACATAATATTGCTTGAATGAAAGGTTTAAAGCTGAAGTTTAAACTTTGCTTGCTAGGAACACAAAATATTTCCATGGTATAACTTGCAAGACATCAGAAAAAAAAATATATGGAAAAAATTCAGTTACTCTGTAAGGACCTAGGAATACATATTACTTGCATATTATTATTAAAATATCAACATAAGTAAGAGTTGTCTCCCAACTTTCTTTCTTCTTTTATGTTTCATTTAAAAAATGCAAATGGTATGAGTGATTGAGAAAAACATTGGTTTAAATTTGGTTTCATGCTAGCTGTAAGATATTTCAGGTCTTAGCATGCTCACAGGTGTACTCACATAGCCAAAATATCAAGCCAGAAGACAGGAACATGGTTTTAATGGTGTGTTTGACTTCCAAAACTGCCTGCGTGTTCATTTCACCCCAATCTAAATATGATAATAAGGATGCTGACATCCTTGACAGGTTAATGATAGTACATTAAGCAGTTAGCAGGGAATTATCAACAGACCTTAGAAGCACAGAAGGAATCATCTCAAAAAGAACTATAAGAAATATGAAAGTCTGAATGGTGAAAAGAGGGATCTTGGAGAGGAAAGATCAGAAGCAAGGCTCACATGAACCTGACAGATATAATCCTGTGGCTCTGTGGGCTCTGCATAGATCACCATGGCTCCCATGGTCACCCTCAGCAGTGAAAAAAGTTTAAGATTTTGAAAACTGGAGTCCTTGGCTACCTTCATCTTATCTGTCTGTCATGGATAGCTGCATCCTGCAGCTCTTTTTAGTTTTCACTCCTAGGTTTAGGCAGAACATACTTTACAGGAAACAAGACTGAATTTTCTACATCAAACCTTCCAGTAAAGTAGCCATAAGAAAAGCTAGGTGAAGGCAACTGTCCACTTTAATTCAAGTTTAAAATTTATTTGTTCATCTAGTGTAGTACGTAGCCAGTCTGCTCATAATTGTTCTACATTGCACGTCTCCCAAGCCAGACAAACAACTGAGCTATTTGTTGCTATCTGTTAGTGGTGTTAGCAAGACATTTAGCAATTTAAAATTAGTAGTTAGTAAATACACTGAAGAAAAAGAACATTCTGAAAGAGTTAGAGTTGATAACCTAATAAACTTGGAGAAATAACATAATAACTTTTGCTTAGTACACAATAAATTCACAAGAGATATTTACACATGATAGCCTTCTACTGTTGAACAGTCCTTTTCTATTACAATCACATACTTCAGGCAAGTGCCTCCAAATTCAGGAGTCCATTTCCCTCTAAGAAGGTATTTAAAAATACACAGACGTGTAAGTTAATTTCCAGGCCAAACAGGATTTAATCATCCAGCTTAAATTACTCATGCAGCTGGGGATATAATATATCAGTTATAAGTATACATGTCTGAAATCTACCTGTCTTCATAAGTACATGTGAACAGTCCTAATTAATCATTGAATATCAGCTGCTACTTACTGTGTAGCTATTAAAGTACATTGAACTATAGCTTTCTTCCAGCCAGATATTTTAAATGATTCAGGCATTTACAACTTTTAGATATAATGAGAGTTCCTGGAACCTTTGCTGGAATCATTACAGTGACTTTGGTTCACCAACAAATATTAGAAATGCTAGAAGTTTGCAAAGATAAGGGTTGCTACAATTTCTTTGCAAAGTTCTCATGAAGATTTGTATACTTAGGTAATAGTGTCTAATTAAACTGAACAACCAAATAAATTAGGTATGCCATGCTTGGATGTAGTGGAACACACAGAAATAAGGATGTGTAGTTTGTGACGATATCTTTTCAGTGGGTATGTTAGCAAAACTGTTAGCATTNATAGTTTGTGAGGATGTCTTGTCAGTGAGTACTGAACACAAGATGATGAAAATAGACAGGAAAAATAATAAATGAAATAGATGAATATACTGTAACGAGCCATAGATAACAGACAATCCCAAAGACCAGAGCTCTCAGGTGCCTGATTGAGACAGACCATGGACAGAACCACTCAAAGCCTTGAAGAGGTTCATTCAGATGTTTGGTAACTGATAAGAAGGACAAAACAAGATTGTCCTGTGTTCCATGAGAAACAGGAAACTTATTGGGAGACATATGAAGGAGCTTGTGAGATTGTGATGTTTATTAATGGATGCTTAGTAGAAAGGCCAAAGGAAGTAGTGTGTAAGCAAGTTGCTTGCCTGACACACTTAATTGGCTAAGCTCTGCATATGATCATCAGAGTCTCTTGAGCCTTCCTATTAAACCCTTCTCCTAAATCTTTTCTCATGTGAGTGTACTCTGTTGTGTGTGTGCATGTGTGCCTGAGACCTGCTAGTGAGTGTGAAACTGGACTAACCAGCAAGTAGGAAGAGTGGTCTAAGTGACTGCAATGGAAGAGAGAGACTGTGGATCGAAGGGTTTATATGAGGGAGGTCTTACAGCTAGAAAAAATGGGGCCTGGGGACAGCTACTGGAGACATTCATTTACATGCACATGATGCTAGCAAATTGTTAGCTGGACCTGCTAGTGAGTCACACCATAGGTCTGGAGACAGTTACTGGGGAGGTCATAGGTCTGGGGCCAGATTTTGTGGAGACTGAGGGCAGGTATTGGAAGGATCCTAGGACAGAACTGCAAGGGCCATTAAGCAAAGAAAAGGAGAGGCCAGGTTGGAAGATATTCACTGCATACATGCCCCTGGGACACGGGCGTAATGGGAGGTTACTGTTACTGCATACACATCCCTGAGATAAGAATACACAGACAATAAGAGATTGCTGGAATCTATCAGAATGTAACATGAATACACTGAATGTACCCTTGGACCAGCCAATAAGAATGCAGCCAATAGTTTTGTATGTGCCTGCTTCTACTATAAATGTAACTCCACAGGTACAGCCGGGGTCACTCCTGTTCAAAATCGTCCCTGGTGGCCAGTCTGTTTTTTAACCTTGTTGGCAAAATAATAAATTTTGTACTTTATTTTTGTACCGGCTTGCCATTCCACCTCGTTCTTAGATCTTTGACCCTAACAAGAACCACACACTAGAAGGTCTCATTTGTGAGTGCATCTGAGTGTGGGCTGAGGGTGACAATAGGATCAGGCCAATGATATGATTGACATCCGTGGGAGTGCTGTTTGTGGGCATGTGGCACCTGTAAGGCATTGCCCTCTCATCTGTGTTACTTTGCTGTTTGTTGGTTGTGTGTGTATGTATTTAAGAATGTGAGTGTGAATTTGTGCGCACATGTGCATTGGGTACCCACTTAGTGTCACTAGGGCCCAAACCTGAGCTGACTTTTGGGAACTGGGTCAGAAGGAGCCTAAGCTTTTGGCTCTGGTAGGCTGGGAATGATAACTCCCTTGGGTCCTGAATTTCACCAGGTTTGGCATGCCTTTAGCTTGTAGGCCTTAGGGACCCTTCTGAATTGCACCTTGTATACAGAGAGAAGGAGCTGCAGACATTGGGCTCATAAACAGCCCTATCCTGACTCCTCCTTCCAGGAGCCCCTAGTCCCACCAGAGCCCCATCCAGTTCCAGATTCTAAATCCAAACACAAAACTTGTGTGGAGAATTTTAAAAGCAATATATACAACACAAAAAACCAAGGAATGGCCTTTAGAATGCACAATCAGGGTGCCAATGCTCCATTATGTGTTATAATGGCAAGTCAATAGGGTGAAAACTCTTTCAAAGGAGCCACAGCACTTACTGTGGAGTAGATCCCTAAAAAGTTATCGCTCCTGTAAATTTGGTCTGGAAACAGACACAATTCCTTGTTGAGCTCCAATCTGACAGCTAGTTGGATTGACACCACTAAAAACACAAATGCTTTTTTTAACTATGTCCTAGCACAACCATCTTCTAAATCTCATAAAGAAGGTAAAATGAAGTTCTGATAGACAATTGTCCAAGTACAATGGAAAAAAAAAATCTTTCCTGTCCACAGAAGTGCCAAGAGGAAAATCTAAAGCATGGAATCAATTTAGTACTTCACAAATACAGTGCAATATGTTTCCTGTCAAGTATCAAAAATTCATGGCCAAGTGTTGTTGATAAAGAGTCCATTTCTTTTTATCTTTCTAGGATACTGAAAGAGGAAGAAGTGGTAATGGAAGGGAAACAACATTAGTACTACTTCTTTTGTTAACTATTTTTTCTCATTCTCTTTTCATTTTTATTTTATTGTTGTTCTATTTTGTATCTATGCAAGCAATATGAAAGCTGCTGACAAAATCGCTTTTCCTTGGCCCCATTTAAAACACTAACAAATCTATGAAACATTAGAGCAAACTCTTCATTTTTCACTGAGGGTGAGACTTTCAATTTCATTCATGAAGTTAATTCATTCACATCTCAGATCCATTCTGACATTCCCTTGTCCATTTGTTTATGAACATTTGTGAAATAAATGACCAGCTATTAACTATGGGAGCAACTACTGCAGCAATCCCAATGCAAAATTTTGAGGCAAAATTTGTCTGTGTGACCTTGCTTGCTCCAAATGACTAGCAAAATGCTTTATGCAGGTTTTAGCTCATCACCATTATTAAATCAACTAGGGGGAATTAAATCCATTAAAAGCAAGGGAATCTTGCTTTTAAACTTACTTATACAGTGATGATCTCTAAGAAACCATTTAAGAAACTCATCCTTTATCACTCATTTTCTACACCACTTATCTTGAATCATTTTCTTACACATTAGGGAAAAATGTTTCCTTCTTTTGAGAAACTAAGAAATTCATTGCAAATTCTACATCTGGTATATAGGTTTTACTTAACCTTCCTGCTTGCCTATGTGTATATATATACACACATACACGTATATATAGATACAGATAAATATATATACACACATACTGATTTTTTCACAGACTGTGGTGAGTTAACCTTGACTGAGTGCTGGGTGCCCACCAAAGCTGCTCTATCACTCCCCTCCTCAACGAAACAGTGGAGAGAAAATATAACTACAATCTTATGGGTGAAGTTAAGGACAGAGAGAGATCGTTCAGCAGTCACTGTCATAGGCAAAACCAATTTAACTTGGGGAAAATTAACTTATTACAGATCAAAACAGAGTAGGATAATAAGAACTAAAAAAAAATCATGAAACACTGCCTCCTGCCCCTCCCTTCTTCCCATGTTCAACTTCAGTCATAATTTTCTCTATCTCCTCCCTGTCAGAAGCACAAGAAGGCAGGGAAATCACATTGTCAGTTCATCACATATTGTCTCTGCTGCTCCTTCTCCTTAGTGGGAATACTCACACTCTTCCCCTGCTCCAGCATGGGATCCCTCTCATGGGAAACAGTCCCACAGGAACTTTGCCAGCATGACTCCTTCCCACATGCTACAATTTTTCATGAAGTGCTCCAGCAAGAGTCCCTTCCATGGGGGGCAATCCTTCAGGGACAGGTTGCTCCAAACATGCAATTTATCCATTCATCAATTGATAATAACCATGAACTCCAGATGTGCCTAGTTTTTCTCCTAGCAAGCAGCTACATTTAGAGGCAGGGTTGTACTGTCTTCCTCCTTCAGTGTGTGAGAAACACTCCTAAAATATGAAAAAGGACAAAGTCTTCGAAGCAAAGATAATAATATTTTTATTTTACAATTCAGCGCTGAATTGGATGCCCTTCTAAAAAAGGCNTGTTTCTTCATAGTGAGCTCAAGTGTCACTTTGCTCTATAGATTGACTATTACGAATCCTATCTTCGGTTCTCAGCTTATGAAGAGCTGAGACATGCAACCCTGTATTGGCAATTTTATCCATTTCACATTTATTACAACAGCTGGTTGATAATGATAATGTGATTCATCAAGGGTCAAAAAAATTACTTGACTGTACTAAGAAGTTGAAACTTATTCCAGGTAGGTTGTTGTTGCCTTCACCTAGGTATCTTTCTCACTCCAGTCACAAAACTACAAGAGCAGCTGCAAAACCACTTTCTATACAGACAAAAGAATCATCATTAGAGGAACTCCTGAGGCTGCCAGACTGAAGACTGGGACTAACTTCTGTAATATTCCAGGTAAAGAGTATAAAAGGAAAGAGATATGAGGGAATAAGATTAACAGTGATAAACCAATTACTTTTATGTGTAAAGAATAAAGTTCTGCATGAAATGTACAGCTTCTGAGATAAACAGACATGTTAGATTGTGCCAGTGTAATCTGGAGAGAGGTGGGAGAGGTGAAATGAGAAGTTTTGTCCTTCAAGGAACTGTTCCTGCAGCCCACATGAATGGAGGCGTAAGTACTCAACAGTGCATTGTAGCCTGACCATCAAAGTAATAATTTAATATTCAAAACTTAAAATTCCTTTTCCCCCTGAACCACTTAAGTTAAATTATTTTAATTAACATTTAAATTAGATTACAATTCCCTGCTTGCATTTTCAAGGGTCATTAGGACTTTATAGTATTAGACAATGCCCCTTTCATACCAAAGGATTTGAGAAATCTTCTCACTTCCAGGCATTTTATATTTTCCCAGTACTGTTGATCTATTTTGCTGCTTCCTCTGTAACTACTGTGGCCAGAAATGTGTGCACAGTCCAGATTTCCCCAAAAGTTACGTAAACAGAAACTCCACTGTCAAAACAAATTCTCATTATGGAAAGCAGAGTTCAGAACTACTCTCTCTAAGCACTCTGGTCTTTACTGCTTTTCTTATTTATCACAGAATATTTATGTTGCCCCCCATTTACATCTTTTTATTACATTAATAATAAGCTGTGTGTTGTCATTTATCACATCCTTCATCTTCTGAGAGACCTAAGTATAAACAGTATAGTAACATCTCTCAGCAGAATGCAAGTTTCTACTGTATGGTATAAGAAAACCACCGTACCAAAAGCTGTGCAAAAGCTGTAGGTGGTATTCAGCACTACAGCCAGAGGGCATTCAGCACTGCTGCCCCTGTGAGGTCTCTTTTTGCTCTCATCTATATCCCGTCCTGCTAACTAATGCTATATGGCATAGATCATTGAATATGTCTTCTTGTGCTGTTTGTAATGTGCAAAGGCCCTGCTACACGCAGAAATTTCAACAGTGAATCATTAGAGGCACTTAGCTTACAAGTGGTAAGAACGACTTAACTACATCTGAATTTTACTGGACTCAAACAAAAGAAATCAGAAAGTGGTGCACCTGGAAAGAGTGTATCTCTGCCTGAGACTTGTTAATAGAAGACTCCGGTTTAATTGTTGCCTGGACAGTGCCCAGTAGTAGCACACAAGTGAAGGACAGTTGGGTGTGCAAGCGTATGTCACATATTTAAACACAGAGAAGTATATGCTTCCATTCAATTTTCCTTTTTGTTTTTCTCTTTGTACTATGACTCCTGACAGTCCTGGCATGCCTCATTTTTTAAATTGTGTTGGATCCCTGGGCATTGCTGTTACCAGCATCTTTCTCTGTTCTCTGCATTTCTATTCTCCCACCTGAGGGGTGAAAGGGATAGAATTCATTTAACTTGTAGGTCTTATCAAAAGAAAGATTCTTAAATTAACTCCTTAATTTAGCTGTCCATTGAGAGAAAAACCAATTTCTGAAGGTCATCAGTTACGGTACAAATCTCCTATAGTCAGGTAGAGCCCTAATGTGGTTATTTTAGGCACAGGTTAGGAGCTGCATAGTGGTAATTATGCCCCATGGTAGAGTTTTAAGGGGCACTTAGGCTCCTGTATCCCAACCTGATTTTCTGATAGACTAGACTGACCTTGGAGAAGGGCTAACTTTTCTTTACCTCTGAGTTTGTTACAGTTACGAATCTAAACAGGACTGACTAGTTGTCATTATACCAAAAAAGACTTACAAACTCATCATTCTTCTAACTGAACTGAACTTCTGTTTCTTTATGAACTGAGATATTTTCAGAATGTGCTGTCTTCCTGAAGGTGTTATACCTACTGGGGTCATTGAATCACAGAATCATTAGGTTGGAAAAGACCTTTGAGATCATAAATTCCAACTGTATCTGTCCACTACTAAATCATATCCATAAGCACTTAATCTACTCACATTTTAAATACCTCCAGAGATGACTCCACGACCTCCCTGAGCTGCCTGTTCCAGTGCTTGATAACCCTTTCTGTGAAGAAATTTTTCTTAACACCCAATGTAAACTTCCCCTGAAGCAGCTTAAGGACATTGCTTCTTGTCCTGTCACCTATCACTTGGAAGACCAACACCCTCCTCTCAACATCCTCCTTTCAGGTAGTTGTAGAGAGCAATAAGGTCTCCCCTCAGCCTTCTCTTCTCCAGGCTAAACAACCCCAGTTCCCTCAGCCACTCCTCATAAGATTTGTTCTCCAGCCCCTTCACTAGCTTTGTTGCTCTTTTCTGGATGCATTCCAGGACTTCATAGAGAAGGAATGATGTTTTCTTATGCCATATGGTAGAGTAATTCCTGGAATAACTGCATTTCAAAAGAAAACACAGGTTTTATCTCTGAAAGACCTAGTTAGAGCACTTTGAAAGAAAATGCACACAAAGAGTGGACTGCCAGGGAAACAGGACCTGGAAGAGATTCAGGAGCAAGGTTATTTGACACTGTGACAGTATCCAGATACTCCATATCGTCCTTGTAAAACTAGTCCTTAATAGAGGATTTCCTTACAAAAGAACCAAATTAATAGAAAAACTCTTCAGAATCCTTTCAACCTGCATCTATTACCTTAATCAAAGTATGCACAAAGACATGCAGTGGGAAGTTGGCCGTTGTTGTAGATTAACAACTTCCAGTGTAGAAACAAAATAAGGGGAGTGTGGCCACACTTGACATTTGTCACAGTGAGAATATTTGAGGCTGAAAAGCCAAGCAAAAATTATCTGTGAACCACAGCACAAAAGCACTTCACGTTGAATCTCTTATCTAGCAATTAGACAGCAAGTGAGAAAGTCATGGACAATAAAGATGCCTCTACAGTCACTTCAGGGGAACATTTGAAATAGAAGAACCCTGTAATAGAGAAGAAAGATAATCAATACTGTCATTGTCAATAACTTGACAAATGTCTGGGGAATTAAGCATGCTTTTTGGAAGTTCTTTCTTCCACTGAATTGTGAAGGGGGAGTGTGTTGCAAATCAAACTTCATATCAATATATTGAACAGTGTGGTAACAACGATAGTTCTTTCAGCTTGGAAATTTTCCAGAAATTAAATACTAATGTAAGAAAATCTTCACAATATATTTGCTTTTCAAATACAATTTTTTGTTGTAATTGTTTTATTAGATGCTGCTTTCACCGTTTACCCACCCTGGTTCTCCTGAATTATAACTTGATTATTTGAGATTTTAAAAAAGTATTAAATATTTCATTGAGGAAAAGACACTTATCTAAAAGTGTCTGTATGTTGCATTTATTCCGGCACACACTTGTGTAAAGGAATAGAGTTTTGTTAAATATTGAAAAAGCTTCTTTGCATTTTGAATGTGCAAATTATAATGCACCTCATTTTGTGCTAAAAATGACTCAGATGAACATTTGTTAGGCATTGATCAGGGTCTAGATTTTATACTAGTGATAAATATTCACTGAAACTTTTCATATCATGTAGTAAAAATCTCTTTACCAATACTGAGTCATTTTCACAATGAGCAGATGTACATTGCCGGTATACTTGGAAGAAAGGCAGTTTGACTCACATGTATTGTTTTAGGAGTAAATAATGTCCATTCATGTGCAATCCTCACAACTCATAGTAAGCACACTGAGTTTCACCAGATGGCTTAGTAAGTGATTATAAAATACGTATTTCTTTAATCCTTACCTTATTACAGTGGAAAATGAGTCTGTTCCATGCCTGTTTAGAAACAAAGAATGTCAGATACTATTGTTATGGTTTGAGTTAAATTGGAGTCATTTTTGTGGCTCTAACTCAGGGCCTTTTCTTATGGTGACAACTGCAATGAATGACTTCTGCAGCATTTGTTTTATTCAGTTTTCTTTCTTTCTTCCTTTAATCAGCTAAATAATGAATATTATGTTTTTTAATTATGAGCTACTTGTAAGTTTTACCAAGAGTAAAACACATGCACCTCTGATTTAGAACGGAAGACTGAGGTTTCAGATAATTTAGATATGTGATGAGTTTGGCTTCAGGTCTCCAACCAGTTCACAGGCTCTGCCTTCTTTCTTGCTAGGACTCTGAAACAATAATGACTTTCAGTTTGCCTCCAAATAGATCCAGCTTGTTCCCAGTTCCCTATACCCACACTTACGGTATAGGAACTCTTTAATTCTCTATAGCCTAAGAAGAATTACATGTTTGTTAACATGAGAGGAACTTAGATCTTTGGGCAGTTGTACGGCCAAATTTTTACAAAACTCTCCTTTGCATCTTAGTCCTGCAGTCTTCTATTGTAATTTTATTTCAAGAGAACTATATATTTATTTGTTTTTATTCTTCAGATATTTCTAATCAGAATCACCAGAGCTACCGTTTCTTTACATTACACTTTTCATTTTTTTTCTTATGCACAACAAAGCAGGAAATTCAGCCACCTGTTTGTCATTTTACAGTGGCTATGACAGCGATCTCTAGTGAGTGGCCCTCAGATATTACAGAAGTAAGTCCATAACCCCCTCCTGCAGATTTCTTTTCCATACAAATTAGTTTTTCTTACACTATTTTGATTAGGAAAATGAACTAATGTTTCTTTCACCCACATTCATACCCAGATATAATCCATAATTTCCCTATACATTACCATTATCTTTTAGGCTTTCCTCTTCTGAGGGAAAAATTTGCTGTAATGTTTTACAGTATCTAAAGAGCAGTAGCTATAAAACTTATAGTAATATATACCAATTAAACCACAATGCCTTTATGAAACTTTTTTTCTGTTCTCTTATTTATTGACAGATTTTTTTTTTAATTACAACACAATGAAATGATGGTAAGTACGTAAGATGCAATAGTATAAAAGCCATTTTAATCCTTCCCTTGGTTAAGACACTTACAGCAGACAACAACTGCCCCACCCCAATTCCCCTCTTCTCAAATTAAAACAAAAAATAAATATAAATTAATAAATATAAACCAAATCACTGCACAGCCCTTAACTCTTTGATTGCCATGGCAAGAACCATAACGATGATTCTAGCTGTGACTTTCTGTGGTTAAAGGTTGCCGCAGCAGTCAAAGGGTTATAGCATTGTAAACATAAGTACTTTGTTGGAAATGTTCAGTCATGTTAATGGTCTACAGTAATGAGATTATTATCATGACCCCTTGACCTTTAATGACACAACATTATAAGGATTTAAAGAGATAATAGCTTGATGAGCTGTTACATAGATTAATTAACCCATTTTGTTTAACAATGCACTATGAGGTTTTGTTTTACTAATAAAAGACAACTTGTGCATAATAAAACACTGTTCAATGCATTGATCGATAAAATCAATGAAAAAATCAGTCTAAGCACCACAAAATTTTGCCTGATTATATCTGACAGTCATAATACACTTTAGCACCATTTAGTCAGCCTTGCATTTGCACACAAACAAGCTTTGTGTTTGTCAGCAGAAGCTACCTGAAGGAATAACATATGTCAGTTATAAAAAGGTTACTGTATAGAATGCTGTGTGAGCCAATAAAGTAAAATAAAATAAAGCAAAACAACAATAATAAAATGAACTTCAGTTGCAGATAGCAAATAAATCCTCCAGTTATTTTCTTACTAAAACGCATCCTAATGAGACAAACATGGACTTGAAATGCTTATGGGGGTATGCAGAAAAAAAGCTAATAAAAATGAGAAATCTGTACCACACAGAGAGATCATTACAACCATATTATGACTTATTTGTCAGGCTTTGTAATTAAAAGGAGAACTGTTGGGTGTTTTGAGAAGTAGAGCTTGAAAAGTGATGTTTAACAATATGTGAATTTTATGGTCATGCTGTGCAGAAAAACATGTTCAGATATTTTAACAACTGCACCAAAATCCTTGTCTCTGCATGAAAATTTGCCTTCCTCTTTCTCAGAGGTGGAGGATAAAAAGGCAAATCACAGTGTGGGAAGATTCACAATTGTAGAAGCTTTCAGATAGTGTATTGGAACCAGAATGATTTCTGCTGGAATTACAGTGAGTTACAGGGAGGAAGGAATGGTAACAAGATGGAATTGGCTTCTAAAATCACACCCAACAAGAAGAACTAAGGAAGAAACCAGGTTCTATTAAATACAAGAGTACAGCACTTGGGGAGAAAGCAAGATACAAGTTACTCAGAATGTAAGAGAAGTAGTATGTGTATGAAGCATGGAAAACAATGTACCCTTCTTGTACAGATCCATGTCACACCATGATTGACTACACACTGGCAAAACCAGTACATGCTTTAACTGCTAACAGCACTACAAACAGGAGTGGCAAGGAGAAGAAATCATCTCCTTCAAACAGCTTCTGTTCATATAGGACCATTTAGTCAAACATTTGCATCTTTCTCGGCAAGCTGTGATGGAACCTTGCAATTAATCTGTTCCTCAGACTACAATAGCAGATGTCAGAAGAGCTCCTTATAAACATGTTATTTATAATATCCAAAAATTAAGGTCAATCAGAAAATGATGCATGATAGCAAATCATTCTGTCATGCAACAGTGCTAGTATATAATGCTATAGCAGTAATGTAAATGTGTTTGGTGTATATATATGAACCAACATGTGGTAAAGAAAAGGTTGCAGCCATGTAATTAGTGTCTGGATATCCATGACACAGATTACAGGCATCAGAATGCAAAGAAGAAAGAGAAAATTACAAAGATAAGAACTGGAGACACGGAAAATAATACAAAGATTTTTGAAATGCAGCTTTCTAGACTACTCATCTCTCATAAATGACATAAACTATGCATGTAAATGGTATGCAGTAGCTGACATTAGAAGATGATAGGTCTCTGCTGTTACACCATTGTATGTGACCAGGCAGATAGTCACAAGATGTTGATAAGGTGTCCATGATGGTCAAGTGCTGGCTATGCCATGACCTTTTCATATAAGATTTAAAAGATGCTGATATTAAATGGATGGCAGAGACTTCAACAATCTGAGGAGAGTAACTTGGAGCTCAGTGTTGGGTGACTGGACAACAAACAAGATTTAGTGAGGAATATACCTCAAGTTCCTCAAATATTCATGGTAGTTTTTGAGAAGATGCTACCTCTTAACAAAAAAATGAATTTCCTAGTGATAGATCGTAAAAAGTTGCATGTGATTAGGTGAGATAGATAGACAACAAAAATTTATTTTCTTCTTTTATCTGTATAGTGAACAGATAATCTCTCACTTTTCTACCAAGGCCATACAAAATTAAATATTGCCCTAATTAGTCAGGACACATGTAAGGGCACAGTGAAATAAGGGGTGGAAGGAATCCAAATTTTGGTCATATTTATAAATTTAAATAAAGAAATAGCAATAGATGATACATCCAAAGGTCATAAATGTGTTTCTATTATAGCAAACACTTCAGAACTGAGATATCATGGAGATAAAGGTGCATGGCTGAAATATAGATTAATAGAGGTAAGAGTTTCTTTGTCCTTCTGCATTTCATCCAGTGGAGTTCTTCAAATGATAGATAACTTTTTTGGATCTAATTTCTGAAAACAAATGTTAGCATATTTCACTGTGACAAGTTTTTGCACAGTAATTCAGGCTGATGTTAGTTTGACTAAATCTCTTTTGAAAGATTTTTGATTGCAGCAGATAAATAATCTCTATATACTTGTAGTCAGATCTAGCATAACTATGCTGAGTATACCTTTTGGCTGATGGCTCTCTGATGGGTTATGACATCAAATATGGAATTCAGTGGTCTTCCTACAGCCTAACAGGTATCTTTATTGTTGGGGAGCAATAATATTTTCAAATCACCAGCTTTATGGTAATTTCTCTTTTATTGTTGATTACATAGCAGTTACATGTAATTTTAGTGGTGTCAGTCATCTTTGGTGCCTTCCCTTTCTGACAAATTGGCTTCATACTTGCAATTATAAACCAAAATGTTCTCATTCTTTTTCTTATAATCTTTTGGAAATGAGAAACAGAAATTACTAATGCTACTTTTCCTGTGCCTCTCTGCAGTCTTTGACCAAATGACCTAACTGGCTTTCCTGTGGAAGCTAGAAGTTGTGGAAAGCAAGGTCATGACTAATTTAAGTTTCTTCTGAGAAAGGTTTCAATACAGTGATCCTTTAAATCTGTATTTGTCATTACTGTGATCCAAGGACTACCACCTTCAAAGGAATGTATATTGATAGCAGATGATAACTTGTGTATCTTGGATGACAAGAAGGGATGATAGTAATCCTTGGTCTATCCTGTAAAATGGTTTTCGACCAGACACAGTAAGGCAATACTGTGCATGAATTGGCAAGAGACATTTGCATGGTTTTGAAAACATAATGAAGATGGATGTTAGGCATGTATATAGCTGACTGTTTCAACAATTGCATTATATAGAGCAAGAGCTGGGAATAGACTATTTGCATCATCAGATATTGCTTTAATTCTGGATTCCTATGAATTTTTTTTCAGTATAACAATCTTGGGTACTTCTGTGAGCTAGGCGATTACTGACAACAGTTATCCTGAAAGATTTTTTTAATAGTTTTCAGCTTCCTTGTGACATATAGCCAGAGTTCATAGCACTTTATTACAAGGTAAAACACAAACAAGCAAATACAAAATGCAGCCATGCCTTGCAGGTATGAATTATAGTTGTCATGACCATTTAAAAGAGTCCTGTAGATTGCTGATGATGTCTTCTGAATACACATCATCACACGTACCATTTTCTAACTTATATAACTCTGCATAGACCCAAGCAGACTAACCGCTCAGAACTGACTTCAATATGGTGCTCTCATAGGATATGAAGATGATCAGTATATGAGCACTGACAATTTTGCGACAATAGCCAAGCACAGCACACGTGCATCTCTGTTTAAATTCATTGTATGTCTAAATATGGGGCTATGAATTTCAGTTGGCATATATCAGTTGTACAATGGCACTTTTTGAGCTAAATGTAATATCATGTAATTGTGAACTCTGACAAAGAGTTTTCTAAACCATTACTTTACGTTATGAAATAAACCTACTTTCTTGACTTTATATTTGTCAAATTATAGTAGGAGAACCAAAATATTTTCAAAACTTGGAAATGACTTAGCAGTGATCGACTACTCACCCTAAGCAATCTCAGCTTCCACAAAGCAGATGATTTTATGTACAACTGTGTAAGCTATGAATATGTGTGTGTGGACTGGGTAATAAACTATGCCAACACATCAGGATTGAAATATCAATTAGAAATATGGTTTTTTGACTTAACACACTTAACCATTTTGCAAGTGGTGAACCCATCTGGGCATGCACTGATTGGCAAAGTGACACTGTTTTGTTGCTGGTAAGTAATATAATAATTTACTAAAACCTCTTCCAAGTCCATTGCCATATTGTCAAAGGCTAAACAGGTATTTTAGGAAGCTATTTCATCCCAGCCTTCTGTTTCAAATTCCACTTCCAGAAAGCCAGTTCCCAGAATGATGGATAGGCAAACGGATGACATGCATAGTACCAAATGAAAGTGTCACAAGAATTCCTTGTTAATGCCAGATGGCAAGATGGAGAGAATGTTTAGTATATATTTTACTGGAACAGCAAAACAAATTAAAAAAAGGGAGGATGAAAGTCTACGAACTAATATATGCTGATAGCTCTCCAAGGAGATTAAAGTTATAGTTATAAAATGGACATTATGCAATTTCATAGGGTAGAAATTACTATTAACTAAACAGAAAGCTTTGGTTTACGTGATGGCTACTACAATTGTCATCTGTGGACAATGTCACTCTACAGAAGCAGAAGAAACCAAGCTGTGTGGCTGGAAAGCTTTGTGCCATCGTAAAAGGCTGGCATGTGTAATGATTTTTGGTTATGTAGTTTTACTGTGACAGCAAGTAGTACTAGGCTACATACACATCCAGGTGTAAGAAAATTGTCATTAGCACACTAGTTTACATCAGCATTTCTCATTTTAAGTCTTCTCTCTCTCTCTCAAATTTATTTTCATAGAATCATAGAATAGCTTGGGTTGAAAGGGACATTAAAGATCATCTAGTTCCAACCCCACTGCAATGGGCAGGGACACCTCCCACTAGATCAGGCTGTCCAAGGCCCCACCCAACCCATCCCTGAACACTTCCAGGGATGGGGCAGCCACAACTTCTTCTGCCTATACTGTGGAAAGACCACAGAAACATTTGAAGTTTTCTCCACAGGGCAAACATGCTTCATGCACACCTCCTACAGAATCTCATATCTGAAAGACATAAAGGGCAGCTGCAACTGCAAATGTTAATAAACTGACTATCATTTGTAGATTATATGCTAAAGCTTAGGTATACTGGGAAACAATATCTGTTTATGATGAATGTTTTTAATGCTGCCTATGTGCATTTTGATTTAAGAAGAGATGCTTGCTGTGGTCACATACTGATCCTTCAAAATATGATCTCCTGTTTATCACTGGGCTTTCCTAGTTACATACATACACCAAATAATGCCACATTATGCAGAATCTATGCTGCCTAACATTAGAGGTTACCTCAGATGAAGCATCAAACGGAGCCAGTTTACAACAAGTGATGGTATGCTTTTGATGCTTACCAGACATTTTCAGCTTTGATGGCACTGATTACAATAGCTTTCTCTAGCAGCCTCTGATGTCTCAGATGACAAGTCATAAGAATGGGTTAGGCAGATTTGACTCACACATCACATTTTTCATGAGGCTTGTGAAAGACGGTTGATTTGCATGCATAAATCAGAGATTAATTTTATGAGTATATGGTTAATTTACACCTGATTTTGTAACTGACATATGTTTAAATCATCTTATGTGAACCACTCTGTCTGCAGTCTGTCACATGAGCTAACTATGCCTAACATTACAGTTTTGCTATATCAGTCACAGCTATACGATTGTATTCAATAACGAGCTATGTCTTCCTCAGCTCCCACACAATATTACTTCATTTACAGCATAACAGTACACTTAAGTGGCCAGTGACATTTGTTCCCTCCACTGATAATAACAATTTTCCTTGTGGCTCATAGGACTGCAGTCATCTATTTACGCTCCTGGAAATAGACAGTCTTGAAAACAACAAAAAGCAACAGAGAACTCTGTAATGGCTGCTTCACATCTACTGCCACAGCACACAGCTTCCTCCAGCTCAGTAATTGGTGATAAAACTTTAGCCGTGCTGTGAGGAGATACAGGAGCCAGGATGGAACAACCATGCACAGTCATATCCTTGTTTCTTAATCCAGTCATCTTGTATTATCTCCAATTTAGGCTGCTAATGGTGTGGTACCTAGCATTTTTACTTTCTTTAAAATGCAATGCCTGGAACGTTCACTGTTCAGTTTGCTATATGTCTTTTTTAAGGTTTGCCCTAGCGATGGTTCAAATGCAAAAAACTAGAATGGGAATATAACGCTTCCATTGCTAATAGGCAGACCTACTTTCTATTCTACACACTTTTTTCTAATCAACGAGCTAGAATTTGATTCTATATAATTTGTTACCAAAAGCTACATTTAACTGACGTTAAGATTGTGAAGTAAGACCTCAGAAAAAAGCTGAAAATTCAAAAATGAACTCTGTTCTTAACCCACAGTGCTAATGGCACAGGAATCAAGACCAAACAACTGGGGAGGTGAAGTACACTTCTAAGAAAAAGTGTAAGTCTGCCCCTTATGTTTGACTCTATTAATTTCTGTTATTTTCATTCCCCAAATTAGCCTTAAAAATTATTTTCTTTAGTTATTCCCTCCCTCTGCCCCACTTTGAAAGAAGAAAAAGAACAAAAGTTCATAGGAAGTTATAAAATATGTATTACATTTATTCAAGAGACATGAAAGGGCTCCTTTGGAGCCATTTGAGCCTCTCCATCCCAGACTACCCACTAAATATAGAGTGACACAGTTTTTTAAATGTATTTTTTTGTTAAAAATTGATTTTTTGTCTACGGTCAATAACCTTTTGATAGGTTTATACACTAAAAGGCCAGAGGAAAAACTGTCATCATCTACTCTGGCCTCCTGTATCATACAGACTATAATACTCTGAAGATCCATGACCCTGTATAGAAAGCTTGATAGACTGTCACTGATTAACACAATGCATATTCAGTTTTGAATTGTTCCACAGTACAGATCATGACAATAGCAATATGGAAATGTTTATTAAAACTTTATGAAAAACGTTATGGCACATGAGCAGGAACCCAGATTGCAGAAATGAAAATATCTTCGACTTGTTTTTTCTTAATTCTCATAATTATAGGCCCTGGTAGAAAAACAACTGTTCAAAATATGACATTGTCTTAGAACTAGTTTGAGTTCAAAACTAGAATGGGCAACATCACTAATTTACTTTGAACTTCTATAATTTGAAACTAGCCAGTATGTATGTGGGAATTACCGTGAATGCAATTGCTCCTACATCTTTTACTCAAAGCAAACCTTTATGACTGTGTTATAAACTACTGAGGAGTACGTTATAGCAATGCTGACACAATCTTGTTCTGCATGACATAAACATGCCAATATAATATTTTTACTCCCTTTCTCTGTATATAATATATATGCACTTTTAAGTAAATAAAATAGATTAAACAATCAACTTATCACATATTCGTGTATCTATGATGTACCATATACCAAGCACTAGACTTAACACACTTACCTTCCTGCATAATTAAAGTTATATTCTCCAAATACAAACATTTTTGTTACCTTATCAAAAAGAACAACAGTCAACATGCTCAGCACTTCATTACTGTCAGAGAAACAGTGGCACAAAAAGTTAAAGCTGCCATGAAAGATATTTCAAAATTGAGGTGAAATTTTCATGTGAATAAAAAAAAATGAATGAGATCCTGTTCAGACTTAAAGATAATATCAAATAAATTCTCCTGATGTGGAGGAAAACCAAATGCAGAGTAAGTAGTGCTGTTGGGATTTCCCACCAACTATCCAAGGGACAAAATTGGAACAGTAATATGAATAATTTTGTTCTGTCTGTAGCAGAACATAAGTTATAGCAGTTTGTTGACAATAAAAACCTCTCTCTATGCATTAAAATATGCGTGTGTGTTTGTGTGTATTTATAAGTACACAAACATACACACACATTTTAATGTATATGACAAACAGGCATAGAATTTTGAATTCACCAAATGAGCTGATGTGCAGTGAATATTCTATGTTACTTAACTGTCAATTAATTTATATTTTTAAGAACATCTGAATTGAATTTACTTGAATAATGCTATGGGCTGATACTGGTGCAATTCTAACCTACAGTATGTAGTACCTCTATAAAACATCTCCAAAATGCAATCTGCATTGCATATCTGTTGTAAAACTACATCTTTTTCTAATCTTCTTTTTTGTTAGCTGTACATATGTATATCTGTTTATGCTTTAAGAAATAAGTTTGCAATGCTTTATAGCATGCCACATATGTTCATAAAATAAGTCCTCAAATCAATATAAAATCATGGAATTGAACAAAAAGGCATACTATTTTTCATGCTATGCTCAATATAAATATAAATTCAAGGCAGTCAAGCTATCCATTACCAAAATAATAATAACCATAATATATATGTATATATACCTACACTCTCTAAAAAGTGATCCAGTTATGTGGATTAAGAAACCAGTAAGAAATTGGTTGAATGTAGTATAAAAGTCTCATTTTATGTAAAAGCCAATAATGGCTATTTCAAGTATTTTAATACTTTCCTATAACTTTTTCATTAATAACTACCTCTTTGTAGAAATGATAATTTTTATACTGAAAATTGTATTCAAGTAAAAGAAAAATTAATGTCTACTGTTGTTCATTTTTAGAGTGTGCATGTATACATAGCAAAATACCCTTCTACAAATCTATCATAAATATTTTAGTGTATGTCAGTTCTTTTCTATGAAAACACTTCAATGTTTTTTCCTCAAATTTTGGATAATGTAGATCAGGCCTTTTAAGAAAAAAACCTCATTTTAGTTCATTTGTAACACCAGATTCCCTTCAGTTTGTGCCAGTTCGCAAGTTAAAGGTCAAAGATCAAAGACATAGGACAGTACACTTCAAGGAAATTCAGACAATGAAGCTGTTCACAGAAGACAATGTTTAACTTGGTAATGACAGTCAACAGGTCAATGATCAAGTTCAAGGCAAGCTGTTCATTGTTGCAAAAGCTACTCCCCTCAAATCCTGGTTTTCATAAAAAACCACGTGTCTGACTTTTGGGGTGCATCATTCTGACCATCTTTAATAAGTTCACAGCCCAGTGACTGTAAAGCCTGTCACTGCAAGAAGCAGCTCCTAAAATCAATAAAGAGGTCTGTCAGTTGCTGACTTTTCTCTAGGAAAAAATATTGATACAAACCTGCTCTGCAGGTCACATGAATATGACAATACTGCTGTTAGCACAAGTTACACAATGACAAAATGCTTTGGTGGTCCCTCGGCTCTGTCAGTGATATCATGTTCGGCTGAAGGCCAGAAATTTGACTAACCCTTTGAGAACTATGGTGAACATGCAAAGGGGTAAAACACCAGAGGATACTCATGCAATATCAGAGTAATGGTTTTAACTTTCCTTTGAAGCTGTAACTCTACCTCTGCAGAGGCAAACTGAATGATCATGCAACATAGTTTAAAAGAGAAATTCAAGACACGTAAGATAAAAGGCTAAGCTATAAAACTGTCACCAGTTCAGAAAAATTCTTGGTAAGTGGTAGAAGTTACTAAAATAGGTTTGGTTCCTTTAACCAGAAAGTACCTGGTAAATACATTTTGGTTTCTATTTTACAAATGCTTTTCTACTAATAATGCAAATAATTAAAAACACTCACTTGCAGACACAGGAAATCTGTTTTGAAAAGCTTGTTTTCTTTCATAACCTGTATTACCCAAACACAATCCTATAATTTTATGACAACCAAGATTAACACCTACTAGACTCTGAAAATGGATGCAATAGTTCTCAAAGGGTTATACCACCAGTGTAATACCAGCGTCAAGTTTCTCTGTAGCATGACTGTTGCTTTAGCACGTCAAAACCCACTTCAGAGACACACTACTTCTTACCATGCTTTAGACTGAGTGCTCCTGACAGACCTATGAAAGGCCTGGGGAAGTTGGCTTGTTACAACTTGGGAAAGATTATGCAGAAAAAACCAACAAAAAATCAAACAAGCCAATAAAAAGGTTCTACTTGAATATAGTAATGAATATAAATGAGTTTAAAACATTGAGGACATAGCCCAGAGCAGCTGTAAAAAACACAAAATGAATGTATCATTAAGGCTGTTACTATATTGCAGATATTTTGGCCCCTTGTTTGTTGGAAAATGGCTGTCCAAACAGTCTGAAGTCCTGCGTGTCATCTGAGTCTCCCACCTGACAAAACTGGAAGTAGGAGTATAGGACTTTATCCATAGCAGACAGAAAGCAATCCTCTTTGGAGACAAAGCTGGTTTGGGTCTTCTCACTTTCCTGAAAGTTCCATTGTGGGTTGTTTTGTATTTCTAAAAAAAATTTTTTTTTCAGCAAAAAATTTTTGTAAGGGGAACAGGCCTTAAGGGAAAAATGTAGAAACATTGGAGATATTTTTTCCTCTTCGCTAGTTAATCCTGACAGTTTATAGGGCATTGAGCGTGCAGAGGAAAGGCCTAGAATTGAATGACAAAGAAAGACAAAGGACTGAAGAAACAGCAGATACTGTGTATCATGGAAGCTTCCCAGCTGAGTGAATCGCCACTCGCACAAGACAGGCAACCCCCTGGGTTTTAATGATCAGCTTTGTTTCAGACTGACAGATGCCCGCTCCTAGCTAGGAAACTGTATAACAGCTCTTGTGTTGAATCTCAAGTTACCACAAACTCCTGGGAGGGAAAGAAAAAAACCAAAACCCTACATCACACCCACTCTTGCATAGAGCGTTTGCAGTACAGTATGTGGCGGGGTGTTCCTTTCCTTTTGAACTGGAACACAGTGTAAACCAAGACAAGGAGGCACAAGGCCAGGATGCAGGGGATGACGATGGCTATGGCTTTCACAGTGCTGGCTGTGTTGTCCAGTTTGATGACAATGTCTACATCATCTTGAGGGCTGTGTCGGTCTTTATCTCGGTCTGCTGGTCCATCACAACCCATAAAATCCTTGAGGATGGATCTGGGATAGCCAGGTTCCACCTTGAGCATCTGGTTATTGAATTTCCAGTAGTCTTTACCTTTATAGAAATATGTGAAGCCTAAGGAAAGAAATTGAAATTATTCATGGTCATATTGGATCAAATCATGTCATGGCTCAAACTACTGGTATCAAGTTATTTTGTAATTCAAAAATTAAAAACATGTCAGGAATAGACCTCAGTTATAGGTCTTTGAAAACTTCCTTTCAAGTTTTGTTTCTTTACATAACTCCAGAAAAATCTAAAATTTGGGTTGTTTCTTTTTAATTCAATAATCTAGGGTTTTATTTAATTCCATTACTACAAAAGAAAACAACAAAAAAAAGAACTCCAGAGAACATAATCTTTCATAGACCAGTGTCCTCCTGATTTCTCATTCACTGAAAACCCAACCACTGTTGAAATCCTCAGGGCAAGGACTTTAAAGCATCACAACCACTTCAAGATGGGAAATTTACTGAAACAAGTTATAATGCTATTCTAGCCAGAAATGAGAACTATTTAATGTCACATTGTTGACTGCAGCACTTTAGAAGAAGGAAACAGGATGAAATAACAGCAGCTTTGCCAAGAGAAAAAAGGTAAAAAAAGATGAAAGTTTTCTGTGAAGAGTTAGTATTTGATCATTCAGGTGCAATCCAATGTTATTACTAAAAATGCCTTAATGGAAATAAAAAACCCACTTGACTCCTTGACAAATATCTACATTATTTTATTACCTCAGATGACAAATAGCAAGAAATAAGCCTTCAGGATGGGTCAACCTTTTCCTTCTGTTTATAAGCTGAATGCAAACAGCTGGATTTTGCCTTATCTCCGCTCTGCCAACCTCATCTTACTTGCTGCAGTACTAAAAGCCACTAAGATTGCTATGAAAAATTGGGCACTATTTATTGTTCTAGCAATGATTCCTGAAAAGTTCAGTTACTGGCTATTTGGAGATAATATAAGATTAGTAATCACCTATTCAAAGAGCAGTTAGTATGCTCCTATTCTGGAAAAAAAAAAGACTTAACAGTATATTTTACAGGATCATCTACTGTCACTTTTCAAAACATTTAGAATATTTTAACATTCTTCTAAATTATCTACTTATGTATCTTTAACCTTCCTTACTAATCTGAGCATGTGTTAGTGTATCTGTAAAAAGATATAATACTCATGAAAAAGAAAAAAGAAAAGCAAAGCACTGAGTTATGTTAAAACTATAGTTCACAAAATGCCTTCTATTACAACTGGAACAAAATGAAAAAAGAGGAAGAACAAAAAAGAGGACTGTGACTTTTAAAATATAATGTACTTCTAAAATTTTAACATGTGTAAAGTTACTTAAGGATATCTGTGGGTTAAATGAAAAATATTATCAAATAGAGAATTTCAGTACTTTTGAGTCACAGGCTATCCTATTTTTTATTTCATATAACAATCTGTGTATAATAAAACACAGAGGATAAATATAAAACATAAGAGGATTCTTCTCCCTGGTGTGGTAATTTGATATATTATCTCTATCAATATTCTAATGTGTAGATAGAGACCATATATAGCAATGATCTCTCTAAATCTATATTCTTACACACATACTGAACACATAAATGTATACATCAGGGACACATGTAAGTCATATGATATTACTTGTTATAATACATTAGAACATCACATTAAAAATCAAAGTAGCAAAGGAATTGCCAGCTTCTACAGATCCAGTAAACAATCTTCAATCAGAGCATATTTTCCATTGGAGAAGTTTGAAGCAGTTTAACTTTTCTGTCATTCTGCTGAAGCAGGAACAAGGAGAATAGTCAGAGCTAAAGGATGGAAGTTACCAGGAGAGTAGACTAAGTAGTTTTACTGCTTCTCATGGCAGAACAAGAGACTTTACACAAGTGTTGAAAGTGATTTCATCTAATCCGCTTGACTTGTTGAGCCTGCTTTAGGAACTGCTTCTTACAATTTTCCAAGTGTTAGTCACTCAGAGTAGTGAGCACAATGCCTGATCCAAACAGCAAAAAAGGGTTTAGCATTTGCTAACATGTCAAATAGAAACACAGATTAGGAGTGGAAGAAAGCACAAGGCAAAATTCCTTCAGTGGTCTAATAAAGTAGGCTATGTTTTCTCTTTCTTCTCCCTGAAACTTGGCCTGCCATCTGAGCAGGATTTTCCATTGGGAGGTGAGATTTTCAATGCTGATTTCAAGGCAAAAAATGATTTCTCCAATCTGGAGAATTTAGTATGATCTCGTTTTCCATGGAGCAACAGAAAGAAAATTTCTTCTTCACTTCCTCCTAAGAGTTTCTACCACAGGATTAGAAACCAAATCACAATATGAGAAGTAGCAGGGAGAGTTTCAAAGATGTTATCTTTAGCTTACCAGACTTCTAGTACTCTGAGTCAGGATGATGACTAGAGTAGGAATCTGGTTTTTATCTTTCCTAAGCATATTTACTGCAAGGTTACCCAAAACTTTTGTGGAAAGTGAAGGCAACCTCTTTATGATGAGACTTACTGTAGTTGTTCATTTGCATGGCTTACACAATAGAGAGACAAGAGAAAAAAGAAATTCTTTAAACCAAAATTTATTAACTGGATGAATTGGAAGACATGCATGTTCCCTTATGAAGTTATATAGTAAAACTTCCTTGTCAGCTCTGCTTCTGCCCAAAGAAAGGAAAACAGTTTCAGGCAAAATGCAATCAACGTATTTCCAGCTAAGCTGTGACAATTCTTATTTCCATCTGCCTCACTTTCTCTTTATACAAACAACAGTGGAGTTGTGAACTGCTTCTTAAGATGCCTGTTTTCTTGATTTCAGGGAAAATGTCTTAGTGGTCTTCTGGGGAACTTTATCATGCCGTTTTCAGTCCCTCTTTCTGCCATGGGGCCCTTTCAGGCTTTCTGAGAAGCCCAAGAATGCCCTCTTTCCATTCCCCTCGTCTGTGATCTAATGGCATGTTTTACCACCCTAGTCATTCAAAGAATCACACAGGCTATCAAAGCCACTGAGGTAAAAAAGAGAAGAGGCTGTAGCCAGAAGTCTTTTGTGCCTTTTTTTTCTTTTCTCCTTTCTGATTGTTTTGTCCCTGCAGTACTTTTAAACGCACTGGTCTGAGCTCAGTACAGAAAATTAACTACAGGGAATGCAATCAAGGTCAGAACAAAACCCAGCTCCCTACATATATACATATATATATGTTAAATTCCTTTTTTATGTAAATCTTTGAAAATATACTTAAGAAGTAATGAAGAGGAGAAAGCAGAAGTTATATTCATTATGTTTTTCTGTGCATACATAATGTTTGTGTCTATTTCCACATATATGTGTATGTACAAACAGTAAGTTACTGAGTGTGATGCATGTAAGATATCATCTAGACTGATCTACTTTCCAATTAAAACCAAATCAAATAAAGACAGGACAAAAAAAATCCATTCTAGCCAGAAGGCCAGAATCCAGAGTGGGTTTCTGCTTCTGGATAAAACAGAGACAAATCAAGGAAACAATTAAACATATTTCTGAAAAAAAAAACACATGTTTCAAGGGTGAATTATTTAATCAAGTTAGAAGTTGAAATAGAAGACTGTAATAGTTTATCCTAGGAAGGAAATCTTTTTATCTGCTGTTAAAAAAGAAATTAAAGTAAAGTGGCAACATATATGTGTGCTGTCTGTGAGTAAGTTGTCATAAAGTCAGAATCTGCCAATAAATCAGAAATGCCATACAATTCTCAACAATGATAAGTGATGACAAATGCATATTTTTTATTTCTGTCAAAGGGATCTAAACCCTGTGCAACTGAGGGTATGTTGGCAGCCAGCCAGCAGCCCTTGGGTAGCACTGAATTCTCATAGGATGTATGAGATTTTGGCTGCTGTTATTCATATGGAGGTGTGGCCAGCTGAGATACTAGGTTCCTATATGTGAGGATACATCTTGATACAGGTTACAGCACTTTATATTAACATCCTGCAGATGTCATAAGCCCATGATACAGAAATATGATTTATTGTACATAAAGGGTGTTAGTAAATCATTAAAACATAAATGTATTTGCATACCATTTTCTTTGTGGACAAAGGCTCCCTGAGGAGATTCTGGGATACCTTTCCAAATTGTGATTGGTTTGGGATAACCAGGGTCCATGGATCTCATTTCTTCACTGTATCTCCAGTACCTGAAATATTTTTTAGGAAAAACAAACAAACAAACAAACCACGAAGAAACAAGTATTTGTAAGACAGCAGAAGAGTAACTGTATTTTTTTTCCTTCTAATATTTGCTACATTCATTAGTCACAAATGGGGATATCTGACTTCTTTTCTTTGAATGTACTACCAGATTACAAAGAAATCTATTTGCTGACTAGACAACTCTTTCATGTAAGCGGAAAGAAAATAAAAGATTTTTGTATTTTGACAACAAAGTCAGCATGCACGTCACTTATAATTGCAGTAATTCTTATCCCTAGGACTTCTGCAAAGTGACACTGAGAGATGCAACATACGTAAAAAAGGTATGCTAATATTTTAGATAACATTTTAATCACAAAAATGACAGCAGATTCAGATTAAAATACTCTCAGCAATCTTATCTCCTCATATGTATGTACTACAGTAGCTTTTCATTTCATTATCATTAAATAGATACAGAGTACTACAAAATCCAGCCTGCTTTTGAGGCAACCAGCCCTTCTCCAATTTTCATGTTTCAGCATGCAAATTCTAGGCAATATGAACATATAGGAAGTATCTATACTTAAAATTTTATATATACTTACAGATAAAGTTAGTAATTTCTTTGTATATGTGCAGCTGTCTAAATTGCTACACATATCTTATTATAAGATAGTTCTAAGGATTAACATACTATATCTCTAGTATTTCTGTATTTTGATACAATATTTGGGTGAGTCATTTCATGTTTTGATATGCTCCACTTATTTAGAGTATATCAATTTAGAGCATGGTTATCTTGGAGTTTTTTTTTTTCAAAATCCATTTTATTCATGTGAAATGTTACATGAAAAGGTAGTCATTCTCCTTTTCTGGACATCAAGGGCCTGAGCATGTATCACTACCATTGATAATCTGATTATTGCTAAAAACATGACCTTTTTTCTAATGTGAATTCATTTGACCTAAGCTTTTAGAAATCCTTCTTATGATCATTCCTGACATCTAAGAGAGTCCTTAAGTGGATGATATTTTCTCTCTGTGAAGGCACTTAGACAGTCTAATCAATTCACGTCTTAATCTTTTTTAAAAACAAAATGTCTAAACTCCTCTGTATTCCTTCCTTTGGGATATTTTTCTGCCTTTAAACTTTCAGTGAAATTAGAATGTGACAGATTAGAAGTGGGTTAAGAATTGGCAAGTTACGTTAAAAACATTTGGATTTTTTTTCTTTCTTTCCTGTGCATAAATTATATTTATAGTCTGATTTCTTAATCTATTTGCATATGCATCAGTAAACACCAAAAAAGCAATGTTCTTTACTTCAAAATTTAACACCTTGCAGAGTTTACATGGAGAAAGAAATAACATTAAAAATTAGTAAACAAAGTTTTGACATCAATATTATTGCAACCAGTTCTTGCTCATCTTTTGACTCTGTTTCTTCATACCTAGTTTACATTTTCTCTTTTCACATCTGCTTGTTTGCTGAGCTTCATATTCTGTTTTAGAATCTCGAATTTTATCTGCATTCTTCTTTATCACTTCACCTCTATCCTTCTTTCCCAGAATCCTATTTCCTTCCTGCATACTTTCACTCATTTTCTGTTTTTCTCCTCCAACATTTTCATGTTTTTGAGCTCCTTCTTTTACTAATCTCTGTGGTTTTTTTAATTAGGCTGCATGATGGAAATAAGTCCTCCAGCACATTCAAAAATTGTCATTAAAAAAACAAGTGTTTGAGGACAACTCTGGATATACACACAGACAGGGAAGCGAGAGGCCTGAGAGTAGCTCTGCAGAAAGGGATCTGGGGCTTTTGGTCAATGGCAAGTAGAATGTGAGCAAATAGTGCATTCCGGCAGCCAAGGCAGCCAAACCTGTCTAGGTGTGCACCAAGCACGGCATTGCTAGCTGGTCAAGGGAGTTGATTGTTTTGCTCTACTCCACACTGGTATGCCTGCACCTCAAGTATTGTGTGCAGTTTTGGGCATATAAAAAAAGGATATTAAGCTACTGATAAGTATCTAGAGGAGAGCCACAAAGTTAGTGAAGGGTGCAGACGGGAAGTTGTATGAGGAATGGCTGAAGCTACTTGGCCTATTCATCCTGGAGGAGACTGAGGTGGAACCTCATAGCAGCATACAGCTTCCTCACAACAGAAGGAGGAGGAGCAGAGTTTGATCTATCTCTAGTGACTAATGGTAGAACCTAAGGAAATGTCAGGAAGATGTGCCAGGGGAGGTTTAGGTTGGATATCAGGAAAAGGCTCTTCACTCACAGGGTGATGAAGTGTTGGAACAGGCTCCCCAGGGAAGTAGTTATGGCACCAAGCCTAGCGATACTCAAGGAGCCCTTGGACAATGCACTCAGGCACACAGTGGGATTGACCTATGTAGGGATAGGAGTTTGGCTTGATGATGCTCATGGGTCCCTTCTAACTCAGGTAATGCTGTGATATTTACTTAATGATATTCTGAACTATTGGGTGACTAAGCCTCATAAAGGAAAAATTATTCAAACTCAAAATCCAGTCATACCAGACAGGGGCATAAACAAGGCCATGTGTCAAGAATGCAGTAAACCTGTTACCATCTTGTCCTCCACTACTCAATTCTGGTAGGAGAGGAATGAGAGGGAAAAATGTTTTCTGTATTTTTCATCCCCTCTTTAATTTACATACAATTATTTGGAAAAATCACCTTTAAATTGATAATTTCACATATTAATTATAATGATCTTTACATAAGCTGCTTTACACCACCAGAATATTACAATACTATCTACTATTTTGACTTTAAAATCATCTTAATGGTTTGGGTTCTTTTTTTCAATTTATAGACAATATTTGATGACTTGTATTCTATTGCTCTAACTTTTTTATCTATGCCACCAATTTTGGACGTCTAACTCTGTCTAGATTCAGCCCTAGAGCTCCTTAACTACAGAGTACTATCAAAACAAAATTAGTATATAGGTCCTTGAGTTACATAAGGAGGAATGTACTTAGTTATTTTGACATTGGCTTAACTTTTCAGTTCTCCTTCATTTATACATTCTGCCACTGAGAAGTTACATTTATGTTACATCCTTTTCAGGAAAAGATCCACCCTTAGAGTGGACTTACACACGCCCCAAAACCAGCAGAAGAATTCAACTCTAACTTTACATTAGGGAAAAAAATGTGATATAAACAATACACACTGGGAATCTTAGTGGTATATGGGTTTATTCCCACTGGTGGTCAATTTCCTGTAAGAGCTCAATTATCTCTGCAAGGTTGATGTTGTTTTATCTTCTTCTACCATACTGTATTACATTTATATCCTGCTGAGTTTCATTGTGCTTGTTAGCTCTAAGCAGCAAGTTCTCCATCAACAGATGTTTTCTCTGATAGCTCTTTTTGTCTTCTGTATTGCCACTAGTGTTTTAGGAAAGTCTTGACTACAAGTAACTGCCTGTGCATGGAAATATAAAGGGCCACTAGTGAAAAAAGCCTGAAGGAAATATAGATCACATAAGATTCCCACTGTACATACTTTCCCGGGAGTGAGGAGGTAGTAAATTATTACCTGAAAATAAACCCGAAATTTTAAAAAAAGTTCTCAACCATGGGATGCAAATTATTTAAGTGGCTTTCTTCTTCACTGTGGAAACTGACTGCTTGAAATGATACATAATTTTCAAACACCACACAAATTTTACTTGGTTATCTACTTTCTTCACTGATTTGGAGGCTTTTTTTTAAAGAAGGTTTAAGAACAAGATTGTGTTAATCTGCTGTGCACTATTACAGTTGATAAAAAATTATCAACTACAGTGTGTTAAACATATTATATGATGTGTGTTAATTTTCTAAGTTATTCATGAATGCTGTTAGTATTATCCTAGGTACCATGTAGTCAAAAAAGCAGTCATCATAATTTTAATGATAGTAATACAAACATTACAGTTAATAACAAAAAATAATTTGTCTCTGACTACTCAGAATTTGCATGGTGATACATCAATCAGTAAACATAGTAACATCCTAAAAATCTGTGAAACCTGTCATGTAGATAACTTACTGTGTTTCAAATATTAATGAGTTCTTTTAGCCTCTCTATAAAGGAGACAAATACTCTTTCTTTTATTTTCTCAGACAGGGAAGTGAAGAGACAGAGACACTAAAAGACTAGGGAAAGGCTCTTTCAGGACTGGAAAATAACTCATCTTTTAAAATTTGTTTCTATTCTTTATTAATCATAAAAATAAGTATCCCTTCTGAAAGGAACCTTAAGATCTATTTTAAAATAATTCCTAAGGCACTGCTCACGTTGTTCTCTAGCTTCCTGGTTTAGTTGTCATTTCCCTTTCTTCATTTTTAAATAGCAGCAGAGAAGTAATTTTCACTGACCTTAAAAAGCTTTGGATCATGCCTTGCCTGCCTATGTGCTAGGGTTCAGAAATGTGGATAAAAAAATGCAGGTAAGAGTGTACATAACTACGTTACTTGAATATTAAAGTTTAAATTTGCCACATCTGTGATTTCCCTGTTAACTTCTCAAACATAATCTATCCATGGGATATGTATATATTTATTTCAATATATTCACACAAATATAATTTAGTTTATTAGAAACATGAAAACAGTATGTCCCTCTCTGCAGGAGGAGTTAATTTCACCCAGAGAGAAAATGAGTGGTTTAAATGGCTTGACTTCTGTTTTTGAGAAACAGAGAAAAATATTAACATTCTTAGCTGATATCCAAGAAATTGCTTCCTTGCAGATTTCCCATACCAACCTATCTCCTTTGAAGAAGTAAGTTTTCCCAACATCTTCCCACCAAATTGCTGAATCAATGCCATGGGAAGGAATTCCACTTCCAAGTGTTATCAAATCATGAGGATAACCTGGCTGGAGGGTAGTGTCCTTGAAAACCCAAAACTTGTTACCTGTAAAAAATCATATATATGTATATATACACACATACATATATGTGTGTTAGTCTTCAGTACTCTTAGAATTAATACATTCCTAAGAAATAAGGAAGACTCTCAAAGGCCTATAGTGGTTCTGCTAAACATGATGAAATTAAAATGTTCTATCCCTGCAGATAATGCAAAATTAAATATGCTTTACAGATTGTTGCGTTAGTAAAACACATTTCATTCAGTAAACCCACAGAATATTTTGATACCAACTATACAGGGATCAAACCCAGAATGGAAATGAAATAATCTCAGGAGGTTCTGTTGTTGATATTGTAATAGATTAGCAATACTACACAACAGATTTACATTCATGAAGATAGAAGAGTGAATATTAAGACAAAATGAGGTAAGAAAGCATATAGATAAATAAAACCCAGAAATTCCTATCCACATAGAGCCCATATATTTTTATTGCTTTTTACTCTGCTTCTTGCCAAGAAGTTAAATTACTTATGAGGGGTGTACAGATTATTTCTGAAATGATCATGTAGTCTTTTTATGTGCCCTAACAACAGCAAACTGAGGCTCTGAAGTCCAAAAGGTGAAAACCTTGTATTTCTGAAATTATTGAGGGAGTGACTTCAGTACCAGTGGCAGTAAGATTTGACTTTCTTGTGGGTGACAAATCATACAAACCCACCAACTGATTTATTACATGCTAAAAATACAAAGTAGTGGTATGACATCAGCTGATATTAGTACAGTGTCTACACAAACCTTGTTGCCTAAACTGTCTTAAACATGACAACAGGCTAGTGCCTCCTGAAGAGCAAAGCTCAGTGGTTGAATCCCTAATGTTGCCATTACTAGCTAAATACATTTTCTATATATAGGCATGCAAGTCTACAGAAGCAGCAGTCGTGCCAGTGTTTTGTAGTATAGCCTCCCTTTGCACCTGTTTTGGGAGAGGATGCTTCCTGTGCTCTCTCTTGTAACTAGATAGCTTGCCTCACCAGCCCACAACTCTAGTTCCATGACATCAGTTTACTCTAGCTTCCTAGCCAAGCTCTTCTTTCTCACTGAACACTTCCATGACTATCACACTTGGATCATCATCTCAGATTAGCCTTTAATCTAGCACTTTCCCCAATTATGGTATTGTCCATCACACTTTTTATTAGAGTCTTCCCAATGTACTGTGTCTCCTGTCCTATTACTGCATCTATCTTCTCTGTTTTTACTTTTTGCTTTCTTCTAATTCTTCTTCAAAATATACTTCTCACCTGTATTTTTTCAGTACCAGACAGGTCTGGCTGAAAAAGGTGAATAAAGATACTCATATGCCCCCTAGAAATGGGGAAAAGGGAGCAGAATTAGCATCTCACTATCAGAAAAGCTTGCTTTGAGGACTGTCTTCTTGCATTATGTCATCTGGCCACAGGGCCACTCTTTCTGATATAGACTATAGGTTCCATTGTGTTTGAGCCATGTGTTTATTTTATCATCAAAGCAACACCTTCATCTGTGTTTCCAAAATGCACTGCTATTCTTATCAATAATAACACTGAAATAGAAGATGATACTCTTCTACATCGTGTAGACCCTTCTGACATACATCACAGAAAAGTCTAGAGAAGATCCATGAACATATATATATATATTGAATTGGTATGTTAGATATTTCACTTTTGTCTATCCATTGTTATTTATGATGAAAATATTTAAAATATAAAGGTAAATGTTGGAAAATGTATTCCCTTCAAACACATTTGGGAAGAGATCCTAAGTGATAAAATCATGGCATATTAGCCATCACACTTACCTGTAAGGCCTGTCAAGCTGTTACATACTTATGACATTAAGGCAACATGCTATATACATATTTTATAAGGAAATGTGATATTATGCCAAAGATCTAGGATCAGGTGTATGCCAGAGTCACCAAGAGGAAAAATCTGAAGAGCTGTTTTGCAATTGGTTTTGTATTTTATTTGTATTTTATCTGTCCCTCATGGTTAATAAATGTTTGTTTAAAGGGAGGGGATTTTTTTAAACACACTATTTATAGCATAGTGATTTAAAGCATATTTTCATTTTATCGCAGACTTAATTAGGAGAGAGGAATATAGTTTCAGTCCCTCCCATGCTGTGTTTCCAGAGTAAAGTATTTTATGAGGTTCTTTACAGTTGCTTGTCAACCACATCCAAGCAAAGACACTACAGTTTGCTCAACAAATTTGTCTTCTCTGAACTGCCAGTTGAAAGAATAAAGGGCTCAAAGAATAAGAATGCACAGAGGCATTTGAAGTACTAAAAAAGAAGTGACACAGAGATCTACGAAGAGTAGTCATGGAAAGCTGAGGTCTGTGTTGACTTGGGACAAATCTGTGTTAATCTAACATTTACCTTCCTCCCAAGTTTCACTTATAGGGTTTTATCATAACAGGAGTGAGCATCTTCAGCCATTCACTGTCCGTCCTCCTACATGGTTTATCCGTTTGCCAATTCATATGATGGGACACAGAAGGCTTCAGATGGTAATGGAAGTTTCAAATGCAACAATAAGGGAAAACACGTATTTGGACCTTACTAGTCAGTACTTATGGTGTGAACAACAGATGGCATCCAGTGACTGATACTGAGCCAGCTCATTTCTGTTGCAGAAGATCATTGAAAATGACAGCTGTTGCACAGCACTGAGAGGCATATGCTATGATGTATATAATGCCATTACCTTTCTCTGTGACTCACAACACACAAAAGTAACAGCAATTGTTAGGCCTAGATCATTATCAGCCATACCCAGCTAGCTAAATTTAGCTGTTAACAAGATTGGGCCATACCAAAATAAACAATGGTAGACCACACACCATTATAAATGACAGCACCACTGAGACAGGTATTTGTTGCATATTCAGATATACTGAAGTAGTACAAAAGTGTAAATGTGGGAATACAAGACTTAAGATATTGACTTTTTTCATATAGTTCCTTACTAAGAAGCAAATTCTTTCTGGCTAAATAGGGAAAAAGGTAAATTTAACTGTGTTTTATGGATACAGTAGGGCATTGATAACTAATACATGTGGGCGAGATTTCTATTGATTCTAACCAGAAGGAATTGTATTTGACATTTGTTTTGGAAGACATGTTTAGTCTGCTATAACTGTGTTGATTGTTACTGGGAAGGGCTGTATATAAGAAATCCAAATGTTCCATCTGGCTGCCAGTTTTCTATTCATTTTTTTGTTTGTTTGAGTGATTTTTAAGTGGTTTCTTGTTGGTTTGATTGGGTTGTATTTTGTGAAGATTTCACATTCAGAACTAAATATAGGAGGAGTAAAACCTGAAAATCAGTGCAAAAGGTGCCTGACTGTGATAAGTATTAGCTCCTTTTATTTCTAACTTATGTGTATTTATCTTAAAATAAAAAATTTTAAAAATGAATAAGTTAGTATGTTTTCATTCAGCTCATAATCCACTTCCACTAGTGCACAGTCAGTACATTTAATTCTGATTGCAATGGAAATAAAGAATATGTGACAAAACTAGAACAGTTACAGTTTGATCCTTCTTATAGATAACTAATGCTTGTTAAGAGTCCTAACATATGTCCTTGGCAAAAATCACCACTGTATTTAATTTAAAAAGTTGGTTTTAATTCCCTCATGTAAAATCTAATATAATAACAGGCAGAATGGTAAGGTCACAAGCTGAGAATGAAACAAATGATAAAAAAGTCAAGATGTCTTACTTCTTGCAATAATGATTTTTTAAATACCATCACTGTAGGCAAACAATTGAGACAGATGAACTGTGACTGCAATTATCTGGTGTCTCACAGCATATATCCTTAACATTCTAAAAAAATATTGGAAACAAAGAGTATATGTACTACTATGCTTCACTTAAAATATTGAATATTATACTTCAAGTAGTCTTCAGACTATTTAACTACCTACTGACTATTGCAAACAATTATGCAGTTTTTAGCAACTGTAGTTCTTCCTTTGCAGAAGGAATGCTGAATAGTTGTGCTCCTCGGTTGTCTGCAAGTACATTTTTGCTCACATTATATGTCATTACTGTGTAGTGCAAGACCTGCATTGAATATAGCATATAATCAGTATAAGTGTTACACTGATGAGATAAATTCTCAAAACTTTAGTAACTGTATTCAACTGAATCCAGCTAAAATTTTTTATAACTAATACTGAAGGTTTCTTCTTCTCCAGTCACTTTTGCTCTTAGTTTTGGTCTTTCAAACCAGCATCCAGTGTTTTCTTTATAGTAATCGCAAATTTCTAATTAAGGGTGAGGTTTTTTTAAAAATTTTTATTTCCCATATTAAGTTTCTGCCATTTTTCTGCTCTGTGATCTGACACTATAGTAAATCTCTGTTTCAAAATAAAACTGTTAAGCAGTGGGATGTCATTGAAAGTTATGATGGTGGCACTGGTTGTAGGAGTTTTACAGCAGGAATTCTCTTGCTACATTTGGTTTACCATAACATTCAACAGCGCAGATGGCTTGACAACTCCATTTTTAGCACCATATAAATTCCCACAGGTACAGAGAATAAATTTCACTATTCGCATTTCCTCATTAAAAAAATAATAAAAATAGTAACAGGAATGCAAACATCTGCTTTTCACAAGCAACTGTCCATCAGATTGTACTTTATGAGTCACAAGGAGGTAGGCTATGTATCTTCAGCCATGCAAAATAAGCAGTCATCACTTTGCACTAAAAGTGCATTACTAAATTTTTACAATTTTTTTTCCTTGTGTAAATATTAATGCAATGAAAAGGAAATAAAATTTAACATTTTAATTTTTTTAGAAAAAACAATAACAATGAAATTTCAAAACCAAAGAAGATAATTGCTCCAACAGTCTTGAAATTGATTCCACTTGATTTTCTATAGCCATCATGGATTTCTATAGCACACTATGCATGACCTCACAGGCTCCCTCAAGTATTGTCAGGAGAGCAATGCCAAACAGGTATAAATATGCTGATAGGTTTTATTAGTACAAGTTAAAGATAATTGCATTTCTCATAATAAAAACAAAGCTATAAAGACATTTCAAAGGTTCATAAATAAATGTTCCATCCTGAACTGCCATTTTATATTATTTGCATATGATTTATATTTTACAACACAGCTCTCATTTTAAAAAAATGTTAGTTTTAAAATACTTTCATGCCTTTTAATCTATTTTTTTGCTACTGTGAAGATAGAGTCTACTAATATCATGCACCTAACTGTATATGCAAAGGGAGGAAAAATATAATACTAATTAAAAGTAATAAAGATCTAAACCTGGTTTATAATTTAAATCAATGGTTTCAAATTTGATGATTGCTGTTGTGAAAGACAAGGATTGAAACAAATTAAACAGAACATGTATTATCGAAAATAAATGATATCTGTGGATTTCTAAATAGATAAACAGAATGTTTCAACCCAGGATGGTTCACAAGTTCTGTCCCTAGTGCATCTTAAAAATGTCACTGGCTTAACAGGATATTGTTTATCCTGAACTTTTAGCAGTGTAGATACGTAAAGGAGAAGCAAGGTGGCAATTACTCAGTAGCAGTTGCAGATGAGTAAAACGGCTTACTTCTTTCTTCATCTTCCTCAGAAAGTGTGGACATATTGCCCCACAAGTATAAGAGTAGAAGTGAAAACCTGGTCAGTCACAGAAGGCCCTATTTCACACTAGTAGAAAAGCCGCAGAAGTGAGTGAAAGAGCAGTGGAGATGGAAGGTGAACCTGGAACCTTCCTTAGAGCATCTACAGGGGTGGTTCCTTTGCTTTGTGTAGCAGTGATGGGCAAAGTAATATCTATGGAATATTTGTATCCTCTCACGTCTCATGGACCAAAAAATCAAGAAGGGGGATGGACATTTAGAGGTATCTTGATCATGATTTCTAATCTTATCAATTCCAAGTATTTATGACAAGAAGTTTATTTTATGACAAGAGAGGTAAAAGCATATGCTGTGTTAAGTCATGTAAATAGAAAATGTACTATATGGAATGTAATTTTGCTTCAGATTCACACAAGAAAAATACAATTTCTTTAATAGTAAAACATAAACTTCATCTTCATTGTACTGTTATGCAGTGTTTCTGCATGTTATTTAACATTTCCAATTTAGCATTCCCACAATGACAGTTTCCATAGTGAAATATTATTTCTATCTCCCTCTTAATGATTCAACTTCTAAAAATGACTTCATTTTTGATATAACAACTTTAAAAAGTGTACTTTTTTGTAATAAGTTAAGAAGTGAATTGCTCACAACACTATACAGCTGAATATTTTTTCAAATATCTATTTGGTTTATTCTTTCTTTCCCAAATCATTATCTTATAAAATATACTTCATATAGTTTGGATCTCATGTTGCTAAATGAATATTTAATAAACATATAGGCTAATTTTTTCATTAAATCTAAATTAGATGCATGTTCAAGAACTTCAGTTTTGAAGAACCACTAATGCCTGGATTGAAACTTTAAAAAGAATGATTATCAAAAATTGAATCCATACAACATAATTTCAGGAGTGTATGCTTCTTTAAAAATAATAAGTATATATATCAATGAAAAAGGTGTTTTTTTCCCACCTAAAACTCCTAACATCAGAGTTCTCAGATTAAATAAGTATGTAAGATTAAATGATCCAATACTCTGAAGTGTAGAAAACACAATTCGTACACTCTTAATTCAGCAACTTGGTATACTCTTGTAAATACAAGTTTGCAACATGATTCAAAAATCATAAGTAAAAACAAGCAAGATAGGTTACAAGAAATGATCACAGCTGAAAGTATTATGCAAAACCTTACTTTTCTTCTTTTCTTACCTTTAAAGAAGACAAAATTTCCCTCGTTGTTTTCATAAACTGCATCAATACTGGGAGGTAGCCCCCTCCAGAAGTAAGTAATCTGCATAGGGTATCCATCCATCACCCTATTGTTTCTGACTCGCCAAAACCATTGATCCTGGAAAACAAATATAGAATTGTACAATCATAGAATAGTTTGGGTTGGAAGGGACACTAAAAGATCATGTAGTTCCAAGCCCCCTGCCACAGGTGGGGACAACACCCACAAGATTAAGCCGCTCAAGGTCTCATCCAGCCTGGCCTTGAACACTTTCAGGGAGGGAGCATCCACAACTTACCTGGGCAGCCTGTTCCAGTGCCTTACCACCTTTATTATGACAAATTTCTTCCTAATGTCTAGTCTAAATCTTCCCCTCTCCAATTTATAGCTATTCCTCCCGTCCTATCACCACATGCCCTTGCAGTAAGTCCTTCCCCAGCTTTCTTGTACACCTCTTTTAGATACTGCAAAGCCACTGTAAGGTTTCCTTGGAGCCCTCTTTTCTCCAGGCTGAACAACTCCAACTCTCCCTCAGCCTGTCCTCATATGGGAGGTTCTCCAGCACTCTGATCATCTTCATAGCCCTCTTCTGGACCCATTCCAACAGTTTCACATCCTTCTTCTATTGAGGATTCTAGACACAATACTACCAGTGATGTCTCACAAGAGCAGAGTAAAGGGGCATAATCATCTCCTTCGACCTGCTGGCCAGGCTTCTTTTGATACAGTCCAGGATACAGTTGGCCTTCTGGGCTGTGTGCATGCATTGCCAGCTCATGTCTAGCTTCTCATCAATCAGCACTCCCAAGTCCTTCTCTGCAGGGCTGCCCTCAATCACATCATACTGTATTGAAACCACAGTTTGCCCCTACCCAGGTATAGAACATTACACTTGGCCCTGTTGAGCCTCACGAGGTTCACACAGGCCCACTTCTTCAATTTGTCTAGGTCCTTCTGGATGACATCCTGTCTGTCTGCTCTGACAAGTGCACCACTCAGCTTGGTGTCATCTGCAAGCTTGCTAAGGGTGCATTTGATCTCTCTGTCCATATCACTGATGAAGATATAAAACAGCAGCAGTCCCAATACAGATTCCTGAGGGACACAACTTGTCTCAGATCTCCATCTGGGCACCAAGCTATTGACCGCTGCTCTCTGAATAGGACCATACAACCAATTCCTTATATACATCTTTTACTATGCTTTGAGGTGTTTTCATGTGTTCAGTTGCTGTTTTGAAAATGCAGAACAGCCTATCCTAGCACTTTTAGAGTATGACCTATGACGCTGTTTGCATAACCGTGTTTGTGTTTGTTTTCACATCACATCTACACATTACAAATGTGTCATAACTAGTAGCTCCCTGAAGTGGGAATAAGATACCCATATGAACTCTGTGTTTGGTGTAGATACCCTTCAACAGAACATGCAACATGGTGGATGAGATGATGTAACTTTCTCAAAATAATTCCTAAAAGGGGACCAATGTATAATTTGTGCTGATTGAAAGTATAGACTGACTGCAAGTGATCTTAGATGGAACCATATGCATATGTGTAAGCCTAATTAACGGGACTACAGACAGGCTTTCAAGATCAACTAAATATGCAAGCTATTTTTTTTTTTTTTGCAGTGCCTGCTAACAGTGAAAGGTTGACAGATACAGTTGTAACATTAAATCAGTCCAATAAGAACTATGCTTTGATGACAACTGTACTGTAGTCAAGATCTGCAGTTTTGACGCGTAATATTAAATAGAACAGCTAATTTCACAGCCAGGTATAGGTGCTAACTCCAGTTAGTCCTGGTAAAACCCTCTTAGCCTGTTGCCATTCAAAATTACTTTTCCCATGTTATATGCTATTGCTTTAAGTTAGAATCATATGGAAGTTGCAGTCTTGAGGGAGGCATGATCAAGTTGGCAAAGGAGTACCCGAAACATTAGATTGGTGTTGATAAAGATGTCGTTTTTATACCTCTTCAGCAAGTATCCCAACAGTAGTTCCAGTTCATCCAATATTTAGAGATGAAAGATGGGACAAGCAAGTATTTAACTTTTTACATACATTTGCACTTTTTTATAGTATTAATACTATATAAACCCCTTAAATGATAAAAAAGTGCTATTCTGTCAGATATCTATTGCAGTTTTACATTACAGTTCAACATTCTTTTTGTATAGGTCAACTTTCCAAGCAAAAAAGATCTGTGCTTTTTTAGGAACTGGCACAGCTTAGCGAGAAGATTAATACTTTGCAGGAGCAGGTTTATGATGACCTGTATTCATCATCTTTCCAAACCTGAGATTACAGCTCTCTTTACATGTTTCTTTCCAATTACTCACAATTTATAAATGTCCACAGAAAGTATCAGCCACACAAACAAAACACCGCTCTCTATCTATTTATATATATATATAAATGCATCTTAATCACGTGCATAAATGAGTCTAAATTGAAAGAGTTGTTTTGAATCCCAGATTTCTGAGAACTTTAGTATTAAAATCAAAGTTTAAATATCTTACAATATCTGAAAAATACTATATTGGAAAACTGCAATTGTCTGGCAGTCTTCCCACTGGATTAGTTTCCCATTTTCAGCTTTCACTGGTTTTTTTACAGTGTATTATTAAATTTAAGGAAGGTCAGCAAAGCATTTTTTTAGAATTGACTAAATTCCGGTAAGATAACTGGAAGAAGCTGGGGATATAATTTAGAGATACAAGTATTTGGGAAGGCCTAACTGAAGCATGTGTTCCAAATGCTGGAACAGATAATCTCAACCTCTTATTTTTATGATAGCATGGAATTAAGTCAAGCGGGCTTTGGAAAACTAAAATTAGGGGGAATATCCTCAAAACAGACAGTTGGAAGCATATTTCATTGAAATAGTAATAAATGCATGAAATGGATTTTCAGATCAAATTATTTAGACATCATCAATTTAGAAATTGCTTAGGGAGGAATAACATAATGATAAGGCTCAATAGGTAAAACAGTTCTTTGTCATCTCAAATTTTTATAAACCCTCAAAAGCCAAGAAGTATATCAGAGATAAGTTATTAAAGTTATACAAAAGAATGAACAAGTAGCAAGTTGCAATTATTTAAAACTGCAGTCTTTGTGATATCTTTTACTCTCTTCAATACAATGGAATATTCCAATTTTGTCTTTCTTCACTTCAAGATAGAGATAACCCCTGTTATCTTTCTGAATTTGCTTGCAAAAGCAAACTTAGAAAATGATGTTTGCTTGCAGGAAGAGACATATTCATCTCTCCTAAAATGTCCAACAGCCTAGAAGGACATCGATCAATTTGTGGGTGCAAAATAAGGAAGATATTGAAAGCTGAACAAAAGCCGACTACTTAGCCAAATATAAAAGTACGTAGGTACATACATCACATGATCACACTTCGCTGATCAAAAACCTAAATGAAATGTTCAGGTTTTCGGGGGTTACTGAATAGAGGGTACATAGTCTGTAAAATCTGGACATTAATGTTATAGGCAAAACTTATAACACTCTACGTTGCCTAATAAATCTTAGCTTTCAGCTAATAGACCAAACCTGATCTTGCAAATCACATTAAGTAGTAGTACAAGAGAAAGTTTTTGTCTCTGAAACCTTCTCCCAGTCACTCAACACTTGTGGTTCAGGGACCTCCTGACCCATAGTAAACAATTTTGCGATTAACTGTACTTGATGGACATTTACTCCTTTGGACTCCTTCCTAAACACATGAAAACTTGGAGCATCCACAGCTTTTTGCAGAAATGTGTATGACAATCTAGCAACTGGCAATGTGAAAAGCCAGAAGAAATCAGGAATAATAAAAGCTGTTCACAGGCATTCAGGCTTCATACACCCTATTTCTTTATCACCTAGGATAGTAATACTTTGACTGCAAGAGCTAATCTAATACCTTTGCTGCTTCATATTAAAACCACCTCGTGTACTAAATCCTTCTGCTTGTTTCCAGGAAATCTTTCTATACTGTAACATGTCTGGCCAATATTAAGGATAAAGGATCTGTGGCTTGAAATAAGATCTTCCTGTGTCATTGTCTTTAATGTTTAAATATTCCATTCTGAAGCATAACTGTGAACATAACTTACCATGCTCTCTCTTCTGCTGATGGAGTCCAGTGGACTCCTTATTTTCCTACTCTATTTTCAGTAGATTTACATGTGCTTATCAGTAGAGGACCCTACAGGTTTGTACAATTTTAGCATTTCTATGGTCTTATTTAAACAGAGAGAAGCAGGCACATGTTTTGTCAAAGAACTAGAAAATATCTGGAAATGTCTGAGAGCAGAACTGGAAGTTTGGATCATTTATAAGATTGGGCAAGGTAGGTATTGGCAGAGGTTGATAGAATAATTTCTTTATGTAAATTTCACTTTCCTGGCTGACTTTTGTATGAACTTACTGGATTTGATGGTTTTAGACTGCTAGGGTTCAAATTCTGGAACTTAAGCTAAAAAACTCTGGCACATGGCTGCAAAGCATGCCAAGGATCTTCCTCAAGTATCAGATGAGATGGGCTCTGCTTTCAAAAAGAGTGGGTCACTTCAGAACATATAACTAAATATACTTAATTTATCTTAAACAGTGTTATTCTCACCAGAAATTTTATCATCTGCATTTTGAAAAACAGGTACAATTACTGAAAATGTGTTTTCAACACAGTTCAGTTGTTATTGAAATTGAAAAGAGGAATAGTCCAAGAGAATGTGTATTCACTCTAAGAAAATTCTTTCACCCTTGAAGTAAACAGCATGAAGTATTTTCTTTGACAAAACATGCCTCAGTGCATTTGGTTATACTGAATAATCACAATTTTGTCTCTTTTGAGAAATACTGTGCATTGAAAAACTGTCTTTTCCACTATGTTGGTTAAATATAGTCTTAATTATTCTATTTCCCCAAAACACACAAATTCCTGCAGACAGGTTGAGCACATGATTGGCCACATGCACTCTAATTCTAAACCTGACAAACACATATATTGAATGCACAGCTTTCAGTGCCTTCCCTTGCTGGCTATGAAATGCCTTTTCATAAGCATCTGTAGTTTCTCAATAGCTCCCAATATATGGATCACTCTTGTGCAGCTGGAAACTTACATAATAATGGATCATGAAATATTATGACTATAGACTTACTAAGTAAATTGAACTTGGATGATTATTCCTTGTTCAAAAAGCAAAACTGAAACAAAAAAAAAATCAAAATTGAACTGAAAATTTAGAAGTATATCAAAGAATATGTCAAAGAAAGGGCATTGTGTAAGAAGAGATTGTATGCTATTTCAGAAACTCTATTATAAATAAATATTAGAATAAAAAATGGGTAGTAATGCATTATTTTCATACTTTGTTGTAAGTTACACTCTCCTCTCAGTCTCACAATAACCCAATTTTAGCTTTTAGTAATGATTGTGTTGATTCATTTTTCTTGTTTGAGTCTATGAACTCTTCTGTTGAAAAAATTCTAAATTGGAAGAGTTTGAACCTTTCCTTTTATTTATTCCTATTTAATGTTGGTAAGCATTGCTGCCATCGTATTTATTTTTAACAGAACACTTAAATCCGAACGTATATGAATACTTAGTTTCAGTCTTGGTATTTATTCTCACTTTAAATATCTTTCAGATTCTTCGAGGAACACAACTGATAGACAGGAGAACTGTTATCAATCTCCAGATATTTCATTTCACCCATAATAAATGAACTAGTAGAGATTTTAGTGCAAAATTAATGGAGCTTTCTCCTCAGCACCCCATTTTCTCCTGCATCTCTGTGTCAACAGCAAATGCCAACAATAAAACACTAGTTTGCTGTAAAATATATAGAGAGGTTTGCTCTTTATTTTACACCTAATGAACTCTATCTGCAGTTTTGTAATGACACATTACACTGACTAGGAGATCCAAATTATATCCAAAAAGCCAGAAAGAATGCCCAATGTGATTGATAGACATTCTAAAAAACTTACAAAGAGCTAGAAAAAAAGAAAGAATTGGAAACTTTTCAAGGAATAACTTTTGCACCTACTTGGAGATGAAGATTAGGCTGGCTGACTTTAGCAGAAAACAGGTTTTATGCTGGTTTTACAAGGAATCTTACAACTCACTGTGGGTACACAAGGGAGGAAAAACTTTAAGGCAGGCAGTAGGATAAGTGAAAACCAAAGACAAATCACAACTTTAAATTATAATAGTACAACTATGATTATAACCCCCCAGTAATTTGTGATCTATTTTGTCATTGTACAGAAAATATCTCTGTGAATTTCTCTCCATCAATACTGAGATTCTGACTTGATGTTCAAGTATATATAATGCTGTTAAGGGCATACCGCCGTCAGAAGGTGGATGAGATGCAAAACTGAAAATCTTAACATCTACAGCTGCTGGAGAGAACAGTTCTACTCTAGCTAGATTCCACAGGGATCACTGCATGGCCTATTTAATTTCCAAAATAAAGGCAAATAAATATAACACATCTGGCCTACATCAATGTTAGTAATGATGAATTCCAACAAATAATGTTGCTTAATATTATTGACAGAACACAACAAGGTTTCACAGTTGTTGGTGTCTTCTCCCATAAGTCATCTCTGACATGTGCAAAAGCAGATCTTTGTCAATGGAAGATTAAACACACCCAGCAATTATACAAAGCAGGAGAGGCATACCAAAACACTTTAAAAAAAAAGGATCCTTCCAATTTTTTCTCATCTGAGTACTGCAAAACCAGCCAATATACTAAGCTATTTAGTCATTTTAAATTATTCTTTTACAGAGAAGAATTCCATTTAAGTATAAAGAAACTTAACAGAGGACAGAACTTGCAAAGACTGGATTTCAAGACTGCCAACAAGGAGTGAATGAAGTTCCTTTACTACTAACTTTTATGAAAGTATCAAGAAACTTCCTGAATTTAGGGAATGCAAGATATGTTTATTGTATCTAAATCAAAAGTAATCAGAAATATCCTTTTACATATCTTGATCTAATCTCAAAGGGCACTTTTCCACAGCTATTTCATTAGTTCATGTGAATTTCACCAGAGGACCTCAATGATGGTAATACTGGGTCTGACACATGTGGAATTAAAGCCTTTGCTCTCACTTATTTGGAGGATTCTATCACTTTTTTAGTAACACAGTTTCAGTGCTCCAAATTCAGAATTTATAGCATTTAACTCAATGTACACCACTACACAGAACAAATAAAAAAAAGAATAAAATACCTTTGAGCAACTTTCTGTGAAATTACTTTCATGGTGCAGAAAAAAAGCTACTGTCCAAGGCATTTAAATGCAGAAAAAATACTAGCACAATTCAGTTATGAGAATGAATGTTGAAATTACT
>WAAB01008695.1:0-36119 GCA_013389865.1 Piaya cayana
TGTGTTATACTGGGCTGTAAATTGTACTGGACCCAGCCATGTATCATACTGGGTCGCTCTGTGCGTTATACTGACCCATTTGTGCTTTGTACTGGGTTGTGCATCATGTAGGACCCGGCCATGTATCATACTGGGTCGCTCCGTGCGTTATACTGGGCTGTAAGTGGTACTGGACCTGGCCATGTATTATACCGGGTCACTGTGCATTATACTGAACCGATCTGTGCATTGTGCTGGGCTGTGCATTATCCTGGACCAGTCTGTGCACTATACTGGGCTGTAAATTATTATACTGGGTCGCTCTGTCCATGAAACTCAATCAATCTGTGTGTTATACTGGGCCCTCCATTATACTGGGCTGTAAATTATGCTGGATGGGGCTGTGCCCTATACTGGGCTACGCATTGTGCTGGACTAGGTGATACACCAGGCCGTGCTGTATTGGACTGGCCTATACACCGTGCCAGGCTGTGCTGGGCCAGGCTGTGCTATACCACTCCCTGCTCTGCTCTGTGCTGGGCCGTGCCATGACCTGCTAAACCCTGCCATGCTCTTTTCTGGGCTGTGCTATACCCTGCTATACGAGCCATGCCATGCTGGGCCGTGCCATACCATGCTCTATGAGCCTTATCATGCTCTATGAGCCCTATCATGCTGTGCCATACCACGCCGGCCTGGCCAGGCCGTGCCACGCCGCACACCTGCCAAGCGCAGCCCTTCCCCAGCTGCCACTGCGGAAGCCGCACGCCCAGCGCTGGGCCGAGCTTCGCCTCCCCTTTCTGCGGCCCCCGCCTGCTTTGGGGCGCTCCCCGCAGCTGGGCCAACTCCCCCGTGTCGCCTGCCAGGGAGCCGCTGCTGTCAACCCCTTCCTGCCGGGAGCTGGGGTGTCGGTGCCCCGCGTCGCTGTGGACCTGGGGGACCCCTCGGGGGTTCCTCGCAGCCACCCGCTGTCACCAGCGCTGAGGGGGCAGTGGGGACCGTGTGGTGGAGGCCACCCCTCTGAGGAGCCTCGTTCCTTGCAGGTGAAGAGGAAGCTGAACTTGGAGACGGATCACCAGTACATAGCAGAGAGCCTGACGGTGGGCCGGGGCAAGGCCAGGAACCCCACTAAAGGTACTGGCTTTGCTTCTCCAGCCTCCCCCGAGCCAGCCCAGCCCCGAGCAGGGGGTCCTGCAGCCCCATCTGCTGCGCCTCCAGCCTCATCCCTGGCAGCTTCTTCTTGTCTCTCCCTGTCTGCTTGGAGAGGCCGTTTCTGGCAGTTCTCTCCAGCCTGTGCTGCTGGCCCCTGGGCTGGTGGTGTGGTTGTCCTGCTTGTCTGCTGGGCACCATCCCAGCTCCATCTGTCCCTGTGGGATGGAGCTATACCTGCCACAGTGTTCCAGGTGGACCCTCCATCACCTCCTCCCTGAGCTCTGCCTGGGATCTTGGTGTCACAACCAAGCTTTTCATGACTGAGCCTGGGTGGCAGAGCCACTCCGGGTCCTACAGGCATCCTTTGTGGGGAGGATGCAGGGAGCTCACCCCATTGCCCTTGGATTGCAGATGGGTTTCAGGGTGCCTGGTCCACGAGCCACCTGTGAGCAAGGGGAGGATGTTTGGGGACCTTTCTGCTCCAGCACTGAGTTTCTATTGTGGCTAAATCATGCTTGTCCTTGGTGGCTGGCAGGGGCAAAGTCTCCTGGGGAGAAGTCCCGCTACGAAACCTCGCTGAACCTCACCACCAAGCGCTTCCTGGAACTGCTGAGCCAGTCGCCCGATGGCGTGGTGGACCTCAACTGGGCGGCCGAGGTCTTGAAGGTGCAGAAAAGGCGCATCTACGATATCACCAATGTCCTGGAGGGCATCCATCTCATCACCAAGAAGTCCAAGAACAACATCCAGTGGCTGTATGTTCCTAGGCCTGGCTCCTATGGGGTTGTGCTGGGCTGTCCCCTGGGATGGGGGAGCCACCTGGGTCCAACTTGAAGTGGAGCAGGGTCTCATTGGAATGGGGAAGCTTGGTGGTGTGACTGAAACTGCTTGGGGGTTGAGTGGTGCCTCACCGTTCGCGTGGTGTGTGGCTCTGGCTTGGCTGTGGGTGGCTCCTGAGCAATCGATATCCTTGTGTTGGCTACGAGTCCTCTTTGAGTCCTCCCTGAGCCAACCCAGGGAACTAGGGAGCTGCATCTGGGCTTGGAGAGGAGACCCCAGGGTTGTATCCTGGGAAATCCCCACAGAGCCGATTCCCCGAGTATGGGGTGGGATTTATCCTGGCCCAGGTGGGGACAGTGTTTAAGGATGATCAAGTGTGGAGTTTGGCTCCTGATGGCCACAATGCTCCCCAGGGGCAACCAGGACACCGTGGGGGTCCCTGGGCAGCACCGGCTGCTGGAGAAGGAGCTGCGGGAGCTGCAGGCAGCCGAACGGCAGCTGGATGACCTCATCCAGATGTGCACGGTGCAGCTGCGCCTGCTCACCGAGGACCCCGCCAACCAGCAATATCCTTCGGTGCGGGGCCGGGATGGGGCTCACTGGGTGGTGGGGGGACACACTTGAGCCCTAAGATGAGCCCAGCTGCGTTGCAGGCAGGGTGTTTCACTGTCTGCCCTGCTGCCACGTGAAAGCATCTCTGTATCTGCTCCTTGACTCGTCACACCGCAGCCTATGTGACCTGCCAGGATCTCCGGAGCATTGTGGACCCCTCGGAGCAAATGGTGATGGTTATCAAAGCTCCCCCAGAGACCCAGCTGCAGGTCGCGGACCCAGCAGAGGTGAGCTGGGGCCACCGACTGCTCCCCATGTCTGCAAAACCCAGCCCAGGCTCCCCAAGCATCCTTGTGCCTCCTTCTCACTCCTCTTCCCTTTCCCTAGGCTTTCCAGGTCTCTGTGCGAAGCACTCAGGGCCCCATCGACGTCTTCCTCTGCCCCGAAGACAGCTCAGGGGTCTGTAGCCCCGTCAAGAGCCCCTTCAAAGCCTCCATAGAGGGGTCTCCTCCAAGCCATTCACAGTCCAGAGCCTCCCCGCTCCTGCATCCAGCCCAGGACATGAACATGCCGCTGCTGCCCGGAGAGCAAGGTGGGCAGCCAGGGCTTGGGACAGGAGGGACGTGGGGACAGGGTGCTGGTGTGGTGGCACAGGGTCTCTTGCTGTGTTTGCAGCTGTAAGCCCCTCTACTGTTGGCACAAGCAAGTTGCTGGGGTGGTGCTTGGGAGGCAGGTTCTGCAGAGCCAAAAACTGCTTTTCAGGGTGGGGGGTTGCAACTGTTGTGAGATTTATGGATGCTTCCCACCCCTGCAGAGACGCTGCTGCCAGGGACGAGCGCGCTGCCCAGCAAGTGCTCGGCGGAGGAGGTGAGCCTTTCACCACTGGCCTCCATGGATACCCTCCTGGAGCACAGCAGGGAGGATTTTTCAGGTTTCTTGGCGGACGAGTTCATCAATTTATCGCCGCCGCAGGCGCAGGATTACCACTTCGGCCTGGAGGAGGGTGAGGGCATCAGCGAGCTCTTTGACTGTGACTTTGGGGACTTCACGCCTTTGGACTTCTGATGCTCTGCTGGGGTGCTCGCAGGGGAGGTGCCAGCGGCAGGAGGGGCACCCCCAGGCTCCTGCCATCGTGGGCAGGGTGGGCCCCTAGCTGCAGTGTCTGTAGCTCTTCTCCCTTTTTGCAATATTTTCTCATTGTCCCTCCAGCCCCATAAGCCTGGTGGGGGCTGGAGGCATCCCCAGCTCCAGCCCTACAAGGGGGAAGCTGGGGTGGGGGTCCCGTCTCAGGGCGCCCCCTCAAACAGGGCCCTGACCACAGGGAGGGGCTGCCCAGGGCAGAGCTGTTCCTCCCCTGTTTGCCCGTTCCAGAGCTTTAAGCAAGCCTGTGTATAGATTTGATTAATTTATTATTGTCCCCTGGGGACAGCGTTGAATTTCCCGGGGAGATTGGGGGGGCCGTGCAGCAGATTGGGGGTGCTGAGAGGTTTTGCTGGGAAGGGGGTGGCAGAGACACGGGGGTTGCTGGGTCAGGGCTGTCCCCCCTTGTATGGGGCGATGCCCACAGCCCGGCTGAGCGTGGGGTATTTATTTATTATTTATGGCGTGTGGGAGCTCTCCCAGGACACTGGGGAGAAAGTGGGAGCGGGGGGACGGTGCTGGCGGGGAGTGACACAAGGTCCCAGCTAGGGCTTGCTGGCACGTCCCAGCTTTGCTTGTGGCCAAACTGGGGCTGCTGGTGGGGCCACCATGGTGGGGGGTGGCTGAGGGGGACAGGGGACAGGGCTGGTGGCCTCAGAACCATGTGTGTCCCCCCTCGGAGGGGACATGGGGCTGTCCCAAGGGGAGGGTGTGCAACCTGTGGGTAAGGACCCAATGCTGTCTCCAGGATTTTCTTCCTCTCCCCATGCAGCCGCTCAGCCTTTTGGCTCTGTCCCCCCCTTTTCTGTACCACGGGGGCTCAGAGAGGGGGGGTCCAGGGGCTTGGCTGGAGACGCACTTTCACTTTTACCGCCTTTTTACCAAGCTTGTGTTCCTCTGAGCTTCGAATTTAATAAAGGTTTTTACTGACTGGTTGCCAGTGCAGGGCTCTGCTTGGATTATTAGGGGTGGTGGGGACCCCAGTCCAAGAAACCAAGGGATTTCAGGTTATTTTATGCTTTTTTGATCTTTTTGAACATGAAGAGCAGGAGCAGGGATGTCACTGTCCCCTGGAGCTGCAGGAAGCGCTTTGGTTTTCTTGGGTCTCTATTCTTCTTCCCCTGCGCTTCCACACATTCTCTTGTGTGAGATGGGAGCTGGGGCTGATCCTGGTGCCCTCTGCTCCTCCAAAGGGGTGGTGGGTCTGGGTGGGGATTGTTCTCTCCCTTGGGAAAGTCGCTGGAGACGAGCAGCTCACCTCTCCCATCCTCTGGCAGCCCCTGGCCTGCCTGGCTCCCTCCCCTGGCTTTGGGGCAGCAGAGGTGGCCGCAGCAGCAGCTCCTGCACTGGCAGGTGGAAGGCAGCGTGGAGCCCTGGTGAAACCAGTTTGCATCCACCACACCAGCAGGTTCCCAGTGATTCCAGCTCTCTCAATCCTGTCTGCAGGCAGCTGCCAGCACCACTTTGTAGCCCACAGTTCCAGGTACCCGTGTTCCAGGCTGCTGGGGACGAGCTGGCTGCAAGGGGCAGCTCTGACCCTGGGTGCCCCCTACCCACTCTGCAGCACATTGTCCCCTTCCTGAGGAGGGAGGGATAGCAGGGACACCCTGGGGGAGGGATGCTTGGAGACTCCAGGACCCCCTGACAGCCTAGAGCAGGCCCAGGAGGGGCCGTGGCCTCTGCTGTGGTGGCGGGCAAGGATGTGCCACTTCCTTCCCGTCTTTGTATGCTCACTCCCATCCTCTTTCAGTTTCTCCTTTAAGCAGCCTGGTAAATATTTCACCCTGGCCTGTGTCTTGTAAGCCCATCTTGCTCCCATTGCAGGGAATGGGAGCTCAGGTTTGGGCTGGGCTGGAGCAGCACAACAAACCTGTCACGGCTGTCCCACATCCATTCTTGCCTCCATCTTTCACCATCCTGCCCCCATGCTCGCGTCTCCATTCTGCCTCCATCCCTGAGCACAATCCTGGCTCTTGGTGCTGCCCCAGGGTTGCTCTTGCTGCATGTGGACCTCAAAGCCCATCCAGTTCTACCCCTGCCATGGGCAGGGACACCTACCACTGGATCCAGTTGCTCCAAGCACCATCCGGCCTGGCCTGGAACACCTCCAGGAATGGGGCAGCCACCACTGCTCTGGGAAACCTGGGCCAGCGCCTCCCCACCCTCATCGTGAAGAATTTCTTCCTGATGTCTAGTCTAAATCTTCCAATGCCAGAGCAGGAGTGGGCACTTTGCCGATGGGTTTGGGGAGTGGCTGGTGGTGCAGAGCAGTGATGGTGGCAGGACCAAAGCCAGGAAGTGTGCCCTGCCCCTCCAAAACCCAGCATCCAGGAGGGTGATGGCACACAGCCTGTCCCCTCTGCCGGAGTGGGATGAGCTGGTGGTTGCTGTCACAGCATCACCACATCAAACAGGGCTTTTTCAGGCAGTTAAACTGAACAAGCTCTCCTGCTTTCTTGTCCTGCCTGGCCCCTGCCTTCCAGAGGGAGCCAGGGTGGGTGAGCATGGCCCCCACTCCACTGCCTGCTGCATCCTGCTTTACAAGGTTGATGTTTGTCAGCTGGGGTGACCCTGGTGCTGAAGCTTTTATGATTTACTGTGGGATGCCCAGCCCAGCTATATGCCAATGCAACCTCATCCTGCAGTTAGCAAGGTCTGGCCCTCCTCCTCTCCTTTCTTTTCTCCTTACGTTTACAGAATCATAGAATCATAGAATGGTTTGGGTTGGAATAGACCCTGAAGCCCACTAGCTTACACCCGCTTGCACGGGCAGGGACACCTTGCACTGGATCCAGTTGCTCAAAGGCCCTTCCAACCTGTCCCTGAGCACATCCAGGGACGAGGCAGCCACCACTACTTTGGGCAACCTGGGCCAGTATCTCACCACCCAAAGCCCCATCCAATCTGGTCTTGAACATGTCCAGGGGTGGGGTAGCCACAGCTTCCCTGGGCAACCTGTGGCAGTGCCTCCTCACCCTCATCATGAAGAATTTCTCCCTTTTAATTCCATTTTCATTGAATGTACCCATGATCTGCAATACTGCCCGAAGACTGAGACCCCAGCAAGGGGAAAGTGGCTTCTGGCTTCCACAGGAGCCAGTGTGTGCAGGGAAAGGACCGACACCAGCACCCTGAGCTCTGCAAGGCTCTTCTTCATGAACAAGCCAATCCACAGCAGCAGCACAGCTGAAAAAGCTTTTCCCCTGAGCAAAGGCGAGCCTCTGTGATGGCATGCGGCATCCCGTTCCCCTAATAGGGAGCCTCATGGGATGATGAGCCGTTGGGGCTCCTGGTCCCGGACAGAACCGCATCCCCCGCTGCGGCAGTGCAGCCCATCTCTGGGGGGAACGCGTTGGAGGCTCCACGCCAGCCAGAGCACCATAAAAATAACTGCTCTGCCTCTCGGGGATGATTCATGATGCAGCTGAAGGGCTCCCCTCCTGCTATTTTGAATTGCTGGAGAAAAAGCTGGTAACCCATGCAGGGGCTCTTGCTTCAGAGGAGCAGGCGACAGCTTTGGGAAGGGGCTTTGGGAAGCGGCCCTGGGTGCTTATGACCTGTCTGTGCCATGGATACTTCTCTTCATCGGGCAAAGTGGATGCAGTGCGGGAGCTGGGCACCCAGCACACATCCTGTGCCTCCTTGGCTCCTGTTTGCTCCCATTTCCTTGTCCCCAGCAGTAACCCCGCAGGGACCATCCAGCTCTGGGGGTGCCCAGGGCTGTGGGGTGGCGGTGGCGGCTCCATTGGCACCAGGAAACGCTGCAGCTGCACAGGTTGAGCTGTGCTGGATGCGGACATGGTGCTGAGGCCGGGCGCTGATGAGGCCTCTGGTCCCTGTGCTGCAAGGCTGGGACTTGGAGGAGTCCGGAGAGCCCAATGGGACAGGTTGGCAGTGGGCACAGAGCAGCTTTAGATGCCGACACAGAATTTACACTTTTTTTTCATGCCCCTCGGAGGGTCTGGGAAGGATTGGGTCTCTGGGTCACCTCCTTGGGGTGCTGTGCCCCTGTCTGCACTGGCTACCTTGCTCCTCCATCCCATGCCACACTTCAACACTTCCACTTGTGAGAAACCACTCACGTCCTTTCCAAAAGTGGAAGAGCAGCATCATTGATCCACGAGATGCCAGTAAGCGGGTGCTTTGTTTAATTCCTCGCCTGATTGTGGTCCTGCGTCCCCAGGGAGCAGAGCAGAGTTCTGGCTCTCCTGCATCTCCCTTCCCTGCTGGTGCCTCCCGGAGCAGCTTTGGAAGGAGCTGGAGGCACTCGCTGCCTCCTCCCGCCAGCTGAAGTTTGACCCTGGACTTCACAGTCTTGGCATCCCGGCTGTTCCTTCCCACACTGAAACTCGTGGTGACCTCAAGGAGGCCTGAGGGGGACCAAGCACGGATTTTAGCAACATGAGAGTGCAGAAGGAGCCCCCCACCAAGGCTTTGCTTTGATTCACAGCAGAGCCCCCTCACCACCCAAGCCTCTTGTTGTGATCCTGGGCACGGGGGTACTCTGTCCCCACAGCCATGGGGCCTCTGCTGCCTGTTTCTCTGGTACTTGCCTCCATTTTAGTTTGATTTGATGATGGCCACGCTTGACAGCACCAGATCTTATACACTTATAGAACTGATATGGTTGGAAAAGGCCTCTCGGCTCATCCAGTCCAACCATCAGCCCAACCCCACTGTGCCTGCTAAACCATGTCCCAAAGTGCCACAGCTACACATTTTTTTAATCCCTTCAGGGGTGGAGGCTCCCCCGCTGCCCTGGGCAGCCTCTGCCAGGGCTTCACCACTCTGTCAGTATGGAAATTTTTCCTGATATCCAATCTAAATCTCCTCTGGTGCAACCTGAGGTCGTTTCCTCTCATCCCATCCCTTGTTCCTTGGGAGCAGAGCCCAGCACCCACCTCCCCACAACCACCTTTCAGGAGCTGCAGGAAGCAATAAGGTCCCCCCATAGCTTCTCCAGGCTAAACCAGCCCCAGGGCCCTCAGCCACTCCCACAACCCCTGTTCTCCAGACCCTTCCCCAGCTCCATTCCCTTCTCCAGATGTGCTCCAGGCCCTCAAGGTCTTTCTTGGAGTGAGGGGCCCAAAACTGACCCCAGGATTGGAGACTGAGCCCAGGGGGACGATCCCTGACTTGCTCCTGCTGGCCACCCCATGGCTGATCCAAGCCAGGAGGCTGGTGGCCTCCTTGCCCGCCCACCTGGGCCACTGCTGGCTCATGTTTGGCCACTATCGCCTGGCACCCCCAGGGCCTTTTCCCCAGGCAGCTTTCCAGCCGCTCTTCCCCAAGCCTGGAGCTGCATGGGGTTGTTGTGACCCAAGTGCAGGACCTGACACTTGGCCCTGTTGAATCAAGGAGTTCTTTCTGCCTCCCTGGGGTAGGGGACAGCCCTGCGCCACCTGGGCTGGGTGCACGTGCTCCCCAGAGCCCTTGGAGATGCCCGCCAGGTCCCAGGTGCACTTTTTCTGCCTCTTTTCCCTTGCGTGCACCCGGAGCAGCTGGGAGACGGTAAAAATAACAGCGATGCATCTTTGCAACCGCTCTGAGCTCCCTGGGGGAGGAGGAGAGCGAGCGAGTGACACACGCCGCGGCTCAGTCACGTTGGGAGAAGGATGTGACTCTGTTTCTGGAGCTGGGTTAAGAGAAGCCAAGCTCAGCAAAACGAGCTGACCTCGAGAGGTCCATGTGAAGGGAGAGGTGGTGCAGGTGGAGGCAAAGCCTGTGTGGGATTTTGCATCCAGATGAAGGGCTTGCATGCCTCTATTTCTAAGTAAAATGCCAGGGCACTCTGAGAGGGACCCACCACCCCTTCTTCTGCTCTGAAGAAACCCACCACCCTGAGAAGTCCCTACGCTGTGTGCACCCCAGGAATGGCATGAGGATCTTATTTATCTAATTATCTCTTTCTTGCTTGGGAAAACCTTTGAGCAGCCTGGTGTACTGGGAGGTGTCCCTGCCCATGGCAGGAGGATTGGAACTGGATCATCTTTAGGGTCCTTTCCAAGCCAAACCATTCTATGATTCTTTGAGGTCAGGCAGGGGTACAGACTTAGACGTGGTCCCCATTCCTCTCCACAAGCACAGGCCTCCTGGTTCTGGGCCAGGATGGAGGCAGCTCCTGCCTTCTGCTCCTTCTCCTCCTCCTCAGCCAGGTTGTCCCCACTCCTCCTGCACACCCTGCTTGGGGTGAGAAGGGAGTTTTAGACTCACTTGAGGCACTGGGGACCCAGTGGCATCAATACAATCCCCTCACACCCAGCACGCCACACTGGAGGGAAGCAGAATTGAACGAAGGAGGAGCTGGCACTACCAGAAAGTCATTTGAAACCTCTCTGGGTGGCAGGGGAACCACCCCAGGGTCAGCCACAGCCACAGCGGGACCACCCATGGCCAAGCTAGGGCCTGCCAGGGCCAATTACAGCAACCAGGGCTACTCTGGAGGTAACTGCAACCACACTGAGAACACTCGTGACCACATTGGGACCAAGGGGGCCACACAGGGGCAATCAGGGCTACCCTGGGGCAAACAGGGACAACACTTGGGACTATCCATGGCTAAACTGAGATCAACTGGGGCAACCAGGGCTACCCTGGGGCCAACAGTGACTGCACTGGAAACACCTGTGGCCAAATTAGGAACAATTTGGGCCACACTGGGGCAACCAAGTTTACCCAGAGGCCAACAGGGACCACACTGAGGGCACTTGTGTCCAAACTGGGATCAACTGGGGCAACCAGGGCTACCCTGGGGCCAACAGTGACTGCACTGGAAACACCTGTGGCCAAATTGGGACCAATTTGGGCCACACTAGGGCAACCAAGGTTACCCTGAAATGAACAGTGACCACACTTGGGACTATCCGTGGCCAAACTGGGATCAGCTGGGGGACCGGGGTTACCCTGGGGCCAAGAGGGACCATACTGAGACTACCTGTGTCCAAATTGGGATCAAATGGGGCAAACAGGGCTACCCTGGGGCAACCAGGGACCATACTGAAGGCACTTGTAGTCAAACTGGGACCAAATTTGGACCACACAGTGGCAACCAGGGTTACCGCAGAGCCAACAGAGACCACACTTGGGAGTATCCATGGCCAAACTGGGATCAGCTGGGGCAACCAGGGCTTACCCTGAGAGCACCAGTGACCACGCTATGACTACCTGTGTCCAAACTGGGATCGACTGGGACAACCAGGGCTACCTTGGGGCCAACAGGGACCACATTGAGAGTATCTGTGGTCAAACTGGGATCAAATGGGGCAACCAGGGCTACCCTGGGGGCAATGGTGACCACACTGAGACCACCCATGGCCAAACAGGGACTAATTTGGCCACACTGGGGCAACCAGGCTTACCCTGGAACCAAATGTGACCACAGAGATCACACTTCATAGAATCATAGAACGACCAGGTTGGAAGAGACCCACCGGATCATTGAGTCCAGCCATTCCCATCAAACACTAAACCACGACCCTCAGCATCTTGTCCACCTGTGCCTTAAACAACTCCAGGGAAGGTGACTCAACCCCCTCCCTGGGCAGCCTGTTCCAATGCCCAGTGACCCTTTCTGTGAATTTTTTTTTCCTAATGTCCAGCCTAAAACTTGAAACATCTATGTCCAAACTGGGATCAACTGGGGCAACGAGGGGTACCCTGGGGGCAATGGTGACCACACTTGAAACACCTGTGTCCAAACTGGTATTAACTGGGGCAACCAGGGTTTCCCTGGAACCAAAACTGACCACACTTGGGACAGTCCATGGCCAAACTGGGTTGAACTGGGACAGCTGGGGTTATGCTGAGGCCAAGAGGGACCATACTGGGACTACCTGTGTCCAAACTGGGGTCGACTGGAGCAACAGTGACTACACTGCGACCACTCATGGCCAAACTGGGACCACTTTGGGCCGCAATGGGGCAACCAGAGTTACCCTGGAACCAAAACTGACCACGCTTGGGACTATCCACGTCCAAACTGGGATCAACTGGGGTTACCGTGGGGCTGAGGGCACCCTTACCGGACCCGGTTCTCGCCGCCCCCTCCCCCGGCAGCTCCTCCCCGGGTCCCGCGGCCAATCGCCGTGCGGCGGGGGCGGGTCTGGGCGCACCGGGAGCTGCCGGCGGCTGCGGAGCCTCCGCGCCGAGATCGGCCGGGAGCTGCGCGACCCGCGGAACCGCACCGAGCTCCAGGGGACCGCACCGAGCCCCAAGGGACCTCATTAAGCCCGAGGGGACCGCACCGAGCCCCGCTGCTCCTCCTCGAGCCCTAAAGGACCGCACCGAGCCCTGCGGCATCGCATCCTGCAGGACCTCCTTGCGCCCTAGGGCTTCGCATCCTACAGCACCGAACGGTGACCTACGGTGCCCCAGCAGCATCGCGCCCTACAGGGCCATATTAAGCCCTACAGCACCATATTGAGTCCTAGAGCATCGTATTGAGCCCTACGGCACCGTATTGTGCCCTGCAGCATCGCACTCTACAGAGCATATTGAGCCCTAGAGCGTCGGATCCTGCAGGACCTCATTGAGCCCTAGATCATTGGACCCTACAGGACCTCATTGAGCCCTAGATCATCGGACCCTGCAGGACCTCATTGAGCTCTACAGCACCATGTTGAGCCCTACGGCATCGTATTGAGCCCTACGACACCGTACTGAGTCCTGAAGCATCACACCCCACAGCTCCGTATTGAGCCTGACAGCATCGCACCCTACGGGACCTCATTGAGCCCTATGGCACCATATTGAGTCCTAGAGCATTGTATCCTACAGGACCCTATTAAGCCCTACAGCACCATATTGAGCCCTAGAGCATCGCACCCTACAAGACCTCATTGAGCCCTACAGTACCGTGTTCTGCCCTGCAGCAACGTATCCTACAGGACAATATTAAGCTCTACAGCACCGTATTGTGCCCTGCAGCAACGTATCCTACAGGACAATATTAAGCTCTACAACAACATATCCTACAGGACCTCATTGAGCCCGACAGCATCTTAAGGCACCACACCGTGACCTACGGGACCGTATTGTGCTCTGCAGCATCACACCCGACAGCACCGTATTGAGCCCTAGAGCATCGTATCCTGCGGGGCTCTATTAAGCCTGACAGCAACCGTATTGAGCCCTGCAGCATCACACCCTACGGGACCTCACCGAGCCCTAGAGCATCGCTCCTCCGGCCTCCCCGCGGTGGGGCGATGATGGCGTGTGCGGAGCTGCTGGCCGTGTGCCTGCTCTCTGCTGACCGTCGCCCCGCACCCCACCGCCAGCCACTCCCAATCTTCCACGACGTGAGTACCAACCCCTCTCTGCCCCCCAGGACAGCGGTGCCGCTCGCACAGGCTGCAGGTGGGACTTGCTCCCACAATTGCATCCTGCCTAGGTGTGGGGCATGATGTCTTGGTGAAAAAGAGCTGAAAGAGCTTAAATCAGAAAGAGCAGAAAGCAGGCAGGGACTTTTTACAAGGGCGTGGAGTGATAGGAAGAGGGGGGAATGGCTTTAAATTGGAAGGGGGTAGATTTAGGTGATATAATGGGAAGAAATTCTTCACAATCAGGGTGGGGTTGCCCAGGCTGAGAGACTTGGGGTTGTTCAGTCTGAGGAAGAGAAGGCTCCAGGGAGACCCCAGAGGAGCTTCCAGCTCTGAAAGGGGCTCCAGGAAAGCTGGGGAGGGGCTCTTGATCAGGGAGTGCAGGGATAGGATGAGGGGGAACGGTTTTCAGCTGAAAGAGGGGAAGCTGAGATGAGATCTTGGGAGGAAATGTTTTGCTGTGAGAGTGGGGAGGTGCTGGAACAGGTTGCCCAGAGCAGTGGTGGCTGCCCCATCCCTGGAGGTGTTCCAGGCCAGGTTGGATGGAGCAACTGGATCCAGTGGGAGGTGTCCCTGCCCGTGGCAGGGGTGGAACTGGATGGGCGCTGAGGTCCCTTCCAGCCCAAACTGTTCTGTCATTCTATTAAATGATGCTCTGCATTGTGTCTTGTTCTGAGTTCTGGGGCTCCAGGTGGCTTGGAATAGCCTGCTCCTCCTGAAGCTCTGTCGTGACTGTGGTGCATGGCTGGCAGGGAAGCTGCAGCAGGGACTGCTGAGCTGCCAAAAGCTGTGGGATCCCGCAGGCAGAGTGCGCCTGCTGCAGTCCCGCAGCGACAGTGCCAGCAGTTGTGGAGGAAGGTGCTGTTGGTGCAGGTCGGAGGTCGCCTGGGTGTCCCGATGGCTGTGGGTGGCTTGGAGGAGATGAAAATGCAGATGGTGGCTGTCTTCATTTTCACTTGGCAGTGTGACCAATGGTCTCTTGGCGTGTATCGGAAACAGGGTGGCCAGCAGGAGCTGGGAAGTGATTGTGCCCCTGTGCTTGGTGCTGGTGAGGTTGCACCTGGAGTCCTGTGTTTCGGTTTTGGGAGCTGCATTCCAGGAAAGACACTGAGGGGCTGGAGTACATCCAGAGAAGGGGAATGGAGCTGGGGAAGGGGCTGGGGAAGGAGCCTTATGAGAGGCAGCTGAGGGATCTGGGGCTGTTTAACCTGGAGAAAAGGAGGCTAGGGTAGACCTTATCACTGTCTACAACTCCCTGAAAGGAGACTATGGGGAGGTGGGTGCTGGTCTCTTCTCCCAAGTAACAAGTGATAGGATGAGAGGGAATAGCCTCAGTTTGTGCCAGGGGAGGTTCAGATTGGATATTAGGAAATATTTCTTCACCAAAAGGGTTCTTAGGTGCTGGTGTGGCTGCCCAGAGAGGTGGTTGAGCCCCTATCCCTAGTGGTGTTTAAAAGACCAGTAGACAAGGTGCTTAGGGATGTGGTTTTAGTAGTGGGCAGGTATGGTTGGACTTGCTGACCATTTCCAACTCTATGGTTCTATGCCTCCTGCTATGCTGTGTCCCCCCAAGCCTCATGGTGAGGATGCTTCTGTCGAGCTGTGTGCCAGATCACTGGGGGAGGTGATGCCATTCCCCTTGTGGCACCCATGGGGCTGCATGCCCGGCCATCTCCCAGGGCAAGGGGCACATCCTGCATCAGAGCCCCCCTCTGCTGCTGGAACACATCAGAGACACTCAGCCTCCCTGCTCCTGGATGCCTTGTGGGAGCTGCAGGGTCGGGTGGGCAGCACCTGATTTTCCTGGGTAGCCACTAGCCCTCGCCTTCCCCTGTGTCTGGCACCACCAGGGTCTAAATCACCCTGTGGAACCACGGAGACATGTGAGCTGAGGTGCCCCAGTGGCTCCTCTCCTGCAGGAGAAAGCAAGCGAGGGTTCAGGGGGAGGGTTGGTGTGGTGCCCCAGCGCTTGGACAGCCCAGGACGGTGCCAGCTGTTGTCTGTATCCTGTCGTGGTCTGGGTAGTGCCACCCCCAACCCCACGTCCCAGTTCATCCCAGAGCAGGGGAGCAGGGAATCTTACTGTGATGATGCTCCCAGCTTCCAGGGGAGGGTAAGGGTCTCTCTCCTGCCCTGGGGGGGGGATTTCAGCCTGCAGGGCTCTCCAGCCAGCAGCATTAACCGCACTAATTACTTGGCTGAAGGAAGATGAGCAGGAGGGGGGTTGGCGGTGACAGCTGTGTTCCAGCTCCTCTGGCTGAGTCCCTCATCTATCCCTCAGGGTGTCATTAAGGCAATTAAAATGGGAAATGTAAACAGCGCTAGCGGCTGCTTTCCGGGTTCTGGCGGCTTCCCTTCCTCTTCCCTGTGGCTCCGTTTGCTCCTGCTTTAGCTCTGGGGCTTGGCAGGGTGAGTTTATTTAATCTCTCTGCTTTGGGGTCTGGGCAGTTGTCTGGTCCCTAGCTGCCAGGTTTGGCAGGGTGAGGAGCTCCCTCCCTGTCACAGCGGGACAAGATCCCAGCCTGCCCCTCAGGCAGCGGGGAGACACAGCTGAGAACCGCAGATCCGAGGTGGCAGCCACTGCTTCCCCGGGGACCACAACCATCATCTCCCTGCCCGCACATCGCCTGCCTTCAGGGGAGGCGAGGAGGAGGAGGAGGGCTTTGCTTGTGATGCTTCGCTGCAGGCACAGTATGAGCTGCAGTGCTGCCATCGCCGTTGTTTCTCTAAGCAGACATCTCAAAACCTCAGGGAGATTTATCCCCCGGGATGGTGCTTGGGGCTTGTGTGCTCCTCATTTGGTTTGGAGAAGCTGCTGGGACAGCTCGCCATTTATCGCTAGCACGTGGCTGAGCCCATGTCCACCTGCAGAGCACTGTGTCCCCTCCCTGTCAACCCTGGAGGAGAGTCCAGCAGCCGCGGTCACTTCCAGCCAGAAGCCCTGTGACATCCCTCTTTCCCAGGGCTGGGGGGGGTCATCCCTGCAGAAATACAGCTCTTCCTCCATTGATCTCGCCATGGCCGCTGCTGCAGGCACTGAGCCACTTGAACACGAGTTGAAGAGCCAGGAGCTAAGGGAAATGCATCTCTCAGGCTTGAGGCAGTGTTTGTGAGTTTCCGAGACTGCCATCCCCACAGAGTGCAAGCAAGAGATTGCCTGGAGAGCCTCTCCAGCAGCCAACACGGACTTCATCCCATTCCCAGCATGGCTTTGCATCACATTTCCCTGGGCTGCTGCCTGCCCCAGAGCAGCTCTTCATAGAATCACCAGGTTGGAAATGACCTATCAGATCATCGAGTCCAACCATTCCTATCAATCACTAAAACATGTCCCTCAGTGCCTCATCCACATGTGCCTTAAACCCCTCCAGGGAAGGTGACTCAACCCCCTCCCTGGGCAGCCTTTGTCTTGTCTTCCCCACTGTTGCTGTTCTTGCACCCCAGCAGTTGCCCTGTGGAGTGGGGAGGTGGCTCTGTGTTATTTTCACTTGACTGGAGTTGGATCCTACCTCATGCCCAGGAGCCATGGGTGTTTTGGCACTGGTGCAGCGCTTACCAAGAAATTCCTCTGCAGCCGGGGTTGGTCGAGGATGCGCTCGCTGGAGGCAGCGAGGAGCCCACCATCCCTGGGGAACATGGAGCAGATGTGGCCTTGCCTTGCCTTGCTCTCACTGCTCCCGTTCTTGCACCATGTATATTTATTTTAGGCTTCAGGCAGCTGTCGTGTGTGCATTGGCAGGGCTTTCCTAACGCACCGCTGGAGCAGAGGATCCCAGGTGCAAGAGAGAAGCGTCAGCTCTGTTTGCTGAGGTTTGTGCTGAATCCGAGATGAGTTCACCCCAGTTTAGAAACCTTCTCAGCCCTGTGGGAACCCCCTTGAAATTGTGCCCTCTCCCTCAGCCTGCAGACAGAGCTTGCTCAGCAAGGCCAGACTGGGAATGGGTAATGCTTGACCTCACTTGAATCTGCGTTTCTTAAGCACTTTGGGTGACACCTTTGGGATGAGCTGGCTGGCCTTGGTGTAATTTAGAGTTGTACAGATGTCAGTGCATCAGCCGCCTGTGTTTCTGATGACAGAGAGCTCTGCAGGTTTAAGCTTTTGCCTTGGAAGGTGCCCGAGGCAGGGGTGTGTTGGTGTCAGGGAGCCCTGAGGCACAAGCGAACCCTTCAGCCTGGGGAAAGCTTTCCTTTTAAACCCAGTATGTGGGATCTGGAAGTTCCTGTCTCAGCTGGGAGCAGTAAAGCTCCAAAGCTCCTCTAGTGCGTCCTTCAGGGTGTTCTGAGAGTGCCTGCCCTGCTTTCCTGCAAGGGAAGCAGTCTGGAAGCCCAGAGGGTTGGTTACCTAGTGTTGGTCTGTTCAGGGCAGCCTCCATTCCCTACATCTGCTCAGGAGGAGCTCATCGTGCTCGGAAGAGCATCCAAGGAGATGTCCCTGCTCCCCATTTTGGCTTGGGGAAGGACTAGGGTCGTTTTTGTCAGCTGTCTCTGCTTTGCAGGTGTGTGGAAAAGAATATTAAAACAAAAAAAATCCTTCTTCCCTGTCTCCTTTCTTCAGACCTTCAGATTCCTTCATCAGCCAGAGTGATTAAAAAGAATGTTGCTACACTTGCAGCTTTCAGTCATCAGCTTCGTTAGGATGAGCTGGCCAAAGCCTGGTACTGCTTGGTCTGGTGAGACGTTTATAGGGCTTCTGAAATGCTGCTGCTCCTCACCGGAGTCTGCCCCGAACCTTCTGACAGTTGTTGGTGAGAGAGGAGCCAAGCAGCGATAAGGAGCCCCAGCTTTCACCTCAGCCCCAGGCAGAAGCCTCATGGTTGGGAACCTGGGTTGAGAAACTGAACTGGAGCAGCTCTCCAGCTGTGCTCTGTGGCAGAATTAGTTACAGACTAATTAATTCATAAATTATTAATTACAGTGTGTGTGTGTGCGCGCGCATGTTGAGATGTCAGAGGAAATATTTTTGTGATTACAAAGTGCAGGACAAGAGCTGCTTCTCGGTGCAGGTGGTTGAAGTGTCAGTGGCGATGCACAAAATGCTCCCATTACGGAGTGGTTTTGTGCTTAATGTTCTTTCGTTTAAAGGATCTGAAAAATTAAACACTTTCAATCACAGGGGTGTAGCAAAGTCCTTTCTGTTTCATCTCCCTCTGTTCTCTAAAAGATGCTCAGTGTGAGCTCTGGGTTTGCTTGGGCTCTGGTNTCAGGGTGTTCTGAGAGTGCCTGCCCTGCTTTCCTGCAAGGGAAGCAGTCTGGAAGCCCAGAGGGTTGGTTACCTAGTGTTGGTCTGTTCAGGGCAGCCTCCATTCCCTACATCTGCTCAGGAGGAGCTCATCGTGCTCGGAAGAGCATCCAAGGAGATGTCCCTGCTCCCCATTTTGGCTTGGGGAAGGACTAGGGTCGTTTTTGTCAGCTGTCTCTGCTTTGCAGGTGTGTGGAAAAGAATATTAAAACAAAAAAAATCCTTCTTCCCTGTCTCCTTTCTTCAGACCTTCAGATTCCTTCATCAGCCAGAGTGATTAAAAAGAATGTTGCTACACTTGCAGCTTTCAGTCATCAGCTTCGTTAGGATGAGCTGGCCAAAGCCTGGTAGTGCTTGGTCTGGTGAGATGTTTATAGGCTTCTGAAATGCTGCTGCTCCTCACCGGAGTCTGCCCCGAACCTTCTGACAGTTGTTGGTGAGAGAGGAGCCAAGCAGCGATAAGGAGCCCCAGCTTTCACCTCAGCCCCAGGCAGAAGCCTCATGGTTGGGAACCTGGGTTGAGAAACTGAACTGGAGCAGCTCTCCAGCTGTGCTCTGTGGCAGAATTAGTTACAGACTAATTAATTCATAAATTATTAATTACAGTGTGTGTGTGTGCGCGCGCATGTTGAGATGTCAGAGGAAATATTTTTGTGATTACAAAGTGCAGGACAAGAGCTGCTTCTCGGTGCAGGTGGTTGAAGTGTCAGTGGCGATGCACAAAATGCTCCCATTACGGAGTGGTTTTGTGCTTAATGTTCTTTCGTTTAAAGGATCTGAAAAATTAAACACTTTCAATCACAGGGGTGTAGCAAAGTCCTTTCTGTTTCATCTCCCTCTGTTCTCTAAAAGATGCTCAGTGTGAGCTCTGGGTTTGCTTGGGCTCTGGTGGCTGTTGCTGGGAGCTTCGTATGTTAGAGGCGAGAAATGGTTTTAATAATTTGCAAAAGGGGAATTTCCCCCAGCAGCCTGTGCGGCCCTTGCAGCAGGGGCTTCCCCACAGCTCCCTGGGCTCCAAGAGGTGGTTTTCCTGCAGTGGCAGGGCTGGATGCTACCTGGCTCAGCTGTGCTGCTCTCCCTGCTGCTTCACTAAACCCTGTCATATTTTCTCTTGCAGATATTCCGTCGAGCCGATAAGAACGGTGAGTGCTTTTTCCCTGCTGCTGCCTCCCCCTCCCTGCCTGGCTCTGGGCAAAGCAGTGCAGCCTGTCCCTGCTGAGAGGTTTGCTGAAAGAGTGAAGGAGGAGAAGGGCGAGCAGCTTTCTGTTCTGCAGGAAAAAAATGTGTTTTTTGCTCCTTCTGAAGGAAGAGGCACCAGAGCAAAGAGCCTGGCCAGAGGCTGCGGATGTGGGGTCCCCCAATTCACCATCCATGTGCCTCACAGAGCCTCTTCTGTGCCCTTCTGCCTGCACATGCAGGGTCTCTGCTGCACTGCTAGCAGTGAGAAGGGAAATAAAATAAAGCCATGGAGGTGACAGCTCAGTGGCCATCGACTCTTTCTCTGTCCCTTGCAAGATTGATTCAGTCTGGGGTTTACATGTATCCCTGTGGCCTTTGGTCCTGTTGCTGTGTGCCTGCTGGAGCCCTGGTGTTTGAGAGTTGTGTTCTACTACCTGCTTTCTAATTTAACCCCCAGAAACCAAGAAGTCCAAATTAATAAATCATTTCTCTGAGCCTTCTCACCCCCTCTTGGACTCTTCTCCTTCGTGGTAGATTGCATGCTCCAGGAGCCACTTTTGTTGCGGATCAAAATGCAGTCCAGGAGCTGAAATCCTCCACAAGGAGGAAGGTAAAAGCTCCTGAATCAGTGGAGAGATTTTTCTTTCCACAAAAACCTGATGCTGTCCTCGCTGTGCTGTTGCTAATGGGCTCTGTGCTCGGAGAGCCGGCTTGGACAGCCGTGTGAGTGCAGAGTATCTGTAAACATTGCAGTGGGGTCTTTTGGAAGGGGCTGAGACTCCCACCTCAAGTTCCAGCAGCGGTTTTCCAGCACTGCTGGGTTTTTGATGGGAACTGGTTGGAGACACTTTCAATGAGATAACTGCTCTAATTACAATGCACAACACGCCCAACCGTCCCACGCTCCCGGTGGAGAGGCTGCTGGGAGGATTGCTGGGGCCTGTGTGCTGCTTTCTGCAGATATATAATTATTCTTCCCTTTTATTTAAATGCAGATGATGGGAAGCTATCATTTGAGGAGTTCAAGAACTATTTCGCTGATGGGATCCTGAGCTCGGAGGAGCTGTGGGAGTTGTTCAGTGGCATTGACAGGCGTCATTCAGAGTAAGTACCGTGGTGACACGGAGGAGAGGAGATGAAGGAGGAGATAAACATGCTTGACTGTAGATGGAGGACATTTGGAGGCGGGTGTGATAAATAGTCAGGGTGAGATAAACCTACCTCTTGTAACACGCAGATGTTAAAGCCCATTGAACACCAGCTACGAGCATCGGTGATGGGAGAAGCCAGACATTTTGAGAACAGTCGTTATCAGATTTGCTGCGGTTCTGTAAAAGCAAGGATCCATTTGAAATTACATTACGTTACTTTGAAAAATGTATTCCAGAAATATAGAGCTCCTTATGCGTCGGCTGGAGGAGCATGTGGTGGGGTGAGGACGATGCACGGAGCGTGCAAAGTCACAGACTTTGCCACTGCTGACACAGGGAACCACTTTTCACTTACGTAAGAGCCACTTTCTGTCAGAAGTGAGCCTTAGGAGTGTAACTGTGAATTTAGGCCAGCTACCTTTAAAAAAAGAAACCCCCAAAGAACAGGAGAAAGTAATTGCACTTAGCCCTTGTCTCCTCTTGACTGCTGCTGTCTAGAGGAGTCTCTTGGGCTCGGCTCCCGTTTCTCATCCCACTCTTTCGAATATCAATGGAGCGTGGCTGGCATCCCCCTACCGAGTCGGCTGCTGTAAACAAGTGTGTTTTGGCACTGGGAGAAGGCGGCTGTTCATAAGTTGGATGCCCTGGCTGCAAGTCCCTCATTATCCACCGGGGAGGGGTGATTGACTCCCACCGAGTGTTGGGGTGGTGGCTTTAGCTGGTGCTCCTGCTTCAGCAATGGAGCAGAGAAGGGGGCTGGTGTGTCCTTTGAAGCCTGGTTCAGCCAGGTGGGCTTGTCGGGTGCGGGCAGCAGGAGGTGTCTCCTGCAAATACCTCCTCTGCCTTTTAGAGCTGTGATCCCAGGGAATTAGCAGTGAGCTCTTCCATTTCTTCTGCAAAATACTCCTTTCCTCTTGCTCCATTGTGGGCTTGGAGTCATCCTCAACAAAATACTGCTGGAAAACACGGGTTACAGCAAAGCAGAGAGTTCTAACCACGTCCTTAACTGGATGGTGAAGATTTCCTGGTTTTCCATTGCTTTCAGGTCAGGCTTTTACTGTCTGCTCAGAGCAGATAAACTGGACTGACTGAAGGATCCTGTGCTCACAGAGCCCCCCGGGGCAGCGGGCATCTCCGAGAGCGATGCCTGGTCCTGGCTGTAGCGATGCTCTCTATAGCTCATTACCGGTAATGACGATGCGGTAGCTATGACAACATGGCAGTTGCGTTACTGAGCTGGTGACATCTCTTAGCAAGGCGACCGTTGGGTCTTTGATCTCTTTCTGCCATGAAGAGCTGAAGGGCCCTTGTTGAACAGAGCCGGTTTCCAAATTCCTGTGTTCGGTGACTTCAAGCAAGTGTAGGAGGTGCTGTGCCTCCAGCCCTGTGAGGATGCCCTCATTCCTCCAAGAGCAGAAAGGGAAATTCCAGCCCTGAGGCCACTGCAGGGATAGTTCGTGTTTCTGTCCCTGGCTGGGACATGGTCCACGCACATAGGACAGTTTGATGTGAGCGGGGCAGGATGTGGGAGGTGGCAGCGTGGAACTGTACGGGATTTCTTAGGCTTCATCCCCACCTTGTGGAGGAGAAGGTGGGACCTCCCAGACAGGGAGCCTGGTGCTCAGTGTATTGTCTGGTAGGAGGCATCGACAGTCTGAGAGAGCTGGGGTTGTTCAGCCTGGAGAAGAGAAGGCTGTGGGGAGACTTTAGGGCAGCTTGCAGTGCTGAAAGGGGCTCCAGGAAAGCTGGGGAGGGACTCTGGATTCAGGGAGTGCAGGGATAGGATGAAGGGGACAGTTTTCAACTGAAAGATGGGAAATAAAGGTGAGATCTTAGGAAGAAATGTTTTGTTGTGAGGGTGGGGAGTCCCTGGCCCAGGTTGCCCAGAGCAGTGTTGGCTTCCCCATCCCTGGGGGTGGCTGAGGCTTTGAGCAACCTGATCCAGTGGGAAGTGATTATGTTGAAACCGAATTCAACTTTTTGTTGCAATTTAATCATAGAATAAAATCATAGAATCACAGAATGGTTTCAGTTGGAAAAGACATTTAAGATCGTCAAGTCCAACCATCAATCCAGCCCTGCTAAGTCCACCGAGTCCCCAAGTACAACATCTACTCGTCTTTTAAACACCTCCTGGGATGGTGAGTCAACCAACTGCCTGGACAGCTGGTTCCAATGCTTGACAACCCTTTTGGTAAAGAAATTCCTCCTAATATCCAACCTAAATCTCCCCTGGCACATCTTGAGGCCATGATTTGGTACAACAGCAAGGTTCAGCATTTCATTTAGCTTGTCAGAAACCTCCACACCAGCTCTGGCAATGATGGTGCAGAGTGATTTTTTTTCTGGAAGAATGTATTTTCACCCACTGCAAAGTTTGGGTGGGAAGCGACATGTTATTGATGGAGTTAAGAAGCTCCACTCCTGCAGAAGCATCCTGAGAGTTGTGGAGTGTGGTTTGCTCTCTGAGCAGCCGTGCGTCCACCTGCAGCCCAGCCAAGTGGGACGACAGCGGGTCCCAGGGTCTCGTGAGGAAAACTTTATGGAGAATCGGTCACAGAGGACTGAACATTGCATAGGTTGCACGCCTATTCCTCTTTGCAGGGGACTATGAAACTGCCCAGGGAAGTGTTGTGTGGACCTCGTGTGTCTTTCTGTCCTGCTTCTGTTGGGAAAATTTACTAAAATAAGGTCTGGGAAGTCGTCCTCTGCATGAGAGTGGTCAGGTGGTGGCAGGAATCAGGTATGGACGGTCTCTGTCCAGGAGCTACAAGTGAAAGTGGTGGGAGCCCTTGTCTCGACCCAGTCTGCACAGTTCAGGGTCACTGGATCTCCCCATAAAATTTATGGGTTCACTATGCACTGGGCTTAAATGAAGGCAGAACAATGCCTAATGATTATCTAAAAGGAATTTATTTGTACAGGCGTTCGTAGAGATAAGATTGGCTGCTAAATCTATGATAAGGGAAAAGAAAGAAAGGGAGGAGAGAGAGGATGTTCAAGGACACCACCTGGGCTCTGGTCCTCTTCTCTCTCCCAGGATGGTGGGTGTGCTGCAAATGCCTCCCTTGCAGAGTAGTATTTATAGTAAAACTATAGTTTTACTCTAAGTGCTGTTTATATATTAAATTTAAATATAGTTTTTACTCTAAGTGCTTCTTCTAGGAAAGTTCTGGAACTGAGTTAGAGAGAGCTTAGGGGGGGCTCTGGGGTCCAAGGTACCATTCTATCCTTGCTCTCTCTACTGGCAAGATCAGAGTGTGGGTACTCTGGGCTGCAAGCACAGCGTTCTCAACAGGGTTTGAGGTAGCAAAAAAGTCTCAATCTCTTACAGCCCTAACCTGGTGGATTTTAAGAACTCTCAGTGGAAATAATGTCAGGTCTCTGATTCCGTGTGAGCTTCTCTTCCCTCTCTTCAGTCAGAGACTCCGAGCCACAGCGTCTGCCAGTCTCTGAATGCCAGTGAGCGACTGAAACGCTCTGGGACACGCTGGAAAGGTTTGGAACCCAGATCCGTGATGGCAGCAGAGGTTTCCCAGTGTGATAGATGGTAAAAATAAAAGAAATCCCATCTGCTTTGCTGAAGCTGATTGCTGTTTTCTTGCATAAATTCCAGGCACATTCTGACAAAATCCAAACAACATAATGATGACAAGATCCTTCATCATCAGTTCAAGCTTAATTACAGTTAATCAGTGGGTTGAGCACAGTCAAAATACAGCTACGGGGAAATGTGGAGACTCTCAGGATGAGTGCTTTGGAGGCAGAGGATGGCTCTTCTCTTGGAGTGGGAGAGGGGATGGCAGAGAGAGGAGCAGAGTGACACCGGCTGCCCTGTTGCAGCCCTGCAAAATGGGTCAGGATTTGATGTGCCTGTTCTTCACATGAGCTCCTGGTATGAAGTTGCTTCTGGTAGCTTGAAAATAGCACCATCAGTCATGTAATTTGCTGCAGGATATGCAGCGTGGGAAGAGGTGGCAGTGCGGGGTTGCTGAGAGAGCAGGCTGTGTTGGGAAGGGAGCAGAACTGCCACTGGACAACCCCAGAATGTTAATTGCTGCTGCAAGATCTTGGCAATGGGTTCAATGTTCAACTGTTCGGTATTTTAGTGATTGGTGAGTTAACATGTGTTTTAAAGCATCAAACAGACAAGGTAGAAAGAGTTGTTAATCAATGGTTTCTCCTTGGAAGCCATAGGGTTGGTGTAGGTGCCTGTTCACTAGAGCCAAGGTAGGAACTGGGCTGTGGGGTGGGCTGGTGGCCCCTTCTTCCTCCTGGGGAAATTGGTCCTAGGCTCAGGCTCTCACTGGGAACAGATGCAAGTGCCTGGATGACGTGTGCTGGAGACCTCATTGCTCTCTACAACTACCTGAAAGGAGGTTGTGGAGAGGAGGGAGCTGGGCTCTTCTCCCAAGTGATGGAGCAGGATGAGAGGGAACGGCCTCAGGCTCTGCCAGGGGAGGTTCAGGCAGGACATTAGGAAAAAAAATTTCACAGAAAGGGTCATTGGGCACTGAAACAGGCTGCCCAGGGAGGTGATTGAGTCACCTTCCCTGGAGGGGTTTAAAAGATGTGTAGACAAGTTGCTCAGGGCATGGTTTATTGGCAGATAAGAATGGTTGGACTCGATCATCCAAGAGGTCTTTCCAAGCTAGTGATTCTATGCATTAGGTGTTCCACTGTGCATTTTGTTAGCTCACATCTGTATCCCTGCTTTTGTGATTTTTACCTATTTCTTGGATGAAAACCAGCGGCTGCAGTGATTCCTCAGGCACGGGTCTGACAGGCAGTGCTGTGGTGCCAGGTATTTTGTGGCAGTGCGGCAGCAGCGGCTCTGCAGGCTCTGCAGGCTCCGGGCAGCTCTCAGAAAGAAGTGGAAGAATTACAAAGGAATCAGACATTTTTCCAATTGAAATTTGTGCTTCCAACCCCAGTCAATCTCCAGCGTTGCTGTGGTTGGATGTGTGGAGCTGCTCAGGGGTGGGATCAGCAAAGTTTGATGGAGTGGAGTTGGCAGAAGAAGGAGCTGTGGTTTTGCTGATGATCAGTATTGTGTCTCAGGAGAAACACTTTTTTTTTCATCTGCTTTTAAAGCTGCCTGCAGTGCCAGGACAGTGCGCCAGAGCCCTGCCTAATCACCTCCTGCGGTAGGTGTTTAAAATAGATGAGCCAAATCACACCCGAAAGCTGCCCATCTCCATCATCTGAGAAAGGTGCCTGACTCAATGAGCTGAACGCAGGGGTCTTGCACCAAACCAGGATTTGAAGCTCTGCCTGTTATCAAAACCCACTAAATGGAAGCCCAACAGAAAGAGAGGCACAAGCCCAGTCTTTCATGTTTTGGGGGAAAAGAAGATTTTCCTTCAGCTGTTACAGCTGTTCTCAGCATGGCATTGTGGAGCTTTCCTATATTCTCCTCTAGATTTATCTCAGTGTTTTGTCAGCATTGTCAGCTGTGAGGCCCTGGTTTGCCTTCCCTTGTGCTTGGAGCCCAGCAAACTCCAGGTAGCACTGGTTCCTCCACATCTGACAGCGCTTTAACACTTCAAAAATTCTCTTTTATGCTCTTTTCCATTTTCCCAATCAGGCTTAAAAATGGTTGTGATAATTTAGTTGATTTTGAGATGGTAGGATTTCTTGAGCAGAGGCTGACTTGGATAACTGATATCTTGGGGCATTTCCCTGCAGGCTCTGCAGGTGATGCTGGGCTTCTCAAGCAGCTCTGCCTTCTGTGGCTTTGGCCACCTAAGCGGATCCGACAGCTTCACGTGAACCCACGTTTCTGCTTGACATCCCACCTTGGAAATATGTGGCTGTTTCTGGACGTTTCCTCCTCCTTTTTCACCCCAGCAGGGCCTTTATTAGCAATAAGAGGGACAGGCTCAAGACCTGCAGGGATGCCAGCATCAATTCTCCAATGTGTCCCCTCTGTTAATGAGAAAGGGGCAGAACACCTCCACGTTATTGGACCTGGATTCCTGCTTTAATCACCTTAATGAGAGAGGGGGCCTGGTGCCATGGGACAGCCACAAGGGAGCACCTGGGCTGACGTCAAGGGAGATGCAAGGAGAGAGGCCTGGCTGAATGCTTGGCATCTAAGGGGAAAGAGGTTGGGTTGAAGCTGCAGCTTTTGGGGCTCATCAGCTTCAGGGCTTAGAAATGGGGCTGCCAGCCTCTCCTCGCTTCTGTCCTGGCCCCATCCTGCTCTTTCCCAGCACATTCCAGCTCCAGGAGATGGTGGAGCAGCTTCACTTGCTCCTTCAGCCCTCAGAGCAGAAGTGCTACAGGCACTGGGCATGACTCCCGAGCTGCTGGCTCTAAACTTGAGCAGTTCTTCATTTTTCTAATATACACGAGAGGAACAGTAGATCCACAGAGGGCTCAAGTGAAGCCCTCAAGCCCCTGCTCACCACAACTGATTCTTCTGAAGCAGCCCCAGTGTCTAACGAGAGCTTGTTTTTCTGTTTCTTGCAGTAACGTGGACACGGAGAAATTGTGTGGTAAGTAGGATGATGTTCCTGCCTCAGAAGGGGTCCCTCTCAAGGACTGGGCAGTCAAGTGGCATTGACAATCCCAGCACTGAGCACAACTGTGCTTTTCCCAAGGGGATGGGGCATTTTGTCCCTGGGGATAGAAAAATACTCTTCATTTCAGTCCAGGTGGGAGTGTGACTCCAGAGAGGTACGCGAATGTCCCTCCGCAGCACTGATTTGTGGGTGGAAAGCACAGGGTGGGTGCCTAGGAAACTCACTTTTGTCTTCTCTCCTGCTTCAGATTATTTCTCGGCATATCTCGGAGAATACAGGAATGTGCTTTCTGCCCTGGAAACCCTCAACTCTGCAGTTCTTGCAGCCATGGACAAAACCAAGCTGGTAAGGATGGGACCGCGGGAGGGCGGTGGGCAAAAAGGTGCGTAAGGGAAGCTGTGGTTATCTTTGCTTGCTTAACGTTGAACTTCAGTGTCCAAGGCAGCAAACGTGGTGCCTCCCAGACCAGTGGGTTACCTCTGCGTGCTTGGTTGGCTCCATACACAGTAAGTCCCGTGGTGGCACAGCCAGCAGTGTGCCTGGAGGAGTGGGAGCTGTGCTGGTGGAAGAGAAGAGTAGGGTAGTGCTTTTGTGCTCTAGAGGCGTCTTTAGGTTTTCCTTCCTTGTAGGGTCAGGCAGCATTTGTTCCAACAGCTCCTTGCAGACCACCTGCAGGGTCCTGCCTGGGGACGCGCTTTCTGCAGCATCACTGATGACCTATGTTGTGTCTCTGAGATGAAACCAAGTTCTTTTCCACAGAGCAGTATGATATGAAATGGGGGCTCTGAGGTCGAACATCCTTTGGATGGACCCCAGCAGCTTGTGCTCAGTGTAGCCTGTGCTCACAGTGACAGAAATTGGCTGCTAGAGAGGTGATGGGAGCCACTGTGGCAGGAGTGCTGCTTTGGGAAGTGGTGAGGTGCTTGGAAGAAGGAAGGAAAGGATGAAATTCATTGACTTGCAGCCTTGTGCCAAAGTTCATCTCTGCAGTGAATTCTCTCCCTGCAGCTTATGCTGATGGGAGGCAGCTCGGAGGCTGCTAATTAGGGCAAGCAGACTCCTGCTTCATAAGCCCCCCCATCATGGTCTGCAGAGCACAGCATCGCGGGCTAAATACAACCATGGAAAAGCAGTGCTCAGCACTGGAAGGGACCCTCCTTGGGGACCCCTTTGCATCCAAAATGTGTTGAATGGTTTAGCCTTGCTGGTGCCGCTGCTGCTCTTCTGTGGCCATAGGAAGGGCTGAACCTCTTTCCCTTCGATGTTCGATGCTTGGTGAGAAGCAGGTGAAGGGCATCGCCCACGTGGGCACCATCCTCTGAGCCACTGATCAAGCAGAGAAGCGAAGGGGAATGGTTCTGCTGCCAGCTCTGCAGTTATTGAAGTGTTTCTGCCTCTATAGTGCTGGTCACAGCCTTGCCTTCTCTTCAGGTTTCCTTCTGGCCAGACCCAGCCTCAGCAGCAACTCCCTGTACATTGGGAAATTCCGTGCCAGGAGAGGGAATTATGTGAAAATGCACTTTCTCTTTGGTTCAGCTGCCTGGCCTCCTTCACGCTTGTTAAATACAAGTCCAGAAGGAGAGAACGAATCCTCTTCAGAGAGCTGTGCTTTATTTCAGTTCTTTTCTGTTGTTTGCTTTGTAATGATTTTGTTTATTCATGTATTTCTCCAAAGGACAGCGCAATTACTGTCTGCTTCGCGGTGTTGGCATGATGTATTCCTTCACTTAATAGTTCTGGTGCCACAGGTTTTCCCTGGGAAAGAGGAGCAGCTTTTGAAACAGATTTTCGTGGAGTCATTTTAACACCTGTGTTTGGATCTGCCTGCCGGGAGGGAGCTGGGGCAGCCTGATGTTCACAGCGCTGCTCTCACCTGGCTGAGATCGATGCTGATCGGGTGCTTTAGACCCAGCCCGGAGCTCCTGGGTGCCCCATCACAGATACTGACCCTCCAGGGGAGCATCTCCCTGCGCTTCCCTGATCCTTGGGGCTCTGCAATGGGGAGAAGGCAACACTCCAGCCCTGTGCGAAGGGCTTTTGCTGGGAAATCTGCCACTGCTGGAGGCTGGCAGAGATAAATGTTCCAATCCTACCTGCTGTGACCTGAATATATTCCTATGTTTGTGTTTCCAGAATGGGAATCAGTCTTGGGTTATTACAGGATTAATGGATTTACTATGTTGGAGTTTGGCCATAGCTTAGCTGTTTCTGAGCCATGGAAGGGGCAGAGTACAGAGATTTCTTGTATTAAATGTCTGCCCCTCACTTGAGTTGATTCACTGAAGGATCTCCAGTCCCTGCCCATTTTTCCCCAGACTGTGTTTGAGAGCTTCATGTGATTCCTGAGGAAGCAGCAATATGCAGACTAGCTGGAAGAAGAAGGCAAACTCTGACTTGAGATCCTGACAGGACGAGAGGGAATGGCTGCAAGCTCCTCCAGGGGAGGTTCAGGCTTGACACCAGGAAAAAATTTTTCCTGGAAGGGGTCATTGGGCACTGGCAGAGGCTGCCCAGGGAGGGGCCTGAGTCACCTTCCCTGGAGGGGTTTAAGGGACACGTGGACGAGGCACTGAGGGACATGGGTTAGTGATTGATGGGAATGGTCGGACTCGATGATCCAGTGCATCCTTTCCAACCTGGTGATTCTATGATTCTATGAGCTGAGTTTCACCGGTTGAACCACAGCCTCTCCAGATGGATGTGGTCCATCTGCTGCAGTTCCTTACTTCTATTCCCATGGGATTGTTCATCCCAGTATCCTCCAGGTACTTGCTCTGAGGCCATAAATAGGCTGATGTAAGGAGCCTGCTTTACAAGCAGGAAAATGGAGAGTGTGGGCTGCTGCTTTAGCCCAACAAAAGCAGAGCCTGGGAGATGCCCCTGGCTTGCTCAGACTGTGCCAAGGCAATGAGCTCCAGGGGGACAGACGGGCAAACAAGGAAGCTAAAGCTTGGAGGAAATATGCAGTGGTTCTGTGTTTGGGAGCTGTGGTTTGAAGCGGTGCCACTGAAAGCCTTTTTGGTAAGGAGAATTCCCTCCTCGGTGCACTGCCAGCCAGGGTAACTGGACTGGATCTATAGTGTGTCTCGAGCTGCCATGCGTGTTGTCAAGTGCAGGATAAACACTGTGATAAAGCATCGGAAACATGAGCCAAATTCATCATTCTTGCTGTGTAAGTGACTGCAGTGACTGTAGGAAATAGTGTCTGTGTGGGAAGCAAACCAGCTCCTGGGTTTTGGGATGGATCCACAGGTTGGCAGGAGGAAACCAGATCATTAGGAGTTCGTGCACTCCCATCCACCCTCAATGGGGTGATAGAAACATGGTAAAGAGAAGATGCCTTTTTGAGAAAAGAGAGCTTTTCTCCAAATTCTGTCATTCCCACTTATATTTGTGAAACAGAACCCAGTGGCTGTGCTGCGTGTACTAAATACAGCTGAGCTTGTGGCTGTGCTTTGCAATTCACCATACGATAGTGTCAACAAGAGGAGAGTTGTGGAAATATTTTGAGAAATGGTCTGATATTTCACACAGAGGACCTGTATGCTAAAATCTTTCCTCTCTCTAGTTTGCAGACACCGCACACCAGTCCATAAAGACCTCTCCAAGTGAGGTGCTCCTATTTTTCCTTCGGCAGCAATCATGTGATCACCTATTCCACTCTGTCCTGAGCTTAACTGTCATCCTAGGAAACTAATAAAACCTTTCAAAAGCAGAATTAGAGCAGCTCTTGGCAACTCTGGGATTTTCATCTGGGTCAACTGAGCTGGAATACCAGTCCCTGACCAAAAAGCCTTGTCTTGTGCTTGCTGAGTTATATCCTCTGTGACACTTTTGCATGAGTCTCTGCTGTGAGCAGAAAACACAGCACTCGGTGAGATGTATTTCGTATTGAAGCCGTGTTTACAGAGGGATCTGAACTGCATATAGTGCTACCTGACAAGAAGGTTTTGCTTGTTAGCCTCCAGGCGAGACATGTGAAGGGGGCAGGGCAGCTGGACTGAAGGGAAGGTGCATTTTTCAGTCAGTTCCCTCCCTTAGCATGAACTTTTCCAAGTTGATGCTGCAGGGGAAGCAGCATCTGGGCTCTCTTGAGGATGGTTATTTCCATCCTTCTCTCCTGCTCCCTCCCCTGGGTTTGCTGTGTTTGACGAGGCGAGAGATGGGCAGCAGCTGGCTGGTCCTATGCCGTACTCACCCAAAATACTGATGCTTCCACATGGGATCCTGCTGTGCCCTTGCAAGGTGAGCTGGGGAGTGCTGGGACCAGGAGTGTGAACACTTTGAGCTTCAGAGCTGAGTCCCTTCTGAGCACAAGCATGCACTGGGCTGGTAGCTGGATTTTTGGGGGGACACGGCACAGGCTGGTGTCTGTGTCTGCGTTCTTGGGGTGTAAAGACTGCGCTGGGATGAGCTGTGGGGGCACGGGGTGGCCTGAGTGTTCCTCCTGACGTTGTGTCAGTGGGAGCAGCTGTTGGCTTCTGTGATAAAACTCCATCCATCGACGTCGTCTGCAGAAGGTGTCAGGATTAAGCCATCCTCGGGATGGGCCCTGGAAAGCCAAGAGGATGGGGAGTGCTGGGAGGCTGGCATGGTGCCGGGGCTTCTCCCAGCGCCTGGCCCTTTGAAGGGGAGCGACGCTGTTGGGGAGCAGCATCCAGCTGCTGTGCAAGGGGAAGCAGCCATATGCCAAGGCTGTGGAGGTCACAGTCGGCCCCGCTGGGGGCCTGGAGAGGATGCACTGGGGATGGGAACATGCCTCATTAAGCAAGTCTGCACCTGCTACTGCAGGAAGTACCTTCCATGTGGATTTATTTACGAGCCAGCCTGTTCCGGATTCACCTCTGCTGCCTGTGCGCAGAGCTGGGGGTATCTGACGGATCCTTTCTCCTTCTCCACAGAGGTATGAGACCTCCTCGAAGATGGAGCAGTTCCTGACCCGCTTCCTGCTGCGCGAAACCATGCACCAACTGCAGTCCCTGCAGACCTCGCTCGAGTGCGCCGTGGACACGGTGGAGGAGCAGGCAGGACGGGAGAGGTAACCGAGTGGGACATGCTGGTCCTTCCCTTCTCCCCAGCACCACTTGGGAGAAGAATCTGTGGGTCTCCCTGGGAGGGATATCTGGGAGTAGGATCTGCACTTTCCAAGCCTGCTGTGAAGCTGATCCATAGAGTGATTGACTCCAGCCCTCCCTTTTGTCTTTTATTCTTTCAGGAAGGACATAAAGAAATCTGAGACCTTGGTTGGGCTGAAGTCCGGGAGGCGATGTGGGCGCAGGGGACAGAAGAACATCTGTCTGTCTCCAACAGATCCCTATTCTGGGATGCTGACAACAGGTACAATCCTAGAATGGTTTGGAGCTTCTCTAGTTCCATCTCCCTGCCATGGGCAGGGACACCTTCCAGTGGATTAGGTCACTCAAAGCATCATCCAGCCTGGCCTTGAAGACCTCCAGCAATGGGGCAGCCACAACTTCCCTGGGCAACCTGGACTAGGGCCTCCCCACTCCTACAAGAGAGCATTTTTCCCTACGATCTTATCTCAATCTCCCCTCTTTCAGCTTTAAAACCATTCCCTCTTGTCTTGTCCCTGCACTCCCTGATCGAGACCACCTCCCCAGTTTCCTGGAGCTCTTTTAAGTGCTGGAAGGCTGGAGCTTCTGTGGGATTTTGTATCTCCTGAATAGTGGGAAAGGTTTTAGGAGAAAACCAAATAATTTTTTTGGTTTAAATTGGAGGGTTTGAAGCTTTTACTGTTTTGTTTTTTTCTGAGTCTTAAGCAAGCTTTTTCCGAGGAAAAAGCAAACCTTTTTGGTGACAGCTCTCTACCCTTCCCCGTGCAGGCATTTGTGTCGAAGACAACAGCCAGTGGATGGCACAGATCAACAGGCTCCAGCAGCTCATCGAGAAGCTGGAGTGCAAGGTGCGTGGCAGAGTGGAGGTGGGCAGGGCTGCTCCACACCTCGGCACAGGCCAGGTTAGCCTAGGACCTCTCTTTGTGCAGCCGCCCTGGTAATTGGTCCTGGCATCGTTACCGAGCTGCACCCGTCCACCAGACCCAGACTCACTAGGCTGCTCATCCCTTGCTGTCTACAAAACCCCCTTCTCCCTCAGCTCTGTTGACCCTCCTCTCTGTTGTCCCTTTGGATCTGACAAGTCCATCTGGACCCACCAAGCCCCACAGACGTGCAGGTCATGTCCATCCTCTTCCCTGGGTTCCTGCAGGGATGTCCCCAGAGCAGTCCCGGTGTGTCGCGCTTAGCTGGGCTGGGTTGTGGGTTACTGCCACATCTTGTTGCAAAGTTATGGTTGGACTCCATGATCCGGTGGGTCTTTTCCAACCTGGCGATTCTATGAAAGTTCTTGCGGTAACAATGATTTTTCCTGGGGTGTGGAATGCAGAGCCCCCGCTTGGAGCCGCTGAAGGAGGAAGCGATGTGCAAAGGAAGAGATGCAGTAAGTCCCTGTCCTGCTGCTTGTTGTTTGCAGGTAGCCCCATAAGTGTGTGCAGAGCCCCTCTCACGCACATACGTGTGCTCGTGTAGCCCCTGTGCTCCGAGAGCCGAATTGCCTGGGGGAGCTACTGGTTTTGGGTTCTGCTGCCTGGTGATGCAGCAAGGTGGGAGTCAGAGCTTTGAGTGGGCAGGGGACCATCTCCAGGGCAACGCAGCTCCATCAGGGCCATGAAACAGTACCCACGGCCAGCCCAGAGGAAACCAACACTCTGCTTCTGAGTGTCCAAATCAACCACGTTTGCTCTGAGCTCCCACTGACCGTTCAGAGCCCCAGGGCCCCTTTCTGCTGGGGGAAGGACACAGGGCACTGCAGCAACCTCAAAGCAGGACCCACCACTATGGGACAGAGCATCTCCTGCTGATGCCGTCCCCATTGGGAAGGTCACCTGTCCAAGTAGGAAGAAACCACTTTATGAAGAAGCCACTTTATGGCTTGCAGTGCCAACATGGAGCCAGCCCCTTCTTGCACAGCTTTCCCTGCTCTGCACTGCCTTGTTCCATGGCTGGGTGGGAGCGGGGAGGGCAAGAGGGGCAGATTAGTCCCTGGTGCACCTCATCTGCTGTCCCTTCGCAGCACATCCTGGTGGCGAAGAGGCAGATCTCGGTGGCGACGAGCGGCATCGAGGAGTTTCGCCAGGCGTTCAGGTCCTACACTGAGGTCACCGCTGGGCAGAGCAGCTGCCTGCAGTAAGTGGGGCGGGTGCGGGGCTGTGTGTGGCGTGGCTCATCCAGTAGTCTTTGACACGGCACCCCTGGGGGACAGTAACTTTATTTTCAGAGTGCTTTGTGTGCTGGTTGGTACGTGGGTGGGCATCAAATAGGTCGTGGGGGAAAAGTCAAGGGGAGAGCTCATGACACAGCATCAGCCCCCTTGGGAAACCAAGTCTGTGTTCCCTAACACTGCTCCGGAGCTCCAGACAGAGCTGGGGATGGAGTCCAGGTCTGAACCTTGACCTGAGACCAAGGTTCTTCTCCTCAGCAGTGTGCTGGAGCTCCAGCCAGAGCTGGAGATGGAGTCCAGGTCTGAACCTTGACATGAGACCAAAGTTCTGCTCCCCAGCAGTGTGCTGGAGCTCCAGACCTGAGGACAGAGCCCAGGTCTGCCTTGGTTGATGTGCCTCTCGGGGCTGTCCCTGGAGATGGCACAGCTGCGCTTTGAGAGGCGCTTGCCTTCTCCCACGGGAGATTTCAAAGGCGCTTTCAGCGGGAAGTGTTCGCACTGTTCCCATTTAAAGTGTCATTTTTCAGCTCTTCAGTTCCAACAGGACAGAATTGTGGTTTTTCAATCCAAACAAAAGGAAGATGCTTGTTCAAACACATGTGGCAAAGAGAATGGTGTGTTTTTCCTTTGGAATTGATGGGCTTTTCTGCCATGAGAAACATTAGCATAGACAACTGCGTTGTACTGCACGGGCAGACTCTCCACGTGAATGGAAAGCTGAAGCAAAGCCCCAGGAGCCTCCACTGTCCTGGCTCACTCCAGGGAATTGCAAAGCACATTGCAGCCCCCACGGAGAGGGACGCAGCCTCCGAGCTGCCGGTTGAGTTGCTTTGCTCTCCCTCCAGGGCTTGGTCCCTTCCTGAAGCCCTTAGCAGCAGCTGGAGGAAACCTTCAGCCTCAGCTGGAATTCCTGACACAGCAGCTGAGTGCAGATGGTCCCCAGGCCCAGCACCCTCAGCCTTGTTCTCATGCCTCCCTCCTGCTTCCCCTCCTGTTCCTGCGGTGGGAGGGAGTGTGAGAAGCAGGCCTGGTGAAACATCACTTCTGAGGGGCAGGGAGATGTGGGTTTATGCTGTTATCTCAGCTCCTTGCACTCGTGCCTCAGTTTCTCTCCATGTGAAGAGTGAAGGAAGACACAGACATGTTCCAAAGGGCTGGAAGGATGGGCTCCTTCACCAAGTTGCATGCTAGGAACCTGCTAAGAAATATTTAATAAAACACACAACACGCTGGTTTCTGGGCAGCAGCAAGAAGTGGTTTAATAGCTGTGAAGTTCCTCTGCTGCCTGGCTGCAGGAACTGGATGGCATGAACGACTTGGGATGGGGATCCCCTGGTGCCGCCTGCCACAAATTGTGGACACATCTGAAAAAAAACCTGGTGGGAGGCTCTTGCAGAGCTGTGCCCTCTCTCCTAGGCCTGGTGGGACCAGTGTGGGCACAGCGTGGCCACAGCTTGCCAGGACCCCCACCTCAGGGTTGGTTTTGTCCCCGCAGCGTGTCTGCCTGCAAGCTGACGGACGAGGCCTGCTTCATCCTCTATGAATTCTGGCAGGATGTGACTTCATGGAGAAGGTTGGAGCCTTTCCTTGTGTGGGGCTGGGTCCGGATGCTTGGGGTGGATGAAAGGGGACTCCCCTGGGACCCTCTTTGGGCTCCCCTGGGACCTCACTGCTCCCTTCCCTGGCTGCTCAGCCCAGCACAGGGTTGTTTGCAGAGGAAGGGGGTGAAAACCCTGATAAAGGATTTGGGAGCAGGGATCCTGGCACACAGCTGCTCTCCTGCACTCTTCTAACCCTACACACTCTTTTACAGCCACTTGCAGTCCAGCTGCAGCAAGACTTTTCAGCGATCCATCATCAGCTTGCT
>WAAB01008695.1:36501-61948 GCA_013389865.1 Piaya cayana
AGGGAAAATAACCTCCCTGGACCTGCTGGTCACACCGTTTCTGATCCAAGCCAAGATGCCATTGGCCTTCTTGGCCACCTGGGCCACTGCTGGCTCGTGTTCAGTCGGCTCTGTACCGACACCTCCAGGTCCTTCTCCTCCTGGCAGCTTTCCAGCCAGACTTCTCCCAGTCTGTAGCCGCACAGGGTTGTTGTGTCCCAAGTGCAGGACCCAGCATTTGGCCTCGTTAAACCTCATCCCATTGCACTCAGCCCAGAGGTCCAGCCTGTTCAGATCCCTTTGGAGCCCCCCTACCCTCCAGTAGATTGTCACTTCCACCCAGCTTAATGTTGTCCAGTTTTCCACCCAGGAGAGTGTGTGTCTGTCCAGGCCAGAGGTGACAGTTTCCGTAGCAGAATGCTGTGAGAAACTGTGTCAAAGGCTTTACTGAATTCCAGGAAGATCCATCCACAACCTTTCCCTCATCCAGCAGCCGAGTCACGTTGTCATAGAAGGTGATCAGGTTGGTTTGGCAAGACCTGCCTTTTGTGAACCTGTATTGACTGGGCCTGATCACCTGGTTCTCTTGCAAGTGCTTCAAGATAGCTCTCAAGATCACCTGTTCCATGACTTTCCCTGGGTGTTCCTGTGTGTGGGCAGTGCTGTGGGATGTGCTCCAGCCTGGACAGCCACGCAGCTGGGAGCAGATCCCAGGAGGCTGATAACCAGGTCTTGAAGATACCTCATGCCTCATTTTATTTCCCCTACACCCTCTGTCCAAAGCGCTGGCCTTCCTGGGTTAATCAAAGGGTTTCCATCCCAGTTTCGTTTTATGCCTCTATGGTGCTGAGGCAGAGGAGAGAAGCAGCTTGGGGACCTTGTGGGTACCAGTATGAATCTGACCAAGACCTGAGGAACTGGGAGAGAGCTCGGTGACAGCTAAGAGCAAATGAAGCCCCAGTTTGCTGTTACTTTTGGGTCTTGTGTAAATAACAGGGAACACAGATTAATTTGGGCTAAATTCCATGCTGGCAGTGCTCCCCTGGAGCAGTCGCACAGCTCAGGTGGTTTCACCCTCTGTGGGCCATGCCAAGGCCGTGCTCCCCACCCCAGAGCAATGGGTGGGTTTGCAGCCACGTGCCAGAGACCTGCAAAAAAGCCTCTGCTGCCCCTGATCCCCCATCTCTGCCTCCCCTAATCCTGCTCCGACCTTCAACTGTGCATCCCTGACTCCTTCTCCTCTCTTTCTCCAGCTTCCTGGTGGATCATGAACAACAACTGACCCCAGGTGCCTGCTCCCATGATGCCATCAGCATGCAGAAGGACATGGAGCCCTCGGCCCAGCCTTGCATTTGTCCCCTAGCCTTTTGTCCCCTCGTATGGTCTGGCAGGGCCTGCCTGCCTCTTATCCCTGGCAGTGTTTTACCCTTTTGCTCTTTTCTTGTTAATTTATTTCCCCCCCTCACCGTGACAGCTTCCCTGCAGCCCAGGGTGGGAGTGGGGACCCTCCTAGCAGCACTGGGGGGAGTTGGCAGCCCTGGCATCCCCACATATGTCCCACGAGGGCTGCTCTGGCCAGCAGCGGCTCTACCCCGGAGCCAGGTGATCTCATAGAGATAGAGCGACAGTGTTTTATAGAAAAAAGTGTAGTGAAGTATTCCCACAAGATGTACTGGATCCCACCTCGGCAGCAGCCGTGGATGTGGGTTTTGGAGCTGGAGTCGTGCTCTGCTCCTCCAGCCTCTGTGCATCCCAGTAACCTACTGCCCACCTCTCAGAAGTCGAGTGTGGATAATTAACAGCTCCATCGCTTTATCCTGTGGCTCAAGTAACACAAACCAGTGGTAGCATCAGGTTGTGGCTGCATTAATGCTGACAGGCACGAGATGAGCCAGGAACCCCTTGGCTAGAGCGCAGCAAAGCCCACCTGCCCTGGGGGTTGCGTGCTGTGAATTTACATGTAGGACGGGACAGGCAGTGAACACCCCCAGGCAAGTGCTTCCTGGCACTGTCCTTGCTCCCTGCCTGGCTGGCCCCAGGTACCCGTGCCCCAAACCCCTTCACCTGGGTACCCAGCCCTATCCTGCCCCGTCCTTCCCCACTCCCTGTGGAAGCTGCTCTTCAGCAGCACCTCCAGAAGCATTAACCTGTTCATCCTCCAGTTGCTGGGTGCAGTAATTAAAATGCAATTTATCTGTTGTGAAGGGGCAGTGGGTAAAGCTCTGGCCTGGGGACACGGCCCAGGGGCATCTCCAGCACAGTGTCACCCGTCTTGCTGTTGTGGGGCCACAGCGGGCAGGGGGGCTGGTTTGGGGGTACAGGGGGTGAACTGGCTAATGCCAGGAGAGGGGATGAGGAAAACTTGCTGTTGGAGGAGTAGGGAAGAAGCAGTTGCTGCCCAGCTGCAATGGGCACCACCAAATCCCAGCTGGGCTCTGGGGGATGGGTCAAGTACAGAGCCTGGCCCCATTCCTAGGTGGGACCCCTCTTCCGAACACCCAATTATTTACCTGATTAGTGATAACTGCTCCTTTTCCAGACCAAAGCCACAATCCCAGGGTAGCAGAGGTGGCTCCAGCCCACTGCTCAGGCAGCCCTAAAACCCTGGCTCTGCCCGCCCAGTGCTACCCCAGGGGAGCCGCAGATGAGGGGACGGCGGAGGTGCCAGGGTAGGGACCCACAAATAGCAGAGCTGCTGCAGGCACAAGGCTCAACCCCTGATTCTGGACTTTTAATCACTGGATTAGTGTTTTCAGTGGGCATCCTCGAGCGGCTAGGGGGCACACGGCTGCCCCCACAGGCACCTTGCAGGCTGTCCTGTGCTCAGAAAAGAACATATTTCAACATGAACCACCCCAAATCCCAAATTACCAAGCACGGGGCTGAACGCTGGCTCCACCTGCACTTGCTCTCAGGCTTCGCTCTGCCCCCAGCACCACAGGGGATGCGGTTTTCGGCCTGGCAGGGTCACTGCTGCAACCCCAGTTCCTTCTGCGAGAGATGCAGGGGCTGCATGATGAATATAGTCTTTTATTGACTACTTTTGAGTAGAACAAACTAAATACATCTGTAACAGCTGGGGTTCCTTTATACAGTACATTAAATAAGTTATGCACAGGAATGAAGTAACAAATTTCTATTACAGAATTAAATGTCAGCCAAAAAAAAAATACAGAAACCTCACCCCAACGGTGTCCCATGTCCGAGTTTCACATTTATCATTCCATGGTAGGAAAACAAAAAGAAGCAATCTCATTCTAATCATGACTGTTAGTATTTCGGTCATTTACACTGGGGTTAATTTTAGTACACGGCCATCAAAGTTGCATGAGAATTATGGAAGACAACCTATTTACAAGCAATTCCTTCCCAGCCTCCTCTTTCCTCACCCTCCCTCGCCTGCTGACCCACAGTGTTTGGTCAGGATTGGGATGTCACAACCCGATTTTATTTACCTGAGGCAGCTCCAAATGCACACGTGGCCCCGCAGTGAAGCCCTCCAGCTCTGCAAACTCCTGGGAGAGGACTAGGGATGCCAGGGCAGCCCTGAGCGTGGGCTGCTGCTCCCGACTCCTCTGTGCTGCAGCCCTGGGCGCAGCGCAAAGGCTTTGGCATTAGCTGCAGTGGTGCTGTGAGCTGCTTCCCACGGCTGCTGCAGTTTGGGGCTGACCCTGCTGCCTCTGACTCTCCTGGGGGAGAAATCTCTGGGCTGGGGATGCCTTTCCCAGGTTGCAGCGGCACAGCACTGTCCTGCTGGCTCCTAGGAGCCGTGGCTGCATCCCAGGCTCTGCACAGCCAGCAGCACTGGGACAGTCTCAGCTGCCACAGCGAGCCGTCCTCAACACCAGGTGGCTTTTCTTGCAAAATAAAATGGGAACCATCCACCCTCTCCCACCACAGCAGCTTCCAAATGAGCTTTCCCTAAGGAAAAGCCTTCCCTGCTCGTTTATCCGCAGGCAGCCAGCTCACTGCTGCCAGCCCAATGAGGATCCATTACATCTCTATTATTCGTCTCCAATTGGAAAAGTGATCAAAAATAATTTGGGAATTACTTGCCTCATTGGGCTCCAGCTCAGAAACCACACAAAACCTGTCACGGAAACACGGCTTTGCTGAATGGATGGGTTCCTAAAGCCTGTTTGCAGCATGGGAAATGGGTGCAGCTCCCCCAAGGGCCCGTGCCTACCCCTCCCAGGGGCTGCGCTTCCGATGATCCATGAAGCATCTGAGGATGAGCCCTGCTGCATCTAGAACAGCATCTCTGCAGGGTTTGCACTGCCCTGCATCCCTCTGCCCAGGCCACATCTCCAAGCGATGATCTTCCCCCAGGAGACCCACAGGACCTTGTTCTCCTCTCTGCCTGCCCTTTGGGATGGTCTCCAAGGGCTGGATGCTGGTGGCTGATCATCCCTGGGCAGCTCCAGGGAGAGGAGCACAGCTGGTGTCGGAGCAGCATCATAGGAGCCTCCGGGGCTGGGGAAGGGGGTGAGAAGCACCGTCAGACACACCGTCCTGCATTCATTTTAACAGTGGAGAGCACAGACTGTAACCCATGACAGTGTCTGAGGATCTTCGTGGACAAAACCAATGGCAGCAACTCCCAAACCCACCACTTCCTTGCAGTGAGAAACCCGCTTTCTGCATAGCAAAGTAACGGTGGCCAAGTGCAAAGGGCAATAACCACCCACCCCCAATCCAGCTCTGCTCCGTGCTTCACCCGGTCACAGCACGGGATTAAATCTGGGACCCCAGCAGTAACTGGACTTCGCCGGTACTGACATTTGGTTTAAAGCAGACAAATATCCTCCTCTCTCTTTGCAATCTTCAGCTGCCAAGCTGCAAGGCAGCAGGAGAGAAGAGGGCTCGGCTTTTGCCACTGCCCTGGAAGATGAGGTGCTCCTGCTGGGAAACTGGCTCCTGTCTGTTCACAGCCACAACCGGCCAGCACAGCCGCCTGAGACACCACTGCCTGGGAGCAAGGAAAGAGAGATGCATATTATGGAAGAAAAGGAGCTGAGGGAGGTGGCAGCTCAGACACTGCAGGGAAGGAGCTGGAACATGTCTGACCCGTGAGCATGGGTCTCAACGTCTCCTGTGTCCTGCCTGCGCTCTCCACTGAGTCTAGGTCCTCTCCAGCGAGCGTCCAGCCTCCTCCAGGTCCCGAATGATGCTCTGGTCCCCAGTGCAGAGATGGGCTTGGCCCTAGTTCTTCCTGAGCCACAAAAGAAACAAGGCAGGATGAGATGGCAAAGTCCAAGGGTCAGCGCTGCAAGGAGCTGGTGCCAAGTGTCCATGTGTCAAGTGATAAAATGCTGTGGGGGTTTTTTTTTTGGCTAAAAAAACCAACCAGGGAACCCAATCAAATGGACTGAACCGAAGCTTCCCCTTTAGAGCCCGTTCGTATCTATTGCTGTCACAGATGCCGGGGTGGAGGAGCGGGAGGTGGTTGCTGAAGTCTTCTCGAGGGCCGGGCTGGGGATGCCATCGAGGCTCTTGGTGGCTGCCGAGCGGCCCATGGGCAGAGCCAGGGGCTTGCTCTGGCCGTGCAGGCCTTGGCCGCAGATTCGGTGGTGCCTCTCCCAGTCCTTGTGCTGGCAGAAGGAGCCGCAGTACCGGGCGATGTTGCAGCCGCTGCACGTCTCACTGGCTTTGCGACCGCAGTTCCAGCAACTCTGCAAGACCAAAATGTCACACTTGAACACGGGGTTAGCTTCCAAGAGCTGCGGGACTGAGTCAACAGCTCCGAGGGGACTGTTCACTGCCCTCTGGCCTAGATTTAGTGGTAATAAAATGAGCAATCTGTTAATTCCTGCTCTTTCACAGCCCTTTGCTGGGGGTGCTGACCCCTGGGCAGCTGCTCTGCCCAAACCCGCCTGCCAGACTACGCAGCTCACATCCCCTCCCCTAGATCCACCCAAACACACAGAGGAAACAGCAGGCAAGGGCTGAAAAACACGCTGCAGATGCTGCTATTCCGTCTTTTTATTTCCTGTTTTAAGCAGCTCTGTTTTGGTATCGCTCCCAGCCAAGTGCTCTCTGCAGGGATTACCGCGTGCTGCACAGGCACCATTTGCTTTGCACCCTGCCTCGCCGCACAAGAGGTCGGAGCAGGCTAATTTGGAAGAGAAAAAAAAAGCTCATTTGAAAGTCTCCCAGCCAGGTGGAAGCACTGCCAGAGCCCGAGCTTCAATCTGGAAGCAGAGCAAAGCCCCTCTGGCCGCTGGGAGAGGCGTCAGCTGGTGGGCTTATGGCGTTGCCACCGCTTCCGTACGAGCGCGGGGGCAAGGGGCCAGCGCCGGGAGCTGCGGCTGCAGCTGCTCCGAGATGGGGAGCGGGTGGATTAGCTTTCCTGCAGCTGGACTCAAGCGTTAGCAGTCACATACTGGGGAAGGCAAGTTTGGCTGCAGAAAAACAGCCTCTGCCCGAGCCTGCGTGTCTCAAATCCTGCCCCGTGGGGCACCTTTCGCTTCTGCGGCCACAAGTAAGAAGCTGTCAGAGCAGGAAAATAGGCTGGTGGGAGACGCTGACCTGTATTGGACAGACCTGGTGTGGAGAAAGGCAGTGAGATTCCCCGCTCCCAGAGCACCTGCACCAGAGCCACCAGTTTCCAGCCATGATTTATGGGTTGGCCACAGAGCACCAAAGCGAGCTGGTGGGGAGCGAGCTGCTCCAGAACCAGGAGGTCCCTGAGGCTGCTCTGTCTCGAGAGAGAATCCCAGAATGGTTTTGATTGGAAAAGACCTTTAAGATTACTGAGTCCAACCATCAATCCAGCCCTGCTAAATCTGTCACAAGACCACGTCCTCACAGGACAGAAGCAGGACTCATGACTAAAAACCACCCCCAATGAAGCCTAAAGTTACTTCTGGAAAACAGGGTTACTGTTGACAGCTGTTTATACACTTCTAGGGTGTTTTCAAACTGTTTTAAAGGTTACACACTGCGCCACTATATGTGGTGGCTTTTCAATGTGGCCTTTACAGAAGAGCTCTGGGTGCTGGGGAAACAAGGCTCGCACTGGCTGGGGCTGCTCGGTGGCTCCCCAGGACAGCCAGAGGAGGAGAACACTCCTCTATTCCCCTGTGGAGAAATCATTACTTGTCTCATTTCTTCCCTGGTTTCCTCAGCAGTTCCACCCACTCCCATCATGTGTTCACTGACTGGTGCACTCGCCCTTCAGTGATTCCATCAGGAAAACAGTGCAGGCATCCTCTTCTGGAAGAGCACCCAATATTTATGTAGTTCCTACCGTGCTCAGGGAACCCAGCACCGAACCTTCTCAAGCCCTGGCCAGCAGCATGGATGGGAATCCCCCAGGAGGAGGGAGATGGACCTGCTGCCCGCCCTGTCCCAGCAGACTGTAGCTCCACTTTCCTGGCAGATTCGCGCTCGGCAGAAACAAACCCTCTGCTCTTGCATCCGTGGAGAGAAAGTAAAGCAAGAAGCACACAAGTGGATGGGATGGGGCAGGGCAGGAACTGGCCACGTAATTCTTCTTGCCCAGTTCCGATGAGATCTCCAAGGCTCAATGGAACTAAATTCCAGTGGAACAACAGGGAAGGTAATAATTGACTGAAGAGTAGGAAGAAGGACCCTTTCAGGAGGAGGTGCTGGCTATGACAGATGAAGAGCCAACCCTTCTTTTCCAACCTAACAGTATCTCCTGAGGTGCTATGAGGGACAGCTACCTTGCACAGGTGTGTCCCCTGATCCCTGTCTGCATGGGAGTGGCGCAACAAGAGAAGTGGGGACCTGCTTTCTGGAGGTGAGGCAACCACACGCTGCTCCAGCCCCTGGCTCAGGAGTCAGTGAAACAGCAACAACCAAGGCAATGGGTATGCCCAGGCTGGTCTACGCCAACACAGGGTGGGGCAGAGACCACCGCATACATAAAGCTTCACCTGCAGCTTAGTTTCTACCCTGTGCCACTTCAAAGCCCCAAACCAGCAGTTCCTTATCAAATACCCCAATCTAGCAGATTTCTGAGCTAAACCGAAAGCTGCACCCAACTGTATCCCCTTCCCTTTACGTCCACATCTCCCTCAGTCCCAAGGAATCCCTGGTTGTTAAACTGGCTCCAGCTCATGGTGCTCAGTGGTGCCTTCATGTGGCTGCTGCACACACACGGGTGCCACAGACACCGCAAAGGCAGATTCCCCTATCAGCAAACCCAAAAGCAAAAGGGATTTTTATGGACCCAGTACCTGCCTTTAGTTATTGATTGGAAGGAGACCTCTAAAAGGAGAAGGGAGGGGAATCTGCAGGCCCTGGGTCACTGCTGGGCAGCATCAGGACTTTGAGAGCCTTTGGAAGTTTCTTCCTAGGATGTCCCCTGCCACCTTACCTCTGTAGACTCCTCCTGTTCGTTTATCACTAAGAAAGCATCCTCAGTGGCCTGGCGCTTGGCATCCGCGATGGTCTGCTCCATCCGAGCCCTCTCGGAGGCAATCATCTCAAACGCCTTCTGCTCAGCCTCTGCCACCGCTTTCTGCACCTCCGACATGGCCTGGCGCTTCACCTCGTTCACAGCTTCTTCTGGAAGAAAAGAGAAGCTTCACCCACCTGCCCAAGGAGCAGGGAAGGCCTCTGGGAGACACTGGGATGCTGTGGTGTGCTCCCTGCAGCTGGGATGCCTGCAGGTTCCTACTCAGTGCCAGCATCACCACAGCAAAGCCAGGCTCAGCCCTACAGGATCCCCACTGGCATCAGGCAGGAGGAGCTGAGCCCTTCAGAAAACCCAAGGTGGGGGCAGTGGTTGCCAGATGCAGACATCCTCGGGCATTCCTGCAGCTGGGCTTCGCCTACGTCTGCACAGCAAGTCTGCAGCATCTGTGTTTACCTCAACCAATCCCACAGAATCCCTTGCTGAGGTCACTAGCAAACACTTACCAGCTTTTTTCCATATCTCTTCGGTGACGTAGCCTGTTCCTGACCTGCTGCTGAACTCCCGCAACGAATCTGCTGGAATAAGGGACACAAGGAAAGGTTGGCAAAACCTCTTCTCAGCCAACTGCTGCTTAAGTACCCAGCGGTACCTCTGTACGTGGTGGGGCAGGGCAGAATTAACCAGCTAAACTCAAAGCAAAGGATTCCTACAGTTAAAGCCATTCATCAAACACTCAGACGATAAATTGCAACAGTTAATTAGTGTCTTGCATAATTCATGACACTGTCTAACCCATTTCCATCTCCTGGTGCTCTACAACAACAGGCAATGCTTACAAATATGTCTCATCCAACATCCACACTGTCCAGCCACTTCGAGTACCTATCTACAGGCCCAGCAGTTTACATTAAAATCCTGCGTTTTCCACTCCCAGGGTCAATTTGAAGACTTGAATTGATGGACGGGCTGTGGTGGAGTCTCATTCCTTGGAGGTGTTCACAGAATGTGTAGCCATGGCACTTCAGGACATGGTTTAGCAGGCACAGTGGGACTGGGTTTATGGTTGGACTGGATGATCCTAAAGGTCTTTTCCAGCCTTCATGATTCTATAATTCCTGCAAGACCTCCTATGGCGAGGTTTATATGCTTGCCAGCACCCATCAGCCTACAAAGAGCTGATAAGACCAAATGAGATGGTCACCCCAGGACGTAATCACAGACCGTGGTCACACAGGAAAGCCTTTCAGAAGCCTCCTCCTGTGCTCTCCACATCCTTTATTTAAGGCTTCAGAGTAACCTTCTGAAGGCTCTACTCAAACTACAAGAAGGATGTTGAGGCTCTGGAGCGCCTCCAGGGAAGAGCAACGAACCTTTTGAAGGGGCTAGAGAACAAGTCTTATGAGGAATGGCTGAGAGAGATGGGATTGTTTAGCCTGGAGAAGAGGAGGCTGAGAGGAGACCTCATTGCTCTCTACAACTACCTGAAAGGAGGCTGTTGAGAGGAGGGTGCTGGCCTCTTCTCCCAAGTGACAGGGGACAGGACGAGAGGGAATGGCCTCAAGTTCCATCAGGGGAGGTTTAGGCAGGACATCAAAAAAAATTTTTCACAGAAAGGGTCATTGGGCACCGGCAGAGGCTGCCCAGGGAGGTGGTTGAGTCACCTTCCCTGGAGGGGTTTAAAAGACATGTGGATGAGGTGCTGAGGGACATGGTTTTGTGGTTAAGAGGCATGTTTGGACTCAATGATCCTGGAGGTCTTTTCCAACCTAGTGATTCTGCAATTCTGGGAAAACCTGACTGATGTTGGAGGCTGCTGGGAGCAGTCCAGGAGGGTGCTAAGGTTGTTTAAGCCTGCACACCTGGGAAAACTGCCTGACATTTAACTGCACCTTCTCACAACAGTGATGAAGTCCCATGAGGGCAGAAAGCATCAATATTCCCAATTTAGAATTAAAATATTAAATTATATCACCTTTAACACAGGCCTGTAAGCATATTAATCATCCTAATATAAAATACAGAGGGCTAAATGCAGGCAGTGCTCACCAGGAGATCCCACTCACCCTGTGGGCTCATCACACGCTGCTCTGCAATTACAGCTGGTTCCATGGGTACTTGGTTTCTCAGAAACCTGGATTAATATATTCTATTGTAATTCCTTCTGCTTGTGTACTTGTTATTGTTTCCCCAGGAAATACTCATTCTTGCCGTCTGGGAGCTGTCAAAACTTGTTGAATTGCAGCTAAATCTGGGCTGGGCTCTGATCTGGATGTTTCTTTTTGACATGCAGGAGGACTCACTCTTTACTTTGTATACAAAGAAGTTGAGATGGTACAAATCAATGTACCAAACGGAGATTTTTAATATCTATTCTTATTGTTAGAAAACGTCTATTTTATTATAAAATGATCAGGGTATTTTTTCCAGCATTTGATTTCCAGCATATTAATTTGGATAGAAATGAGAATTACATCCAAATGCATAAAACCAGCATTTTAGAGTTGTTATTTTGTATAAGGTCAAAATCCCTGCATACTGGAGTGGAAAAGTAGTCAGCTTTAATAAACTTAAAGTGACTCATGATACAAAAATAGAATTAATAACTCAGGTAGCAGCTCTTAGAACAGTCTTTGGTATTTTTAGAATTAGTAGACCTTGACATTTGAAATCCTTTAGGTGAGACAGACTGGGAGGGGAAGAGGAGTGGAACCAGCCAGCTCTCCCGCTGTTTCACCCTCTGCTTTCTCAGGTCTGAATGAACTTGGCTTGGTTTGGTCAGCAAGCATGGCTTTCTGAGGAAGATATGGTTTAGTAGTGGACAGGTACGGTTGGATTTGAAGATCTCAAAGGTCTTTTCTAAGATGCTCTTCCCCTGGCAGCAGCCAAAGGTGCTGCTACTGTCCTTCTGATGCCAGCAAATGCTGCTTCCAGGAGCTCACCCAGGAACGCCCACGCCTCCAAGGACTGTTCTCTCTTCAAAGCTTTGATAACAGCTACGCGCTGCTTAAGTATTTCATTTCTATTATAATTTGCATACATTATCATCACTTTGTCATAATTAGACACCTACTTAGAAAGGTCCTCCTGGCAGAGCCCGCCCGCCCCTCGCTTACCGCTGCCGATGGAGTCGGAGCTGCTGGGGCTGTGCTGCCTGGAGATGAGCTCGCTGCCCGCCTTCCGTGGCTCGGCTGTCTCGCTGCACCTCCTCTTCCAGTAGTTGAGTTCTTCACGGTCGGCCTCCTGACAGCGCCGCAGCACGGCCATCGAGCGCCGCGTTTTCTCCACCATCTCCATGATGCAGTTCAGCGCCTGCACGGAGGAACACGGTTTAAGTCTTTCTGCCCACTCATGAGGTCACCTCCTGAACTTCTCACAAGGTCCATCCCAGGGAGATGAAACACAAGCATGGTGTTCTGGATGATGCGGTACTCAAACAGGCAGGTAAGACTGGGTCCTGTTCCCAAGTGCAGCAGTACCCAAGCAGCAATGCTGAGCGGCACCAGCTAGGTTCACACCCACACCGCAGTCACCATAGGAGGTTTAGGACCAAGCTTCTGAAGGAGCAGGTGAAAAACCCCACTTGACTATGGGAATGGGATGCCCACACCATGGCCTCGTGATCCTGCTCTCTGTAGCCACATCCCAACTAGAAAATATTCAGCTACTAGGCCTCTAGTCCACACAATGCCCCTGCCAAACATCAGCTTTAAAGCCTAACCAAGCATGGGATGTCTCTGCATTTGTGATCAAAGTCGAATTTCAATCCCATCTCTTCAGGGGAAACACTCCAGTGAAGTGCCTGGATGAGAGCAGAGGGAAAAAACAAACTCCAGGATCTGCCAGAAGTACCAGGTGCTGTGTTGGTACCTAGTTGAGGCTCTCAGCTCAAAAAGTCTTTTAAGAAGACGTATTCTGTAAACTCTTGCTGCATGTAGCACATCCATCGGTCCAGTGCTGCCACTCAGGCAGCCAGGGTGACACACAGTCCTACTCTGGAGAAGCACCCCAACTCCAGAAACATCGCCCAGAGAGGTTTTGGCTTCCACTGATCACAGCCAGAGAAAACCTGCCAGGAAAGCATTACTGCTCCTATCCACCCTTCCCATCCATCATCCACCTCCTTGGGGTGGCTTGCTCTTCTTACGAGCCATTAGGAAAGCCTGGATATAGCATCAACAACAAGAAAATGATGAAGCGCTGGAACAGGTAGCCCAGGGAAGTTGTGGCTGCCCCATGCCTGCAGGTGTTCCAGGCCAGCTTGGATGGGCCTTGGGCCACCTGGGCTAGTGGAAGGTGTCCCTGCCCATGGCAGGGGGGTAGAACTGGATGGGCTTTGAGGTCCCTCCCAACCCAAACCATTCTATGACTCTGTGATTNGTTCCAGGCCAGCTTGGATGGGCCTTGGGCCGCCTGGGCTAGTGCAAGGTGTCCCTGCCCATGGCAGGGGGGTAGAACTGGATGGGCTTTGAGGTCCCTCCCAACCCAAACCATTCTATGACTCTGTGATTCTATGAAAATAAATTGGGCCATGCAGAGCACTGGGTGGCCGCATCCCACAGAGCTTCCCACACCTCCTGCCATTCCTTACGTGATCGAGATGCTTCCACTCGTCAGCCCATTCTCTCTCCGTTAAGCGGTGATCCACTAGCTCATCCTGGTATCCTCCATTCAATCCTGCCACAAACCACAGCCAGAGGAACAATTAGATAGACTGTGTGCTTCCAGTGCTGGTGAGGGAAGGTGACCCCAAAGCAATAATAAAGTATTTCCAGCTACATATAACTGGGATTTAAAAACCTGTTGCTGGTGCCCTTATTATAAACCCACAGGAGCTCAGAGTCTGTGCTTCAGGCTGCCCTGCTGGAAACACCTTGTGCACTTCCCACACAGCCTGAGGAAGAAAAGAGGCAGGGGTCAGGCTCTGCTCTCCTGCTTCAGCAATACTGGAAAAGTTAACTTCTATTTTCCTGTTCTTGCCTACTGGGTTGGCTGGACTCAACTCACACACTTGGTCCTTCCTCCTCATCCTCAGTAGCTCCAGCCTTTGCATGCATGTAGGGAAATACAAACCCTAAATCTTCCTGTTTTTTTCCTGTCAGTTCTTTTCTCTGAATTCCCTGCAAAAACTCTAAGGACATGCCCAGCATGGGTGCCAGTGGCCAAACAGGGACCAATGCTGAAGCCAAGAAGGAAAATGGCATCTTGGCTTGTATAAGAAACGGCGTGGCCAGCAGGACCAGGGAAGTCATTCTCCCTCTGTACTTGGCATTGGTGAGAACACTCCTTGAATCCTGTGTTCTGTTCTGGGCCCTTCACCACAAGAAGGATGTTGAGGCTCTGGAGAGAGTCAAGAGAAGAGCAACAAAGCTGGTGAAGGGGCTGGAGAACAGGCCTGATGAGGAATGGCTGANTGGACTTCCCAGCTTCTACAACTAAAAGCCCTCCAAGGCTTTCTCACCAAGACCGCTGTGCCTGTCTCGAATCTCCCTGTGCTCCAACATCTTGCTGGGGTCCCTGTAGAGGTGGGAGGTGGCGATATCTTCCAAGGTGTAGTGCTGCAGGGGTGGCGGGGTGGGGTGGAACTGCCCGCCGGGGTTCATCAGGGGGATTGTCAGGGCAGGGCTGTGCCGGGGCGCGGGGCTGATGGTGCACACCCTCTTGGCTGGAGGCTCCGTCAGCAGCGGCTCCCTCTCAAAGCTGCTGTCTTCCCTTCTGCAACCACACCACGGAGAAAGGTATTCGTTAGCACCGCATAAACGTACTCGGAAAGATGCAGATTTTTAATCAGCAGAGTTTGGAGAGCAAAGATTTTCCAGGGGAGTTAAGGCAGAGGGCCAAAACAAACCTGCTCAGCTTGTGAACAAATCCACACATTGACCCTGCCGAAGAATAAGTTCATGCTGCCCGAGTGCTGTGATTCATCTTTCGGAGCGTGACCAAATTAACATTTCACAGTTTTTATACATTTGAGGCAGGCTCCGCATAATTACATAACATTTTTTTACTTGGAATTAAAAGTGGTGAAAATGCACCGCATTGCTCCCAGCCCTGACAGCGCCTCTGCTCGCCACCCCGGGAGGTGGAGAACCACTCAGCTATCCAGCTCCAGCTTTTCAGAGCTGCCCCACAAGTCCCTGTGGGATAGAACCTGCCTGGAAGAGCATCCCAACCTGAATTTGCAGGGCAGGAGGAACAGTCAACAGTGTCTTATTAAGAGCCAGAATCAGGAGTGGTACGGTCCTATGGTTTAGTACTGGATGCTGCTTGAAGATTTCACAGCAGCGAAGTTGAAACAAAAGCCACAGGAACTTGAGACACAGCTCCTAGAAAGGAGGTTGTAGCGAGGTGGGTGTTGGTCTCTTCTCCCAAGTAACAAGCGATAAGATGAAAGGAGATGGCCTCAAGTTGTGCCAGGGGAGGTTTAGACTGGATATTAGGAAAAATTTCTTTACTGGCAGAGTGGTGAAGCACTGGAACCAGTTGTTCAGGGAACTGGTGGGTTCTCCACCATTGGAGGCATTAAAAAAAAAGTAAGAACATAGCACTTTGGGACATGGTTCAGTGGGCACGGTGGTGTTGGGCTGATGGTTGGAGGTCTTTTCCTACCTTAACAATTCTATGAACTTGAGAGAGCAACAATAGCTGGTTTTACCTGTCCGGACTGTGCCTCTTCCCATTCCCGTTGACTTCAATCAGCAGCTCAGAGGAGTCAGCAGGGGAGGTGGTGTTGGTGTTGAGGAGGATGTGCTCGTGCTGGGCCAGGTACTGGGAAGGCGTCTGCTTGGCCGCTCGGGCGCAGTGCAGCAGCTCTCTTTGCAGCAGTGGGAGGTTGGCCTGGAAAACAAACACGGTTTACACAGGCTGTGGCAGGTGTTTCCAGACACTCCCAGAGGGTTTGCTGAGCACATAGAATACCTCAGAGAAATACCCACTAGAGCCTGTGGCCCCTCCTCAGCATCCTCTGGCTCCTGGTGTCAGATTTACCCATGTTTTCTCAAGAGCAGAGGACAACCTGGCACTGATGCACCCAAAAACTGAGCGTGATGGGAAGTGCTCAGCGTTTCCAGCCTGCAACCACCCCAGACAAGCTCCGTATGCCAACGCTTCAAATATTCTAGATCTGAACATTTGCAAACAAGATTATAGGATCAGAAGCTGCTGATTGGAACTCGGTTTGTCTGCTTTATCCCTAACACACACACGGCACTCGTTAGAACGTTAGCTTTGCACAAGCCAGTCCCATGTGGCCACCGCCACAGTCTGTGCAGTCTGTCTTGGACTTTAACAAAATTGCTGGGGCGCTTGAAACGCGAGCTTTACGAGCAATGAGATGCAGCACAGCCCGGCACACGGAGCAAAGCCCTGTCACCTTCAGAAATGGGATCACAAACGGCCGGAGAGGAAAGTTCGTCGCCTCTTGCAGCTTGCAGTGAAATTCCTCGATTGTCACCGTTGAGTTCTGAGAAAAGAAATGAAGAAATGACATGACAATTTGTTCTCGCTTTTAAATGTGTGGGAAACAGCTCCAAATGAATAGAACTGGAAGGGAGACTGCATCTGCCATGACAGGACTGACAAGGTTTGCATTGCATCCTGCCCAACACAACCAAAAAGACTCAGGCCAGTGGGGTAGAATCATAGAATCATATAATCATAGAATCACCAGGTTGGAAGAGACCCACCGGATCATCAAGTCCAACCATTCCCATCAATCACTAAACCATGTCCCTCAGCACCTCGTCCACCCGTCCCTTAAACACCTCCAGGGAAGGTGACTCAACCACCTCCCTGGGCAGCCTGTTCCAGTGCCCAGTGACCCTTTCCGTGAAAAATTTCTTCCTATTGTTCAGCCTGAACCTCCCCTGGTGGATCTTGAGGCCATTCCCTCTCATCCTGTCCCCTGTCACTTGGGAGAAGAGGCCATTACCCTGCTCTCCACAACCTCCTTTCAGGTAGTTGTAGAGAGCAATGAGGTCTCCCCTCAGCCTCCGCTTCTCCAGGCTAAACAACCCCAGCTCTCTCAGCCGTTCCTCATAAGGCCTGTTCTCCAGGCCCTTCACCAGCTTCGTTGCTGTTCTCTGGACTCGCTCCAGAGCCTCAACATGCCTCTTGTGGTGAGGGGCCCAGAAATGAACACAGGATTCAAGGAATGGTCCCACCAGTGCTGAAATGCTGCACTAGGTGAGGGGTGAATTTTGTGCAGAGCCGGGTGCTGCCTGGCCCGGCATCCTCTCATCTCTGGGGCCAGGAAGTTCAGATTGGCTCTGGGAGGCAGCAGGACCCAGCTGGCATCTCCTGCACACTTTCTAGGTGGCCTGGAGCAGGCTGCAGGGAGCCAGGCAGCAATTCCAGCTCGCATGCCTTCCTCTCCTCTCTCCCTTTCAGCTCACCTCATCTAACTGTCCACGAGGTCTCCCTCAGCCTGCTGCTTCCCCCACCAGCACGGTGCTCCCCTTGCATCCCCTGTGGCAGCTCAGGCTGGACAAGCAGCATTTGATAACCTTCCCTCCAGCAATTACCACAATAGATGGTGACAATGACAGTCAGAGGAATGCAGACAGCTTATCATACCTTTCCCAAAATGGTAAGCTAAGCTACTACCTAAGGAAAGAGGTTTTTCTGCCTTCTTCAGCAGCATTTTCCATCCAGCACTGTGAAACCCCTGAGGCCAGGGACAGTCTAATGTTTGCTCCGCCTATGCTAACTTTGGAAACAGAAATACTCTAAGGCTGCTGCAGTCTGTGTGCTGAGCCTCAAAAGAAAACGTGCCAGAAAACAAAGATCAGCTCAGGAATGGGGCTGGTCACCACATGGGAACACAGCGGGGCAGGCACCGTGGAGCTGTGCCCCAGGGTCTCAGTCCAGCGTCTGGGCTTGCACTGCATTCCTAGCAGTTAGCCTGTACGCTTGCAGGCATTAGACACAATACCACAGTAATACCTGTTTGTGTGGGCTTCAAGGGTGTTTTCAGCTGCCCGTAACTGCTGAGGGCACGAGGGCACATGTGCACTGCTTGCAAACCCATGCACCGCTACCAGCTCTGGCTCTGGTGAATCCCAGCATGGGAATGCAGAAGATCATAGAATGGTTTGGGTTGGAAGGGACCTTAAAGCTCATCCAGTCCCACCCCTGCCATGGGCAGGGACACCTCCCACTGGATCAGGTTGCTCCAAGCCCCATCCAACCTGGCCTGGAACACCTCCAGGGATGGGGAACCACCACTGCTCTGGGCAACCTAGGCCAGGGCCTCCTCACCCTCTCAGCAAAACGTTTCTTCCTAAGATCTCATCTAAATCTCCCCTCATTCATCTTTAAATTATTCCCCCTTGTTCCATCCCTGCACTCCCTGATCAAGAGTCCCTCCCCAGCTTTCCCGCAACCCCTTTCAGTACTGGAAGCTGCTCTAAGGTCTCCCCAGAGCCTTCTCTTCTCCAGGCTGAACAACACCAACTTTTTCAGCCTGGCCTAGGACATGAGGTGCTCCAGCCTTCAGATCGCCTTTGTGGCCTCCTCTGGACTCGCTGTAACTGATTCATGTACATCCTGAGCTAATTTTCTTTGAATTTCTGGCATTTCTTTGTAAGGAAGGTGATCAGAGGTACCCTGATCCACAATCGCGTCAGGCAACCATAAATCTACACAAGCAAAAAAACCACTTCCCTAGTACAAAACTACAACCTGTGTGGAAATGTGAATTGCGTGAAAAACTTCATTTATAAGAGGAAATGGAGAAATCCAGCACAGTCCATGGCTTCCAGTGAGCCTAGGGCACCAAACCTGTGGCCTTTGTAGAAAAGGCTTTCTCCAAATCCTTCCAGGTTTCCTTAAGTTTAACTGCACACAAGCTCACATGAAAAGCACTGGAGAAACAGCTTTCTGAAACCCACCAAAGGCAAGAAAAAAAAGAAGCCAGCAAGTTTACCAGAAAGCATAAATATTAGAAAGTCTTGCTCCATCAACAGTGCTGCTTGTAAGGACACAAAGAGATAATATTGTGTTGTGTGGGCATGTGCTGGATGCCAGGATGGCATCGCCAGAGCGGTGCTTACCACTAACGCCAGGACGAGGGTCCGGACCTTCTCCCCGATCTCTGGGGAAATGTCGTTGCCGAACTGCTGCAGGGTGGTGAGGAAACGCTTCAGCTTGCTGAGCTGCCGGGCACCACATGTGGCTGGCAGCTGCTGGTTCGTCAGTGAGGAGGAGGAGGAGGAGGAAGGACCGTTGCTAAATCTTTGGGGTGGGGATGGTGCCCCGTTCAGAGTTGGGGGAGAGTGGTTTATTCCGTTGGGCACTGCAAATGGGAGACAGAAGCGATAGTGAGCATCAGACAAGCACATCCTGGCGGTCTGACGTTTCAGAGGTCCCACCTACCACCTGAGAGTGTGCTGCTGCTATTTAACTGCCCTCATGCCATGCTGGAGGGCACCCAGCGATGGAGCTGGTCACTGGCAACACGTGTGCCTTCTTCTCCACCTTCCTCTAAGCTCATGGGGATGCTCTGCAGCTCCCAGCATGTGAGACCCCCATGCCCAGCCAAGGCACCTGCAGGAGTTTTCCTTATGGAATCGCTCAGGTGTTATTTACACCTCAGCCAGTCACTTCCCCAGCATTTGTCTCCTCTATTCAGTAAGATTCAGATCCAGGGCCACCAAACACCAGCAGAATGAGGGGGCACAACTTCATTGATGCAGCCCTGGAGGGCACACGGGCTCAGGCTCAAAAAAGCTGCTGCTGCAGTGGATCGAGTCACGCCGTACACTCAGCCCAAGGAATTAAATGTGCTTTAGCTCAAAGTTTACAACCCTCAGCAAGAATTACCCATCAGTGTTTTCTGGCCTGCATCAGGCAGAAAATTACACTAGACAATCCCACGATCCTCCCGGCTGCATCGTTTGCAATAAACCATCAGTGCTCACTACAGTCGGGGTCCCAGCAGCAGATGTTGCAGCTCAGGTGCTTCCACCTCACTCCAAGGAGGGCTAACAGCATCCCGCCCCATGGAAGTAAATCCCTCAGGATTTACAGGGAGTTTTACAAACAGTTGTTTTTTCCGACCTGATCCCATCTGCAACTTTGCCTCCTGTAAGCAGTGAGCATGTTGAAATAGACTGAAGGGCTGGAAGTTTGGGAACTCGGCAAGGGATTAGAATAAATTGTTGGCATCTCTGCGTGGCCGTTGTGCAATCTAGAGCCTGTCTGAAGAGCAGCTGTGTGCTGGGGCCCCAAATCAGGATAAATGCATAATTTCAGAGGTGAAAAGTACATCACTGTAAATCTCATTTTAGCTGATCCACTGGGAAGAGAGGCTGAGAGAGTTGGGGTTGGTCAACCTGGAGAGGAGAAGGTTCCAAGAAGACCTTACAGTGGTCTTCCAGTACTTAAAGGGGGGCTACAGGAAAGCTGGGGAGGGATATTTTACAAGAGCGTGGAGTGATAGGATGAGGGGGAATGGCTTTAAATTGGAAAGGGAAAGATTTAGATTAGATATTGGGGCATTCATGATGAGGGTGGTGAGACCCTGGCCCAGGTTGCCCAGAGCAGTGGTGGCTGCCCTGTCCCTGGAGGGGTTCAAGGCCAGGTTGGATGGGGCTTGGAGCACCTGATCCAGTGGGAGATGTCCCTGCCCAAGGCCGGGGGGTTGGAACTGGATAACATTTAAGGTCCCTTCCAACCAAACCCGTTCTATGACTGTGTGAGTCTATGAAACCCTTACAGGTGCAAGTGGTGAAGAGAAGGCCACAAGCTACAGAACCCATTTCAAACCATGGTATTCAAAGGAGAAGCACTGATGCCACCCACAGAGCTGCCTCTCACAAGTGAAGCAGGGGAAGGTACTGTGATGGAGCAGCAACTTGCAAAAAAACATGCCATTATTTCCACTGCAGCTTTGCGAGCATTACACCAAATCCATCTCAAACCCCAGTGAGGGTTTTCGGAGAAGAAGGCAGGAGATACTTGAACAGTTAAACCGCTCTGGGGCACACCAGGGTCGAAAGCTGGAAAGGCATCACGCACCTGGAACTGCTGTGGTGAGAACAGGAGGGATCCCCAGGAGATTAACCAGAGTCAGTTAAGATGCAAGGGAAAGATAAGGGTTAAGAGCCCATCAAAGGTGTTTCCTGATAACCAGGGGCTCCTCTGGGGCAGAACAAAGATGTGTCCTTTTGCAGACAGAGAGAGATGATGACATAAAGGCAAAGGCTGGGACTGAGCGGATGGAGGTGCAATGGCAAAGTGGGCTCATGGCTCTAGTTATGGAGTAACGCAACCCAAGAAACTCCAGTCCACAGGAGTCTGGGGAGTTTGGCTTCCCCAAAGCAGAACAGGGATGTCCTGGGGACACGGCACGTACTAGCAGGGTTAGCTGCTGTGGACTACCAGCAAACACAGAGCTGTGTGAAAGGCAAGGCTGCTGGCAATTACTCATGAAGAGCATTTATTTCACAATACAAATGTTACAAATAAGGGAAAAGCCACTCTGAGAAGCTCTGCTCAAACAGCAGAGGACTGCGCAGCTCTGCATCTTCGAGCAGCTGCAACCCAGGCGCTTTACCCTCTTCTCTATTTCGCTTCCTCGTAGTCTTTCAAGTGAAAGACTCAGGAGAGCAATAAGCTCTATTTATACCCCAGGAGAAGTAGGGGCTGAGCGACACCCCCAGGGGCTGGGGGGATGTGTGGGACCCTCAGGAGAGGCTGCTAGGGATGAGAGAGGGTGATTTGATGGAGCTGGGTGATGCCACGGAAGCAAGGCGAGCCAGGTCAGGTCAGGGCTGCCGTTAGACACAGCCCCTGTAACCACTCTCTGTGTTTTCAGGCTTATCCTGCCTGACCCTCCTGCAAACGGCATTACCGCAGGGCGGCTTGCAGTTATCTGATCCTGCACATCGCCACAGACCACAGAGCCAGGCTGGCACCTCTATTTCCAGGTGAGAAGATGGTGATGAAGCAAGCAAGCTGGCATATAGAGACCGGTGGGATTACAGCTGTGGGACGAGGAGAATGCTAAATTCCTGGGAACGCAGAAGTCACTGTCTAGGGCTACTCTATCAAATTCTGCCTTAGGTCCTCAGTACTTGAAGGCTTTCCCTGTTTCTCGGACCATTTTGTTACCAGCCTTCGATAAGACCTTCCTTCAGCGTGCTCTCCTTGCCTGCTCAAGCCATGGGTTTTTACAGAGCAGCACAAACATCTGCTGACTCTGACCAAGACCCTGTGGAGCAACTGGAAAATGAAAAGCAAGAAGAAACTGCACCAGAGGTTGCATCTCTCATCTGCCTTGGAAAGAAGCAATTAAGTCATCTGCAATCAGCAGATCCAGCCTCTTGGCCCTTAGCAGCGTGCCAAGCAACCTCATTGGAAAAATTAATTTCTGTCACTTTGCTAATGGTCTTTTTCTGCCTGAGCAAGAGGAGAGTCATTAAAAACCCCTCAGTGCATAAAGCCGGGGACAATGTGTCTGGCGGGATAACCCAGAGATTAGCGCTACTGCCAGCATCACGCAATACATCAGCGCGTGTCCTGAAAGAAGCTGGATTGTAAATCTCCGAAGTCCACTGCCAGAGTGAAGCTGTGAGATATCCCAGGCACTGCCGGGGACAGCAAAGCAATGCAGAACCAGCCAGGGAGACGCTCAGCACAGGGGAAAAGGGGTGAGGAGAGATGGGAAAATGTGTATGTGCCATGTGCAGGGGTCAGATAACTCCATGCCTAACAAAGTAAAGCAGCTTTGCTCCAGAATAAGGCTCTTAGAAAGACATTAAATGGCTAAAATGTTGGCTAAGGGAGAAACAAAAAGGTGTTTCTAGGCTATAAGAGAAAGCTGAGCATCCATCCTGTCCGTGGAGTCACCTCTGAGCAACACCCTGCTAGGGGTAACGGCCGGGCAGGGCCAGGATTGACTGCAGCTTAACACCAAAGATTGAAAAGAGGGGATGGAGAAAGGAGAGGCTGGATGGACAGCGAGGAATTTCTGTGTCTGGAGAATTAAAAAAAAAAAGGTAACTTTCTAATCTCGGCTGCAGCAATGCTGTCTGCAAAGTGAGATACAGCGGAGTGGGAATTAACTCCTCCAAGAGATACGGTGAAAAGCTCTTGGCTCGTTTGAAGCCGACTTGATAAAGGAGTTCAATTTCTTAAGGAGTTTATGGTGGAAATCAAGGCTGCACCTGCAAGGAGAGGGACTCAAGGCAGTGCTGGGGGCAAGGTAGAAGCAGGGTGGGTAGGAGGGGGTTACAGACCCTGCAATATCTCCTAGGTACACAGCAGAACAGCAGAAAAGCCCCATGCCCTCCTTCCTGACAGCCGAGGAGTATTGCTAACGCTCGCTGTGCTAGCGGGCAGCCCTGGCCAACAGATGAGACATCTCTGGTGACTTCTACCCACAGAGCTTTTCGTCTTGGCTAAAGCCAGACCTGGGGAAAAGCAGCGGAACTGGGGGCTTACGTGCAGTTGGGGTGAAGGACACGGGCCGGGGACCACCGGGGTTCCCAGGAGGCAGCGGTGGCATATTGGGAGGAGAGGATCTGGACTGTATCTTCACTTCCACGGGCGATCCGGGCATCACTGGTACCCTCTTCTCACCAGCAACTGTAGGAAAAGAAGGCAGCAGCACTTAAGTGATGGTCACAGACAAGCACTTCCCTGCCCAGCACACAAAGTACAGTTGCCTGGGTGAAGCTGAGAAGCAGCGGGCAGTCACACAAGGCTCTCCCGCTGCTCTGCATGGCCCAGAGCTGCTGCAGGGAAGCAGCAGGGTATGTCTCAAGTTGGGCAGTTGCACCCAGGCTGCAGCAGGTTTCCTGAGGCATCACAGGGCAGGCTCAGGGCACCCGTGTTCACGATCCCAATCTCTCAGCTGCACCTTAGTACAGAATCACAGAATGGTTTGTGTTGGAAGGGACCTCAAAACTCATCTAGTTCCATTCCCTGCCATGGGCAAAGACATCTCCCACTGGAACAGGGACTCCAAGCCCCATCCAACCCAGCTTGGTATACCTGCAGGGATGGGGCAGCCACCACTGCTGTGAAGTTCCCTGCTGCGGCCCCCAGCTCTGGTGGGACATCCCAATTCCAGTTTAATAGTGCAGCTTTGCTCCTGGTTCCAGTGTGGCTGAAACCAGACTCAAGGGAAATGAAAGAAAAGGAGGAAATATGTACTTATGCAAGCCTTTGGGTTTTTTGGAGGGGGTGGTTTTTTTTTTTGTTTCGTTTTTGTTAAAACCAGATAGATAAAGCCCAAGCACCTCCAAAAATGCAACTCCCATGGAAGTCAGCATCACACCCTAAGGATTCTGCCTGTTGTGCTGCTGCTGCCCACCTGCTGCAGAGCTCACACCCCTGGATGACACGAGGCAAACTGCCCCTCCGAGAACGCTGTCACCACTCCCTACTACTCAAGCCACTGCTCGCCTCGTTCCATTAGCTCACTAACGAGTTGTGACCATGCTCCAGCATGTCCCCATGCAGGAACAGTGGTGGGTTCAAAGGGTGCCCAGTTGCACCTCAACACATCTTTCACAGAATCATAGAATCACCAGGTTGGAANCCTCATAAGGCCTGTTCTCCAGCCCCTTCACCAGCTTTGTTGCTCTTCTCTGGAGTCACTCCAGAGCCTCAACTAACAAGTTGTGTCCGCACTCCAGCGTGTCCCCACGCAGGAACACTGGTGGGTTCCATGGGTGCCCAGCTGCACCTCAACACATCTTTCATCTCTCTGGTGCTTTGGACCATGGAGTCTTCCTGGTTGTTGGTGAGCAGTAAAGTCTACTGGAGCTTCAGCCAAACACACTGCTTCGGATGCAGTACTTGTACCCAGCGAGAAACCACACATATACAGGGGCTCTGGGTGTTTGTGTTCAGCCCTGATGTCTCTTTAAACCACAGAGAAAAGGCATTAAAGCAACGCTATAATCTGATCAAATTAGCTTACAATCTAATTAGTAATCCATGTTTTTTACAAACATCTATCAGCTATAAGGAATTCAGCTCTCAATTCCTGATAAACCGATTAAATCCTCATAAAGCAGGGAAGCACTGAACGTACGGCAATTGTTTGCACTGAAATCCAACCACAAAACCTGCAACTCCTGACAACAAAAGTGCTGCTTTTGTGAGCAGAGAAGATACAAACCGGCACCCAAGCCTTTTGTGCCACGAGCCTGGAATCCGCTCCATGAGCCACCGGCACCTGCTCTGCCACCACACACCTGGCACAGACTGGCTCATTTATTTTCCTTATGGCAAGGCATTATTAATGTCAGCAAGGTAGCAAATGCACTTCATTACTCCTAGAATTTTTTCCTGTTTGCAGGATGATTTGTGGAGTGGGGAGCAGAGATGAAAACAGGCTGAAAATCCATGTTTTCCTGCTCTTTCAGTGCAGTTGGAATAATTGGGGTTGGGGCTGTGGGGCTGGAATCACTATAAAACCTGCATCCACAATAGTTCCATGACAGTAGGTTTTTGTCTTTATTTATTTGGAATCAGGAAATCATTAAGATCTCTAGGGTCGTCCAGCCCAACTGTCAGCCCAACCCCACCGTGCCCACTAAACCATGTCCCAGAGAGCCAACACCAAATACTTTTTGAACCCTTCCAGGGATGGAGACTCCACCACTGCCCTGGGCAGCCTCTGCCAAGGCTTCACCACTCTGTCCCTAATATCCAATCTAAACCTCCCCTACCATAATTTGAGGTCATCTCCTCTTGTCCTACCACCTGTTAGCTGGGAGAAGCAACACCCTGCTTTCAAAAAATAAATCAAAACAAGTTTCTAAGCTTTGCTTTCATGAACACAGTAGGGAGATATTGAAGTTGTGCAAAACTGCTGTTAACATCTCACAACCATATCAAGAAAATACTGCAACCACTCTTCACATGCAGGTGGTCCGGCTCTCATATGGTTTAACACGGATGTGCTGACTCTCCCTGCTGTAACCATGCAGGAACATGACGTTCCAATGAATGACAATCCGTGGATGCAGGAACAGGACATCATTTGTGCCTGTAGGTACCTACTCCAGCAGGTGAGTTGATCATGAGAGCAGGAGAAGACAATCCCCTGCCTTTCCTCCCACTCAAAAT